>OY390737.1:33809156-34246656 GCA_959613385.1 Geotrupes spiniger
AAGTGGAATATTAGCGTTACTCACTCGGACTCAGCTTTAGTTCCTGAGGACTCATATCACCCTGCCCTTGATATTACACTATCGTGCTTTTCCTTGCCTTGCTCTGTACCATTTCCTCAATCAAACAAGCCTCCATATGACTTCCGGAAAGTAGACTACTCTAGTCATTATCAACAAATTCTTAATACGGATTGGTCTTTTCTGAGTGGCTTTAGCGATGTCAACCTGGCAGTTGATGGTTTTTATGATGTTTTATTTTCTATCTTTAATCGCCATGTTCCGCGCAAGTTTTACGCTAAATCATCCTTTCCTCCATGGTTCACATCTGAAATTAAACGCAACCTGAGAAATAAAGAACTTTACAGGATAAAATGGCTAAAAACTGACAACATTGTCTACCATATTGAGTTTACGCGCCTCAGATGTCTAGTTAAATCTCAAGTAGCTGAATCCTATAGTATCTCTCCGATATAGAAAATGATGTGAAGCATAATCCTGGTGCCATTTGGAAATTTTTAAATATTAAGCGTGGTGCTACAAGGATTCCAGGATTGGTTCGTGATGCAAGCAATGAATTCTCGGACCCACAACAGATTGTCGATGCATTTGCAGATACGTTTTCAAATGCTTTCACATGTAACAAGAGTCCGGATATTATTGATGCCTCTAATATCAGCTCTTGTTTTTCCATTCCCCCTGTCGATGAGTCTCAGATAATACGGATAATGTCTTCCATGCCTAGTAAACTCACGGCTGGTGATGACTCTATCCCCAGCTTCATTATACGCGATTGCAGATTCGCTCTTGCCAAACCTTTGGTACTTATATTTAATCTGGTAATTAAGTCAAGTAAATTTCCGGATCGCTGGAAACGCACAAGGATTTGCCCTGTACACAAGAAGGGAGATGTCTCAGTCCTCTTGAACTACCGTGCCATCTCAATTCTTTGCAACTTTGATCTAGATCTAGGAGAAAGTAATTTACAACTGCATTTAATACAATGTTCGTCCCGTTCTGTCACCTAATCAGCACGGTTTCATGGCGGTCAGGTCAACGGTGACGAATCTTGCAACCTTGTCACAATACTTATGTGAAATATTAGATAATCGTGGTCGTGTTGATGTAATTTATACTGACTTCACGCACGCATTTGATACTATTAACCATGCTATACTGCTTCGAAAGTTACAGTCATTTGGTTTATCTTTGTCTGATGTGAAACTGATTGCCTCCTATCTGGAGAACAGAAGTTGCTATCTTTCATAGAATGGTTTCATCTCTCATGAGTTTCTGCTCACTTCTGGTGTTCCGCAAGGGTCCTGCCTTGGACCTCTATTATTTATTATTTTTATTGATGACCTGCTTTGGAACTTATCCTGTCCTGTACTTGCTTATGCTGATGATCTTAAAATATCTTCCGCGATTACGTCTCAGGCAGATATAAACTCACTACAGGCAAACCTAAACGCAATTGTTCAATGGTGTGAAACCTTTCAACTTGTATTGAACGTGGACAAATGTTGCACAGTTACATATAGTCGGTGTGGTCCTCAATCTGAATATTACAGTATTGCTGGACAGCCATTTAGGACATGCTCCTCATTTAAAGATCTCGGGGTTATCTTCGACCGAAAATTAACGTTTGCTTCTCATATCAATGCTGTTTGCACCTCTGCAAGCAAAGCCATGGGATTTGTTATGAGGATCTCTAAATACTTTAGGGACGTTACACTGCTGAAGTCCCTATACTTTGCATACGTTATAAGTAAACTGGAATATGCTTCTTTGGTTTGGTATCCTATCTATGCAACTCATTCTCTGGCACTGGATAGAATACATCGACGATTCATGAAGTTTCTATCTTTCAAGACAAACGGAACATACCCCGAGAGGGGTTACAGCCAGACTGAGTTGCTCCTGCAACATGACATGGCATCGCTGTCATCGAGGAGGGATCGTCAGTCAGCGGAGTTTCTTAGGAACTTAATTCATTATAAATTGGATGCTGAATATTTGCTTTCAAGAATTCCCTTCAATGTTCCCAGGGTATCTGCCAGATATGCCTCCGTCTTCTATCTTCCAGCTGCTAAAACCAACGTGATGAAACAATCTCCTATCACAACTATGTGCCGTAATGCCGAACGTATCTTCGAAGACATCTTCCATTAATTTTTTTTTCCTTTTTTTTTCTTATTTTTTAATTTTTCTTCAATGTTGTTTTAATTTTTAGTTTAGTAATATTATTTGTAATTACTATTATTATCCTGTTAATGGGTGACTGTTGGATAATAAAGAATATTATTATTATTATTAGAGAATTTCCCGTTGAAGTTTATTATTTCTGGTAGAATACTACTTACATGTTTATATAATTTGTAGGATGGCGCCTGTTGATAACTGACTACTAGTCTCGTGGGAACGTCTACTTTGTATATTTTAGGTAACCCATATAGTTTCGGTGTTTGTGCGTTCATGTTCACAAATTGAAATTTCTTATTTGGTTCTATGAACTTAGTTTTCTGTATTTATTCTTTTACTTCTTTTTGACATTTATTCGTAAGATCCTTATTGTATTTCGTCAAGTTCAGACTATATAACATATTATCTATTTTTTCTATATAGTCTTTCCTGTCGAGTATTGTAATTGTATTACCTTTATCAGCTTTGGATACAATTAATTTTTTTTTCCTTTTTTTCCGCTGTATATTTTTTAGCGCTTTTGTTTTGGTGACTAGAGCGAATAGTTTACTACTTCTTGTAGAGGTGTTTGAGTTTTACAGCACGACTTTAGAGGTTTGTACTGTAGATCAAAATAAATCCGGATATGTACATCACTCAATACGTAATGTTAATGAAGAATACAAGAATACAATATAGATTTGTTGCTGTTTAGCTACTAGTCGTTCTTTCAATAAATATCCATTTAGAATTATATTAAAATTATATTATAGTAGTCTGTTAATCAAGTTCAAACCCATAATGGTGGATCTCTCTATTTACCAAAAATGTTTTCCTGTTTCGAAATATACAGCTGCTAATCTCTGAAATAAATTATTTATTTAGTTCAAACTCAATATCTTGAAATTGTTAAAAATCGGTCTGCATGAAGATCCAACTGATATCCCTTCAATAATGATTGTTGCTTTCTGAAAATGTGTTTTGTTTGTATTCAAAAATAGGTAATTCTGCCAAAAAGAGTTTCCAATTTTTTGCGATATATCATTACATTTAGGGTCGAGAGCTGACATTTTTTGTCGGATATTACCACTGTGGTATTATCCGCATACCCCGAAAAACTAGTATTGTGGTTTACCTCACTCACAAACGAGGCAGGTCCTATTATTACATCCACAATTCTTAAAACTACTAACATGTAAAATTGAAAAATATTGACCATTATACCATTATAACTGTGATATCAGTTAGCGTTGGCTCCTCTGAATGATATGATGTCATTAATTATGAATTACCATTTTCTCAATTAAGATTTCCTTCCGTGCTACCAGGCAGCAACCACGTGATTTTATGTTCTTTCGATATTGCTGATAGGTTGCATACCATTATTGTCGGTGTGGTTGTTTCGTTCGCTGATATATTTTCATTATATTCTTCCTCCTAATTTTTCATACAAATCTACTTAACATTCGTTGTCAGTTTTTTCTTTTAGTGGGTGCATATACCTATTGCTATTTGGGACTGTACCACACAGCACTTTATTCAACCTGAATGTACAGTCCGACTATGTTCAACTATGTTGTCATCGTCAGCAGACTCACGAAACTCCACTTTCTCCAGAATATTATAATTTGTAGTCTTTACTAGCCTTCGTCCTTCATCTTTTTACCTGATTTCGTGCAGTGGCAACATTTCTGTTTTGTAATTGAATGCGGCATAGTCTTAATGTTACATGTGTTCTTTTCTTATTTTCAACATCCGTTCTTTCGCGATAAATACTTTGCCATTTTTCCTATAGTTTTGTAAATTCTTTGCAGGGATATAGCAACAGACCGCTGCCGAGCGTTCCTTTTACACCTGCTGGTTCATTTTTTCTCTTGTAATAATAATAATAATATTTATTTGGTCAACAGAAACCAATTACAGGACAAAAAACAAATTAAATTATAAACATTGCATACGTACAATATCCAATAAACTTAATATATTATTTCAAAAAAAAAATGAGAAAATAATTAATAAACACGTACATCACAATATATCATTAATAAAAATATCAGCGAACCGCTTATTAGCATTATGCGCCATATGGGTCAGCGGAGCCTTCAGCAGTATGTTGGTATGCGGAGTATTTGTGTGAAAAGTCGCCATGTAGCGAGAAGATATGCGCGGTACCAAAAAAATCCACACGCGACAACAGAAAACACGAGTTAATGTTATTATGAGCTTCATCATAAATCGAGCACTGTGAATCTCTCTTCTGTCTTCTAGCGCAGATACGTTGCAACGCTGAAGCATAAATTCATAGTCTACGTTCCTTTCAGGATATACACCATCAATTTTAAAACAAAGAAACTTCAAAAAACGGCGCTGAATTCTTTCAATGGTCAGTTGCTGCGTAGAGTAGTGCGGGTACCAAATCACTGATGCGTATTCCAACTTACTAACGACAGATGCAATGCAAAGTGCAATGTCTTCAACAGAGACATATTCCCAAAGAATTTGGAGGTTCTCATGATAAATCCCAACATCCTATATGCAAACGTGCACATAGTTTCAATGTGACTAGTGAAGCTAACATATGCCAAAGAAGAACAAGACAGCAAACATAAATGATCATCAATAAATAATATGAAGAGTAGAGGACCTAAATTCGACCCTTGCGGCACTCCACTCGTAGCAGCAAAATAGTGTGATTTATATCCATTATAGAAAACGTAATTTATTCTATTGCTTAAGTAAGATTGCATGAGACTCAGTATGCAAGCAGCAAATCCAAATGAGCTCAGCTTATGCAACAATATTTCGTGATGAATGATATCGAACGCAGGCGAAAAGTCCGTGTAAATAACATCCACTTGACTCCAGCACTTCACTACTTATTATATACTGCGTTATGGTGACCAGGTTGGTAATCGTCCATCGTCCAGGTACAAAACCATGCTACGTCACCGACATTTGAGAACGCACATTCATGTAAATTGCTGCATAAATCGCCTGTTCAAATACCTTTGCAAAATTAGAAAGTATGGCAATGGGCCTGTAATTATTACCGTGGTTAACATCCCCTTTCTTGTGTACTGGCGTTATTCTTGCCTTAAATTGTTTAAATAAAATGTTCATAGTATTGTAAGCCTTCTAGGCTTTGAAAATGCTTCAATAAAGAATCGAAACGTCAGCAGATTGATGATTTTTTCTCACAATCGCTTAAATCCGAATACGACTTTCGCACTAATTTTTCAATATGATTATATACATATATATATATATATATATATATATATATATATGTATGTATATATATATATATATATATATATATATCGATTCATTGACCTATTGAAGAATTGCGATATTCCATTCGTTCAATGAACCATTGTTCCAAGATTACCAAAAGGCATACAATAACCGGTAATTTTGTCGTTTCACATCTGACATGCCGGACCAGAAGGCAATAAAATTGGAACAAGTCGCGATGAATTATTCAATCTCAGATAAGACATTAAATCATTCGTCTTCAACGCGAAGACAAATTAAGCCTTCGCGGCTACAATAAAGCGTTTATGGTAATCGGCGAACGCAATCAAAACGCGACAAAAGCGAACATTCAACATCGCGCCATTGTAAATCGCATTTTCGTAGTGTTGTCACGTGCTTGAGTAATTTTTGCAAAGGGCGCGTTTTGCCATTGGGCTATGAAATGATCACTTTGTGTAGAAATCGTTTCGGTGTGAATACGATATGCCACGTAATACCCATTCATCCAGGGCACCGGGCGTGTCAAACTACCGGGCGAGAAACGTATACTCAAGCGCGAAACTTTTTCAAATGTAAACCATAGCGGCTCTTATTATGATACTTTATTACGTTGTTAAAAAGCGGGATAAGTAGAAAGATATAGGGATTAAATCCAATATCTACAAGTTCTAACCAATCAAGAGACTTTTCAAATAAAGTTGTGAAATTTCTTTAATAGGAACATCTTGGCACGTAACGTTTTCGAGATGTGGAAAATGGTGATGTGTTAGCTTCAAGAGTTTTGGTGCTAGAGCGCGCATAGACAAACGTACATACATCATTTCGAAGGTAGTATAGGTTTAGCGAAGGTCAAAACGTCTATTTCCGAATAAAATTTCGAAATTTCCATGATCACTATACTTACTTATATATACAGCAGGAGAAGTAATTATACTTGTGTCACATAAAAAAAATTCAATGATTTCATAAGTGGTTTCAACGCAGCCAGGGGTGGCCTGTTAATCCCTCGGAAAATCGTTAGAGTATAAGGGTTCATTGTTAACCGACGAATTCTCAATCATTTCGACAGTTGCCGCTTTACCTAGTTGTAGCTAACTGTGGAACTGACAATTACAAAGTGTAACATCATATATAATCAATGAACATTTCCCAACGGCTTTTCCAAATTCAAAACATATTATTTACGTACTTATTTTCTGGTTACCGAAACCTTAACATCAAACATTAACGGGCAACGTATTATTAAAAGAAGTAGCAATTTAAATACAAGAATAATGAATTGCATAAGCAAATGTAACAAAATACTGTAATTTTTAAATTTTAATTTCTTCGTATAATAAGCGACATAAATGTATGTTCGTTATTAGAGCAGTACATATTGTTTTTCATTTAAGCTAATAAGTTATTACGAATAGGTATATATATATATATGTTGGTGCATAAGTTCTCGCGGCTGAAATCTGTGCTTCTTGGTTCTCGGGTTGTGAACTAACTGTCAGTTCTCCTAAGTCAGCGCGACCTAGAAGAGCTTCCTGAAGATGGCAGATGGGACTCTGCCGAAACATCGAAGCGACCATTCGGGGAACATTTCCACAACGCGGTTCATAACCTGAGAACCAAGAAGCACATATATATATATATATATATATATATATATATATATATATATATATATATATACTACTGACGAAGGGCAATAACCCAGAAACAATATTGTCTAGCGATCCACCAGATAGTCTTCATGGACCTGTTTTAATTAATGTTCACTGCACCATTGAGGTGTAAGATTCGACCATCTTTCGTGTAAATTTTACATTTTGCTGTCATTTATTGCGTTTTTATGTTTCTTTATCTGAAACATAAAACGCAATGAATGATAGAACTCATATTCAAAATTTAACATCAATTTATAATTTTATTTAAATATTATACTCACTATTCTAGAATAACAAACGGGTTGATGTTAATTATGTGGCATTTCAACTTTATCGTTATTATATCTATTCAATGTTTCAGTTTTCAGTTTTCTTTAAAATACTATTTTCAGACATCTATTTTTGGAAATTCATTGGTTACATTGCCCATACGCAAAATTACGATTGACCACGTGCAATTCGGTTTATATGTTAAATGTGTTTTAATAAATGTGAGTTAATATAATGGATATTTTAATTTTTACTTTCTTATACATTATGTATAATATGTAGGAATCATGTATAATATGTAGGAATCATGAAAACTTTCGAACTCGAGATTTCAACGGATATACACTTTTCTGACTATTTTCGGAATGACGTCTGTGTGTGTGTCTGTCTGTGTGTCTGTGCGCGCTCTAGCGTCCAAACGATTATAGCTAGAGCTCTGAATCTTTTAACTTAACATTTGTATGTAGCAAGGAGGAAAACGTCCTATTTTGAACGCAATCTCTCAACCGGAAGTGATGGTTTACTCTTATCACCTTTTTCCATATCTCGAAAACGGTACATGTTACGGAAAAAAATATTCTTACATAAATTATAGATATTGATATTTTAAACAACTTTCATTTGAAAAGTTTTTTCTAAAAACGTAGTATAACTAAGTATAAGAAAGTTTCATGCGGACCACCGCGGATTTTTTTTTTACAAAATAACAATAATACATGGTACTGTGTATACGACCATTGTTCCTGTTATATGGTTTTGACCATGTAACTAGGAGTTTGATGTTTGTGAAATGCACGAGAGTAATTTCGTTTCGGTAAGTCGCTCTGTTTATGAATTTTACTTTAAGTCTGTTTGTAATTAGATTTCCTATCATTAGAGTAAATAATGTTTTACACACCAATTTTGTATTGTCGAATGTTTTTATGCACATAATTTCAAATATGTAATCATAATTTAATTTAATTAATTTTCTCTTAATTGTTATAGATATAGGAAAAATAAAAATTCTGAGGAAGACTCAAATAAGAGTTGAAACGTTAATGGAAAAAAATCATTAGTTTAATTAATTATTACCAGAAAACCCAATAACCTCCACATACCTAATACAGAAACTGGTAAAGAAAATACAAAACACATACTACAATTTCCAAGGGTGAAAATAGATACCACTGCGAGATATACTTTCCGAACAATTCAGGAAGAATTAGGACACCAACTACATTCTGCAATAAAAAAGTGGAGTAAACTGCAGAAAAATTTAAATCATCCCAAAATAGAAGAATATACTTTTTACAATGTAATATGGAATTAGAACCTCCAAATTTTAATATTAAGCATATACATTTCAGTGATATGAAGTTGAGGAATGGATTCTTAAACACACACAGTCACTTGAAGTGATAATTAACCAACATAAAAGCAATAATAAATGTCAAAATTTTATAACCTTTTTGAAAAACAAAACTAATACAGAATTTATTAATATAAAAAACACACAAATTAAGAAAAACAATAAATTAAAGGAAAACCAAAAAGTTGAATTAGTAAATGGAGACACACAAAACAAATGGATAGAAAATATCTCAAACACAACAATTCCTTCTCATGTAACAGATATACTAAGTTTAGGTCCCAAATATGCCATGGAATATTCCAATAAAGAGATCCCTATAAATAACATAATTGCTAATATTGAAACAGGAATCCAACACCTACCTGAACTTGATAAAACTGACATAAGGCTTAAAGTAAGTAATTCAATATACAATTACCCTAACAAACATATCAAAAGAAACAGTGATATTGAAAAAACACGGACAAAAATTAATAAAACAAAACTTTTCATTAAAGCGAACCCTCAAATTATTGTTTTAAAACCTGACAAATCAAACAGAACTGTGATTATGAATACTACTGACTACAACACAAAATTAACAGAACTATTATCAGATCAAACAACTTATAAAGAAATAAAGAAAGTTTGATTGCTTTGGTGGGTCCTTGTTCCGTCTGTATAATTTCGGTGGTTTCTTCGGGTTCCTTGTTCTGACGAACACTTTGTTTGTTGGTTAGACCACGACGCGGTTCGGCATTTGCCATTTTCAAGTGGTGCGGTTGTGAAGTTCGTCCGCGGTTTTATTGTAGAGTAGGATGGTGGGGGTGAATATCGAGTCGGATGTGCTGTTAATTTGTGTGTTAATGATATGATTGTTGGATTTTGATTTTTCTTTGAATATTTCGAGGTTTTCCATAATGTTGAGCTTCTTGCTTTTCTGTTGTGTGTGGAGTATTTTCATTGTTGCGTCTATTGTCCTGGGTTCATGGTTGTATTTGATTAGGTGTTCTGCATAGTTGCTGTCTGTTCTTCCTGTTTTGTATGAATGTATATGTTCTCTGCATCGGTCTTTGAATTTCCGGCCTGTTTGTCCTATATAGTTGTTTTCGCATGTGTGACATTGTATCTTGTAAATACCGCTTCGTTCGTATTTGTCTGTGATTTCCATTTTCGCTGTTGTTTTGTTTTTTACGTTGTTGATTGTTTTCTATGCTATTTTGATGTTTGTGTCTCTGAAGAGTTTTGTGATTTTGTGTACGTGTCTTCCTGAGTATGTGAATGTGCTCCATGTTTTGTCCTCCGTGTTTGTGGTGCGTGAGTTTCTAGGAAAAAATAAAACCCCACAAAAAAATCCAAGATTTAAATAATGATTTAATCAAAAAATGGGAAAATAATAAAATCATAACATCCAAAATTAGCAATCAACTCAAAATACATAATGCGCACAGCCCAAAAATATACGGATTACCTAAATTGCACAAACAAGGCATTCCATTAAGGCCGATCGTATCTTCAATAAAAAGCCCATTATATAAATTATCCAAATGCTTAGCTAATAGTATTCAAGCAGTAATAGGAAAAAATGAATTTTATATAAAAGATTCATGGAATTTCAAAAAATTTATTAATAAAGTCTCCATACAACCAGAGGAAAAATTGATATCGTTAGATGTAATATCGCTTTATACTAATATACCAACAGAATTAGTGGAATCTATAATAAAGAAAAAATGGACCGAAATAAAAGAACATACACCTCTCCCAATAAATGATTTCATCGAAGCTTTAAACCTAACACTCACTAACACATATTTTCAATATAAAGACAAGTTTTTTGAACAAGTTTATGGTTGCACAATGGGCTCCCCTACATCGAGTGTTATAGCACAGCTAGTTATGGAAGATTTACAGTGTACAGTTATAAACAAATTAAATTTTAAATTAAATTTTTTTAAAAGATATGTAGACGACTGTTTAACTGTCATGTCACTAAAATACAAATCTGAACTTATCAACCAATTTAATAATTACCATCCCAAACTTCAATTTACATCTGAAGTTGAAGAAAATAACTATTTAATCTTTCTAGATTTAACTTTATTGAATAAAAATAAAAAAATTCTGACCAAATGGTACACGAAACCAACTTTTTCGGGTAGATATTCGAATTTTAATTCAGTTCAACCTTCGTTACATAAAAACAGTACCATAATAAGAATTGCTGATAGAGCTATAATTTTAACAGATCCATCTTTTAGACCTGAAACAATTCAAAAAGCAAAAGAAATACTAATAGAAAACAATTACCCCATCACATTAATAAATAGAATATTTAAACAACGAATAAACAGATTATACAATACAAATAAAATCAATGAAACTAAATAATACAAATATATTTCCATACCCTATGTCAACAAACTATCTGCAAATATCAATAACATAATAAAAGCATATAATTTAAAATTGGCACACATAAATAAAAATAACCTAAATAACCTATATACTAAATTAATAATATCCCTAAAAACAAAATGACACATATAGTATATGAAATTCCATGTAACAATTGCAATGGTGTGTACATAGGACAAACTAAGCAATATCTAGAAGAGAGGTTAAAAGGTCACAAATATTCAAAAAATGGTACAGCTTTGAAAAGTCACATAAGAAACACCGGACATAGTTTTAATTTCAACATCGAAGATTTTAACATATTAGAAAGAGAAAACAAGGAATTAACAAGAAATGTCCTAGAGATGATTCAGGTAAAGAAACATAAAAACGCAATAAATGATAGAACTGATATTCAAAATTTAACATCAATTTATAATTTTATTTAAATATTATACTCACTATTCTAGAATAACAAACGGGTTGATGTTAATTATGTGGCATTTCAACTTTATCGTTATTATATCTATTCAATGTTTCCGTTTTCATTTTTTTTGTAAATATTATTTTCAGACATCTATTTTTGGAAATTCATTGGTTACATTGACCATACGCAAAATTACGATTGACCACGTGCAATTCGGTTTATAGGTTAAATGTGTTTTAATAAATGTGAGTTAATATAATGGATATTTTATTTTTTTTACAAAATAACAATAATACATGGTACTGTGTATACGACCATTGTTCCTGTTATATGGTTTTGACCATGTAACTCGGAGTTTGATGTTTCTGAAATGCACGAGAGTAATTTCGTTTCGGTCGCCTGTTTATGAATTTTACTTTAAGTCTGTTTGTAATTAGATTTCCTATCATTAGAGTAAATAATGTTTTACACACCAATTTTGTATTGTCGAATGTTTTTATGCACATAATTTCAAATATGTAATCATAATTTAATTTAATTAATTTTCTCTTAATTGTTATAGATATAGGAAAAATAAAAATTCTGAGGAAGACTCAAATAAGAGTCGAAACGTTAATGGAAAAAATCATTAGTTTAATTAATTATTACCAGAAAACCCAATAACCTCCACATACCTTATATATATATATATATATATATATATATATATATATATATATATATATATATATATATATAAATCTCAGGGTTCCTTTTTAAATAACGGGAAATTTTCGGCGTCTAACAAAATCTATTGCAATTACCTCGATCTGGTGTATTTCACAACCAAAATAAAACGAGTGCATATTCAAAATAAATTTATTGTCTATTTCTTACAAAGCGGTTTTTTCAAAATATGTCTGCTTCTTGCGTGTTTCCGGTTCGTCCTATTGTCCACGAGATAGTACTCGTTTCCGGCTGCTAGCGGAGCTGTACTTTTGCTACGGTCAACCGTTGCGATGCCCAAAAACCCACGAGGACGGCTTTTCTCTGCAAATAATTTGTTATCGCGCACCCTATGCGTCCAATATAACGCTCTTCTTTCACCGGCGAATTATATTTACTTGACTATTTTCACCAAGAAAACTACAACGATACTCTCTTTACGACGGTTTAATTTAAATAATTATTACTATTCAGAGAACTATAACGATATTCTCTTTATTATTTGAATTTAAATAATTATTAATATTCAGAGAACTACATCAATATTCTCTTTACGACGGTTTAATTTAAATAATTATTACTATTCAGAGAACTACAACGACATTCTCTTTACGACGGTTTAATTAAAATAATTACTAATATTCAGAGAACTACAACGATATTCTCCTTACGACGGTTTATTTTAAATGATTATTACTATTCAGAGAACTACAACGATATTCTCTTTGCGACGGTTTAATTTAAATAATTATTAATATGCAGAGAACTTCAACGATATTCTCTTTACGACGGTTTAATTTAAATAATTATTAATGTTCAGAGAACTACAACGATATTCTCTTTACGACGGTTTAATTTAAATAATTATTAATATTCAGAGAACTACAACGATATTCTCTTTACGACGAAATAATGTAAACTAAAAATTGTATTTTTAACACCAATAACAAACCAAAAATGAAACTTACCACTCAAAAAAATAAACGCATCAATTCAAAATATTATTTAACGAAAAATAAACTCTTACCAAATCTTCTTCATGTTCCACTTGGAGACTCTCTGCTGTATTCTGTACCTGGTTCACCTTCTCGGTTGTAATGGGCCTACTTGAGAATCGAATTCAAAGAGACCGTTTTCCGCTCGTGCGCTCGTATTTAACAGGTATCCCTACTTATTTTTTCCCTTCTTCGTTACTTCTCCCACTTCCAATCTCCCGCTCCGCGAAAATGTTACGCGTTAACTTATTTTACGCGAATTTATATATTTACCATTTTTTATTCTATGTTGTTGGAGATTTGTTTTTTTTTACTTTTTCCAAATTTATATTTATAATTTTTATGTTTTGTTGAAAAATATATATGTATATAACGTCGGGAAAAGGGTTGGTACACCTGTTAGTAACGGCGAGTAGTTCTATTACTCAAAATTAATCTAAGACATACGCGAAAACTTCCAAAGCCCTCCCTGAATCACAATTCCGTTGCTCACACGTTATATTAAAAATGCGTCTTGTCAAATCTGACAGCAAAATGTAAAATTTACACGAAAGATGGTCGAATGTTACACCTCAAGTGTATTCAGTGAACATTAATTAAAATAGGTCAATGAAGACTAACTGGTGGATCGCTAGCCAATATTGTTTCTGGGTTATTACCCTTCGTCAGTAGCGATTACCAAGAACCTTAGTTGTTGAAATACCTTTACATATAGTGGCCATCAAAACTTCTTGGCGCGAGCCAATCACTCCTAACGAACCACTGACAACAGAACACTGACGAAACGATACCTTGTCTAACACCTTGCGGAGACTAAACAAGAGACGACTGTCAAACGTCCAGTGTCAACATATAAAAGGATGGCTGCAATTAAGTTCGAAAACAATTCAAATTAAAAATGCGTCTTGTCAAATCTGACAGCAAAATGTAAAATTTACACGAAAGATGGTCGAAGTTAGTCTTCATGGACCTGTTTTAATTAATGTTCACTGCACCATTGTGGTGTAAGATTCGACCATCTTTCGTGTATGTATATATATTTTTTTGGGTTTTAGATGGCTTCGTTTTAAAAAATGAACAGTGATAGTGCACAATTTTATTTGATCATTATCATTTTGGTTGTACGTTTCGACAATTTATAATGTGTCTTCCGGGTGTTGCCGTGTTTTGTGAAGTAAACTTGACGTTTCGCTGATCATACTGTCAGCTTCTTCAGAAGTATTGCTCTACCTCCAGGTAGGTTGTTGGATCTGTTACGATGGGTTTATATGCTGAAGCTTCTAGTATGGAGGCCATTTTGTTTCTGTAGTCGCTACTACTATAGCGTTGCCTTTGTCCGCTGGTAAAACGATAATGCTCTTGTTGTCTCGTAGCTTCCTCAGTGCAGTGTACTCTTCATTAGATATGTTTTTTCTTGGTGGTTTCGCTCTTGATAATATTCTGGATACCTCTTGTCGGATCATTTCGGCTTTCCCTTTCTCCAGTTTCTTTATGGCACTTTCTACACTTTTGCGTTGTTCTCTGATGTTTCTGATTTTGGTTTCTGTTCTTCTTTAAGGTTGTCAAATTTCTTGGTTTGTGTTTCTGTCAACAGCATGTGCTCGTTCTCTCCTCATAGGTGTGCTAGATTGTCAATCTTCTGCCATAGGACTGGGTGGATCTGATTTTCAATGTTCAAATGTAGTAATCTCTTGCTGATATCGTTAAGTTGAGATCTTGTCACTTCGATGGAATTGCATACTAAGGCTAAAGTTGCCTTCCTTAGAATCTTCGATGTAGCAAATGTAATAGTGTGGTGCACATCATGCATTTCGGTACAATGCTGTCGTCGCGGTAGCGTCGCAAAAAGGCTAAACTACATAGTAACCGTTGTTTTCTTACCGGTAACAACCCAGTTTACCTTTGTTTACCTCGATCTGGTGTAGTTCACAACAAAAATAAAAGAAATCGTAATCAAAAAACATTTATTCTCGCTGTATACAATGTCGTTTTGGATAAATATTACAGTTTCTTGCTTGGCGTTTTTCGCTGCTTCCTCCGTTGTCCACGAGATGGTACCCGCTTCCAACCGATAGCGACAATGTCCTTTCTATGCGGTGCGACGCTACTAACCGAAAACACGGGGGCGCCTTCTCTGAATAATATATATCATGCGCTTCCTAATGAGAGAAATATAACACTACTCACGAAGCGGTGAATTTTTTCTATCAAGACAAATACAACGATATTCTCCTAGCGACGGTTTAATTAAAATAATTGTTCTATCAAGAGAAAGAATGCGATATTCTCTTAGCGACGAATTAGTTTAAATAATTATTACTATTAAGAGAAATACAACGATATTCTCTTAGCAACAGTTTAATTTAAAGAATCATTTCTATGAAGAGAAATACAGCGATATTCTCTTAGCGACGAATTAGTTTAAATAATTATTGCTGTCAAGAGAAATACAACGATATTCTCTTAGCGACGACTTAGTTTAAATATTTATTTTTATGAAGAGAAATACAACAATATTCTCTCACCGACGAAACAATGTAAACCAAAAATTTTAATCAAATCCTAATAAAACGAAATTAAACGTACCACTTAAGGAGTAAAACCACTCCAGGATTTTCAAAAACACGATTTTTTCTTCGTTCTAGCGATACTTCAGAATCATAAAAATAATATGCCATTTGATTTATAATGGGAAAAGAATATTAAAGGGTTTAATTATCGATCGACTGCTGGTGTTTTTATGAAACTTTAAACGCGTTTTTGTCGAAACTACTTTTTCCAAACTCGGAGACTATTGCGTGGATCCATTTAAAATTTTCACAGTAGTTTCACAATAGTGGTCCCTATGGAAGAACGTTTTTGATTGGATGTAAACTTTTTCTTTTATGAACAATTTATCACTCATTTTTACAGCAAAATAGCGATTCATTCCTTAAAAAGTTAAATTATAAATTTAATACATATACGTTTATAATTATGATTATTAACATTTGTGTAACAGTTATGTACAATGAAAGCTATGTAGCCATGATTCAAAAGTACATCAATGTCAACTATTCCATAGTTTTATATAAAAATACACGGATACACATGAATATTTGAGATTGGTGTCCGTGGTGATTGATAAATAAACGATAGTAATATTTGGACGTTTATAACGGACAGATGTGTTTGTAATTACATGCAAGAAATTTGATTAAAAAAAAACAACGCTTCAAATATAAGAAGTAAGTACATAATTGTCGAACAACGTGGGACAACGCTTCAGATATAAAAAGAAGTAACACTACAATATATATATATATATATATATATATATATATATATATATATATATATATAAGATTGTTTCGTTCATAATCTAAAAAAAATTATAACCTCATATTATATTTTTCAAATATATAAATGTTATATAAAAAGATTAAATAAAAGGATTAATTTAATTGCGTTTTCCGTCATTACAAATAAATTACATAAATCGAAAGCTTTAGTTAATTCTATTTCTTTATAATCAGGAATATTTATCACATGCAAATATATAATTCAAAATGTGTACGTGTCTGTTGGCACTTCAAATTGATCTTACACATTCGGAATGAATGGCCACTGAAAAAACACCGGTGAAGTTCATGTTAAAATAAAGATAAAGGGTTTATTAAATTTTAAAATCGTCATTTTAATATGGCGAGTTAGATATTTATTGACAACAATCAAACCAAAAACAAGCTAAATATATAAAATTAATATTTATTTTACAATGGTTTCGACGATTTAATAAATTTTTTATGTATTTTTTGAAGAATATATTCGTAAAAAATTCATTAATATGCATCGAAAGTAATATCAAACGTTGTAGATGTAAATTGTGTTTGTAATTTACTTTTTTGATCACTGGGAATCATATCATTAGCAGCTTCAATATTAGCAATAATTTAAACAGTTGGTATTTTTACTTACTTATACTTTATGTATAAGTAAGTATAGGAATCATGAAAAATTTCGACCTCGAGATTTCAACGGATATACACGTTTTGAGGTCCCCTGAATCGTTTCTAACTATTTTCGGAATGACGTCTGTGTTTGTGTCTCTGTGTGTGTGTGTGTCTGTGCGCGCTCTAGCGTCCAAACGATTATAGCTAGAGCTCTGAAACTTTAAACTTAACATTTGTATGTAGCAAGGAGGAAAACGTCATATTTTGAACGCAATCTCTCAACCGGAAGTGATGGTTTACTCTTATCACCTTTTTCCATATCTCGAAAACGGTACACGTTACGGAAAAAAATATTCTTACATAAATTATAGATATTTTAAACAACTTTCATTTGAAAAGTTTTTTCGAAAAACGTAGTATAACGGAGTATAAGAAAGTTTCGTGCGGACCACCGCGGATTTTTTTTCTTGATATGGAATTGCAAAATTAGGTCCTAGTTTTAAAATAGCTGTTATATGACCTGGAAGATTCAATATTTTTTGCATATACTTTAAAATTGGGTCCGGGTAACATTATTAATAAATATAAAACACCATGTGCAAATTTTAGCAAATGTTACATCGGACATACAATGCAATTGATGAAAGACAGAATAAAGGGATACAAATACATGAAAAATTCAAAACAACACGATAAAACTTTTACGAAATTACGAAATGTTGTAATTAAGGAAATATCCAAATACAGTAAATGATAAAACAGACATCAATAACCGGTCTGATGTATTTCTAAATAACTCAAACATGTTCAAAATGTTTTAAATGCTTTATAACATTTTTAATAAATAATTGCAATCAATGAATATATTGATAGTGAACGTATTACCTTTTCACTGTCTTATACTTTATGTATTAGAAAAATTGTCCACACAACTTATATTCGTTGAAAGACACCTGCTACATATATTAACATTAAATGCTATTGGGCTTCTGAAATGATACTCTGTACTTCAATTTAGAATATGTTAGGATAACGATAACATACAGAGGTACATATATTTATTTAACTGTCACAAGTACCATAATTATTAATGGAAATGTTTTCTGTAAATCGTATTTCATAACTATATTTCACAACACAAACTAGTTTATTGGAGCGTTTTATATATTATAAAAATATATCTCCATGTTAACGAAGATGTTTATTATATCTTATAACTGATACAAGCCAGTTAACGTTTAAAGGAAATAGACTTTTAGAACTTTTCTCTTTTTCTTTTGCTTACAGAAAAGAAGAATATAAAACTCATATATCCCATATTCAAGAAATTTCCACAGAGAGTAAATTTTCTTAAGGGATAAACGATTTCAAATCTCAATGAAATTTCCATGCAAATTCTACCCAAACTCACGAGGGCAAATGGCCGATAAATAGAAATTTATATTTGCTTGTACGAGATCGTTGGTAAATATTATCTGAAGGGTCGGACGCTATGGAAAGTATGCAAAAAGTAAATCCCGATCCGGATTTGTATTATTACTTATGACGTCATCGCAGAAGGATATGAGTGCAGTTGCCTTTAATACGTAAATTCGACTTTACTAGCAGTGTCGCTGCATAGAATTAGGTCACACTGCTAGTCAGTTCAAATGGCTCTATTTAAGAACGTGGAGCTCAAATCTAGGAGCATATTACACGACTCAATTGTTGGATGTAGCACATAACATAAAAATATGTAAAGTGCTTAGCACTGTGCATCCTTACAAGTAGTTTATACTATGAATATATATTTTTCCAACTCAATTGAATAATATCAACATTTTGATATGTCATTTTAGTCGCGAAAGTCAATCAATAACAATTCTTAAAAAGTTACAGTATTTTATCAAAAGTGATAAAAATTGCACTTTATATTTTCCATCTTATTTTTTGTTATCGCATCTTATTCCCGTCTTGTAATATTTCACCGCTTTTTGCAATTAGCTATTTTGAAACATTATTTGCCAATCTATTTTCAGCCATTTATCTAGAAAACGCTCTGAGCGTTCTGATTCTCGCACAGGTGCACTTTATATTCTGATAATAACGCAACAACACGGTAAGGAGTTCGAAACTAATGTTATTTCGTGAAACTTTATTCGTATATTATTAAACACCTCGATTTGTTAAATGCGTTATTAACGAAGAAACATAAAAGGTTTCTTTCATGGTATAATGAAGGAATACTACCATTTGGAGATCAAAAAAATAAACTATATTTTATCCAACTGTGGCAAAACGCACAAACAGCTTTATACAGTGTTTAGAGATGAAGTAACGAATTTAAGGACATAAAGGGGAGGAACAATTTCCGAATAAAGAAATCAAAGTATTTTTCCAAGAAATAAAAAAGAAATAAAATTTTACCATATCAGAAATAATTATTTTAAAATCGATTTGAAATAATCAATGAATTTAATTAATCGAGAATTATAACTAAATCAAGGGGGCACTTGCGAGATTTAAGCAGTGAAACTATGTAACCTGTGAATATTTAATTGAAAATATGTCATATAAAATAAAAACAATAAATGAAGTTGAGCCAACCCAACGCAAGAATTGAGAAAATTGGGGAATCTTTGATGTCGAAGTTGGAGAAGCCTACGCCAAAATCTATTATTCTAGACTTGTTGTAAGTCACTTTTGCGAGATGCCTACAGATTGGTCAGGTATTTATTTCGTAACGATGAAGTATAAAGAATTGGTATATGCTGCCATCAATCGCCATTTCTAATTTAATTCCTGCGACAAGTATAGGGTAGTTAATCAACGCTGCGAAAATGGTTCGAGATACCACAGCATTGCACATAAATAAAACTGTAAAGAATTGAATTCTGCGTTTTGGTTTAGAAAAGGCACGGGTTCAAATTCGCAGCAAAATTCTGTTTCGAAAAAACGATTTTCAACGCCAGTATCGAAACGGTTGAAGATAGATATATGCCGTCCAATCGATTCCGTTAGCAAATTTAATTCTATACAAACTTTTATACCGCCCAATCGCCCACACAACCCTGATACAAATCAGCTTAGAGTTCGACCATCTCTTTACTTTCGTTCTCGTTTGTGATTACTGAAAAATATTATTCCAATAAGAATAGTTTGTCAATTCTGACATAAAATTAAAAAATGCTACCAAACCAAAAGTTAATATCCCTAACAATGACCAGTCTAAGGAACTTCCAACGTAACTCACTCGAGACAACAACAATTCAAAGGGAAGGGGAGATATAGAAGTACCAACAAAAGATAAACACTGGCAGCTAGGGATAATAATACCGAAACGGAGACAAGAGGGGATGTGATAATTAGAGAGGAAAACGTTTCAAAGAACGGCGTTGAACGTATACGAAAATATACTAAAAAAAAAAATTATAAAATACATCAAGACAACGCTAGAGAGTGTTTCGAAAAGGCTGTAGCGCTAATAATAAATATGGAACTAAGAGCAATAAATAGAATCTTGTCAAGCAAAGATTACAGCCAGTGAAAATATCGGAATGTACGTATGCAGCTGATGTTGAGATTATGGCGGGCAGTGGGAATGGTTTGTAGCATAACATATGGAATGACATGTTTAAACAACAACGAATGAAAATAAATGGAAATAAAACGAAAGGAATGATGACAACTAGACAGGAAGACATATTAAACATGCACGTAGAAGGAGAGAAAATACAACAGGTAACATCCTTCTATTATTTGGGAACTATAATTGAGGAAAATTGAAAACAAGAAAAGGACACCACGTGCAGAATTGGAAAAACGATGACAACATAACATATGATGAGACAAAGCTATTTAAGATAATATTCAGACCAAAACCTATGGACACTAACAGATGAAATGAATAGCAAAATATCTAAGTTCAGTTAAGGGAATTAAAAAAGGGATAGAATAAGAAATCTGAGTGTAATAGATGGACACAAATTGAACTAAGCTTGTAATACATTGAAGAAAGACAATTGTGCTGGTTGGGTCATATGAGACGGATGGAAAGGAAGATACCTGTCGGACGGATATGAAAAGCCAGGATAGGAAAGGAAAGACAGAGAGGGACACCAAGAAAAACATGCAATTGCGAAGGGTCGGCAAAGGAGAGGAGAAGAAAATTTGTGGAAAATTTTCGCAAACACAGAACAAGAAGTATAAAGTTAAGATATGTATGTTAAGTATAATTAAGATCGAGATAAGACAAGATAGAGACATTTTGGATAATTTGACCACATTTGAGCAGATCGTCACGTCTGAACCTCAACGATATGCATAACAAGTAAACGCTGAAAACATAACATCAGCAGATTGTATGATTTTATAGTATTCAATGCTCTGCATTCTGCACTCTGTGCCCGATATGGTGTAATGGTTGAAAATTTGATTTCAAAATAAGTTTCCTGTATTTATCTATGATATTTATTAAAAGATAGTGTTTGTGATAATAAATAAATCTCATCATGTGGTAGTTAAATTGCATATGTGGTAGAAACATTGTATAAAATCATAAGCTGAACCTAAAATAGAAGAAATGGTTGAATCCACGTCATCGGTTGTTACTTTATTGACTGCTTTTCGTTGATATTTATTTTCATATCCGGCGCAAAAGGATGATCTCTAGTCCATCGCAGTGTTCGAATGGACGACGCAAAGTGAAATAGTTGCGAGTTATGTGCACGATGGGAGGGAATGAACATCGCCCGTTTGGACGTTATGTATCTGTGCGGATGCGCTACACTTGGTATAAATTTTCATATCCAAAATAATACATTCAGTAAAGTTTGTCTGACCGTCGCCGATAACGGAAACGGAATGTGTCTGTGCGAATGATATAATCCTAAGTCATACGTTAACATGTCCATTTACGTTTTATGCGAGTTTTGTTTAAGTAATGATATTTCAGGGAGTGGTCGTTTATTTAAGTGTCGAAAATAAATTAATTAATAGTTTCATCAATTTAACGGAGGGAGACCTGAATCATTGATTTCTTTTAACGCTCACAAAGGTAAGTTTCGTTTCATTCGATTTTATTCCAACGGATACTTGTATTCGAATTTTTGGTTATTTTATCAGGATCCCAAACCCAATAAATATCTCAATTTTTAGCATTAAATTTAGACTTTTCTGTTGGTAGTTAGCTGTTGCAAAATAAATAATAATCATTGGCCTAACGGCGACATTATTCAACTTTTTAATATCATATTGCAATATTTCAATAGTTGCATCACATTTGTCATCTTCAGTTATGCCTTCCCAGTCGTAGTTGTTGGAAGTTGTTGGTCCATATTTGTATCATATGCGTTCGTTGCTCGTCAATATGCATTACTATTATGTGTTCTCGTTCTCCTAAGTCGTCGTGATTTTATTCGCAAAGCAATCATGTGATATTTTGGCGGCAAGCAAGTTCTGGGTAGTCACAAGAAATAGACAAACACCCTCAGAACTATAAATTTTTATCTACTTCCTTGGATTTCCAAGCAGATATCGAAATACTCATTGTTCTCATATTTAGTTACTTTAGTCAATTTTGTCAATTCAAACGACAAATGACAACGTTATATTTATTTTCATCTCTTCTCTTAGGTCGGTTTAAAACTCCTTCCGTCGTCTTCCGATTTCCAGCCTCCATTTTCTTCTGTCTGTCCATTGGTCCTCTTCCATTCCTCTATCTTTGAGATCTTTATCTATAACCTCTCTCCAACTTCTCCTCGGTCTGCCTCTTTTTCGCCTTCCGCGTGGTGTCCATTCCCATACTTGTTTTGGGATTCCTTCCTCTGGCATTCTTTGTATATGTCCATACAATCTTAGTTGGTGAATTCTTATGTCCTCAGCTATAGTGTGTGTAATTATGCTTTTCGCTACAGTTTCATATATTCTTGTTTGTAATACCTTTGCCCCACAGTACTCCATTTAACATTGCTATTGATCTTCTGCCTTGTATATTCCTATCTTTTATGGTGTCATCTAGCGTTCCGTCGTTGGTTATTTGTGCTCCTAAGTATTTATACCTCCTTGTTTGTTTTATGTATTTCTGATTGTGAATGAAGTTTTTCAGATCTTGTGTCAATACTATTTGATCATCTGCGAAACATAGTGTGTATATGATGTTATCGTTTGGTGGTATACCCATGTTACTGCAGTTCCTTTTCCTTTGTTTTAAAGTTTACTCTAGATACATTTTGAACAAGGTCATTGGTGGTGCATCACCCTTATTTAAGCCCCTAATTGATGTTAAAGCCGTTTGATACTCTCTGTACCATCTTGATTTTTGTTGTTGCTTGTTGGTATAGACTTCTTCTCACCTTTATTATAGTTACGTTGCTCTTAGTTTTTTCTAGTGCTTCCCATAGTTTATTATGTGGAATACTGCCATATGGTCTTTTTTTAATCTATGATCACCGGGTGAGTTTCTTGGTTATAAGTTGTTTTCTTCTCAGATATTTCTTCCCGCCCAAAAGCCTGACTGTTCCTCTGCTTCCATATCCTTGTATTCGATTCCATTTTATTTGCCAAGATCTTCCCGTATACTTTGTATAGTATACTCGTACTGCTATGCCTCTGTAGTTATCGCAGTTTTGCTTGTCTCCTTTCTTCTGTATGGTGGATCTAAGGGCGGTGATACCTGACGGACGGATATGAAAAGCCAGGATAGGAAAGGAAAGACAGAGAGGGACACCAAGAAAAACATGCAATTGTGAAGGTTCTGTAAAGGAGAGGAGAAGAAAATTTGTGGAAAATTTTCGCAAACACAGAACAAGAAATATAAAGTTAAGATATGTATGTTAAGTATAATTAAGATCGAGATAAGACAAGATAGAGACATTTTGGATAATTTGACCAAATTTGAGCAGATCGTCACGTCTGAACCTCAACGATATGCATAACAAGTAAACGCTGAAAACACAACATCAGCAGATTGTATGATTTTATACTATTGAATGCTCTGCATTCTGCACTCTGTGCCCGATATGGTGTAATGGTTGAAAATTTGATTTCAAAATAAGTTTCCTGTATTCTTGTGTATGGTGGATCTAACGGCGGTGTTCCATTCTTGTGGGGTAGGATTTCCGATCAAGCAGTTCTGGTACAGTATTGCAAGCTGTTGGTAAAGATTTATTGTTCTTTAACGATTTACATGCTTTTGTTACGTCCGTTGTATATATTCTGATTGGTGAAGCTGCCGTACATATATTTTCTTCTTCCTGGTGTTCCTGGAAGTTTGCTCTATCTTTGGTTAGCAACTTTTTGTAGTAGTTGTCCCATATTTCGAGTGTTACTGGAGACATTAGGTTTTTTGTCTTCTCTTGTCTAAGGGATTTTAGTATTTGCAGCTTTCGCTACTCTTTTGTCCTCATATGTACATTTTTGCATTTTTTGCATTTTTCTCCCATGTTTCGTTTTTCCTCCGACTTATTTTTTTCGCACTATCACCTGAGCCTGTTTGAACAATATTTTATGTTCGTTTATTTTACAGGCCTAGTATGTTTTATATTTTTCTCTCTTGTCCCTTATATCCTCCTCTATATCATCGTCCCACCAATAGGGTATCTTCCTTGGTCTGCTTTCTTTGTTACCTAATGCTTCTTGTGCTACTGCTTGTATGCACATTTTTATTAATTCATAGTGCTGTTCATTGCTCTTATGTTGCATGTTTCGTAGTTTTTCGTCTAGTCTGGTTTTATATAAACTTTGGATGCTTTCGTCATCCAACCTATCTAAGTTTAACCTTTCGTGTTTGATGTTACCTCTTTTTCGTATCTGTTCTGGAAAACTATATTTGCTCGTAAGAGGTAATGGTCCCTGCCGCATGTTGCACCTCATATACTCTTACGTCCTCTATCTTTAAGTTTGTTTTCTGGCGTGTTATTGTGTAGTCTATTATGGAGTTTAGGTTCTTTGTTGTTTGCACCCAGGTGTATTTATGTATGCTGCGATTCCATTCTGTATTTTCAGGCTATTTTGTTCGCATATTGCAATTAATCGGCTGCAGTTGTCGTTGCACTTGCAGCATCGCCATCAATATATCAGTTCACAAACTATTACATGCCATTTATGCATGTTTTATTTATGTATGAATGCAACAACATTTGAACGCGGGCGTCTAAATATTTAACAGTGATAAAAGTTTTATAAGCGCGACGTTACGTGAATTCCGGTCCCACTGCTTAAATGATCTGTAATAGAGGCGCCAGAGATTTATTTAAAAATACGATTGGAGAGACATGAATCCCTTAACGGCAAGCATTCGTTGTGAAATGGTATTAGTTAATAAAGTTTGCTTGTAGTAGTAGTCGAAAAGTTCTATGTCTACTGGGATGATATGAATATGTTTGTCATATTTGTAAAAAACTAACTTTCAATATTGAAGTAATAAATTTAAAATATTGCGACGCAAGTTGCTCATATATTACGACAACCAATAGACAAAGCAGTTGCTATTATAGATCATTGAATTGAGTGTGTAATTTGTACGACAAAGTTCCCACATTTGACAATCAATTGTCAACTGAAGATGATAGATGTGTCGGCTCCTCTTTGTTGTACTGGTGTTTGATGTGCCTCAATTAGGGTGGTGTCCCGTGTTCGCGGTACATTAGTCAGTCCATAAACTAGAGCGGCTACAAACGATGCTCCGCAATACATGCGGCACAAAACGGGAGGTTGCTCCTGAGATATTGTTTATGAACAAACGCATGCACGCCCTTTCCGCTGAATCTGATAGTTTGATGTAAATTGGCAAAGTGCAATTAATGATTACATCGTCAGTCGTACACATCTGCAAAACCGCGTATATATGTCAGACATGGTAGCACATATTTTGATTTACAAATGGCTTGTGTTGTCGTTATTAGATAATATAAACTGTTAAATAATATTTGATTGACAATATCATTTTGTTATCGTGCATTTGAAGAAAATGATTAAAACTACTTACCTCCATGTACGAGCGCAAACTGATAACAAATCTACCTAACTGTGAAAATATTTGTATTAGATTATTATTTTCCGTAAATTGTCATCATGCATTTTATTTGTAGCTTTTTATAATATCTTTTTTTTTCTAGTAATGCGTTGTGGTTTTTCTTATATTGGAAAAATTGAGCATCGTGCTGTCGTGATTTCCCACAAACGAACGAAATAGTCCAATGGAAATAAAAAAACGCATATCTGCTGTTTACTGTAAATTTTTTCTTCTTCATATAACGCAACGAAACGTTGGTCAATTTAAATGGGGGTGGGAATCTATCGAAATGGTCGACCAAATTCAGCTATTACCGAAGAGAACGTTCGAAAAATAGCAAAAATGATTTTTGAAGAACGATGACTGAAAATCAATGTGATAGCTGAAAGTTTGCAAATTTGCAGGGAACATGTGTGGACCATCATCCATGATGTTTGGTCCATCCTCTAATTTGGGCATGTCGAAGGTGAGTGCCAGATAGATACCGAGATTGTTAACTCAATTTGATAAACAACGTCGCGTTGAAACTCCTTAACATGTTTTGGAGATCAGTGAAGGAGAAGAGGAAGAAATTATTGAGAAACTTGTAACTGATGACGAAACATGGGTTCGTCATTGTGGTCCTCAAAGCAAGCAGGAGACGATGCAATGGAAACAAGAGGGCTCACCAACGAAATAAAATTAAAGTTGAACAGTTGGCTGGCAAGATTATAGCTACTATTTTTTGAGACGCAGAGGAATTTTACTAATAGACTACTTGCCACATAAGAAGGGTAACTATTATGTTGACATTCTACACAAATTGCAACATGCTGTAATGGAAAAATGAAAAGGAAAATTCCAAATGGAATTCAGCGAGTGCACAGCGCAGTGCGTTGTTCTCCAGGATGCCCTGAAGGAATTAGAGTTCACAAAATTAAATTATCCACCCTACAGCCAAACTTAGCACCCTATGACTTTTTCTGTTCATGAAGATGAAAAAGCAATTGAGAGGACAAACATTCCTAAACGATGGCGAAGTAACGTGGGCGGTTGAAAGTTGTTTGCAGAGCAATAACAAAAAAATTGATAGCTTATTTTCGTTAATTGCTAAATATAAAAAATACATAGTATAGTACTGGGAGATTATATTGAAAAATGGCCAGAGACTTTGATTGTATTTTAACTCATTCATTGCCAGGCACCATTTTTATCAGGTTGTATGTGTTGTAATATTTTGAAAATTTATTTAAAAATCTAACGACATATTCGAGAATCGTTATAATATAAATGACTAGAACTTACAACCATACATTATTCCCCGAATGTTTTTTGAAAATTCAGCTGAATTTGAAGCGGATACTAAAAGCAGGTGGGTATAGTTCTCTACATTCATACTGCCATCTGATAATAATTCTTCTAAAATTATGAGGGACTTGATAATTGTTATTTCTCATATTTATTGGATTTATTCCATGTAGGACTTCTTCCCAATAGATAGTTTCTCTTAATAATCTTTTTTTTTGTAAATTACTATTGGTAATCTAAAACTTCACATTGGACTCAGGGATAAGTTACATTTTGGTAGGCTTGAATTTATTTCAGTTTTGAGTTCATAAAAAATAAAATCCATGATAATAATGCCCGAATGCTAACCAAACATAGTCTAACCCAATCGAACACATCGAAAAGACAATTCAAAGTCATGCTTTGTCTTTGATATAATGTAAAATATAAATTTAAGATTTATTTTAAACATTTGTAAATAGAAAAGAAAATTTTCAAATATATACAAATTAAAGATTTATTAAATATGAACATTTGTAAACGTACCACATCACTATGGGATTGGCGACCAAACCAGCAGTAAGAAAAATGTTTTCCAGTGTGTGTCATTGCTCCGCAATTGTTTACATGACAAAATTAAAATCAAAATGGAAAAATGGCAAAAAAACGAAAATAATCAAAAGCAATCCAAATAACAATTACATTGAATTTCACCAGTGTCATCAGTCAACTATCCACGAGGATACTAATCCAGGGCAATAATGTACCGAATTGAGTTATTCAACACTAAATTACATATGAATATAGCGAAGATGCTTTCATCCTCGCCTTGTGCATGACGGATAGCATTCTTCCAGGTTTCACCACAAACATTTCCGATAGCTTGCTCGAATAATGGACAAAGATCTTTCATTGTGAATGTTGCATTGTTCCCGGCAACTTCTCCTATTATTTGCGCCCATATTAATTCATTAGGATTGAATCCCAAATGATACGGGGGCAATCGCAAAACCGTACGATTATGCTGTTTTGCCGTGTCATCAACGACATAAGTCAGGGTAGCGGCAGCCTGTTCGACAAGGTAGAGTTCCTGTCTCACCATGCTTCGTATGTAATCATTTTACTTGTCAACCAGGTTTGTGTATTTGCTTTGTTCTTACCAGTATTAAGAATTTTTTCAAATTTTCGACCCGGAATTTGTGCCAATCAGTGAAATGTATATACTGCAGCATATCACAAATCAAAGAGGTGCCAATCTGCGACTTTTTGTTTAATTAGCACAGTACAGTGAAAGTACAGTGAAAAAGTAAAATTGAATTTGGTATGAGAACCAAAGTAAATTATTCATTCTTTTACGTATAATTTCTATTTTCTTCCTTTTCCGTTTCATCAGTATTTCCCTCCTCCCACATCCTTTCTCAAACCTGACTTATTCTAATATACAGGATGTTAAAAAATAAGTGTCACAAACTTTAAGGGCTGATAGTATGGGCCAAAAAAAATGCCAAAACGTCTTAATGAACATGTGTCCGTAAATGGTCGGTTTTGGAGATACGAAACATTTTGCGTTTACACCAGTTTTTTATTACGTACAAACAAACAGAGTAATTTATGAACAAATGATAAAGGCAAAAAGTCAAATGAGATGTTCAAAGTACCCTCCCTCCATTTCAAGGCAGGTCCGACATCTCCGTGACATGGACCATCGAACAATCCTAAAGAAAGAAATCAAGGGTGTTTAAATCGGGCGATCTTGCGGGCCATGATACAGGTTCGCCCCTTCCTACACATCTTCGTCCAAAAGTTCAGTGTAAATACTCGAATCGAAAAATGCGTTGGAGCACCATCGTCCTAGAGCCACATTTGTTGCCTTTGGTTCAATGGAATTTTGTATAAAAAAATACCCCTTGTGTTCTGCAAATAGTTCAGATAAGCACCGCCTGTCAATCAGTTTGGTAAAACAACCGGACCTAGTAATCTGTCGCCCAAAATACCCACCCAAATGTTCAATGAAAAACGTATTCGATGTTGGCATTCCATAATAGCATGGTAATTTTTATCGGCCCACGCGTGCATACTGCGGAAATAAAAAAAATCGTATCTCCGAAACCGTCCATTTGCAGACCCATGTTCATTAAGACTTTTCGGCATATTTAGGCCCATACTATCAGCCCTTAGTAGTTTGTGACCTTTATTTTGTAACACCCTGTATATCCCCGCCGTTCTTTTCTTATATGTTGTTGTTTAGCGCTTTCGATCATAATTTTTGTCGTATATCGTCATTTCTTTTTTCATTTAGTTGCTGGTATGCTGCTATATTTATCCTGGAACCAATAATCCTATTTTGTTCCTCTGTCATTCAGCATTATTCATAAATATTTAGGTGCATCTGCTTGTTTATTCTACTTCCTACCATGTATATATTGTAAACGTCATAAATTACCAGGAATATTGTTAAATAGAAATAGTATAGAACACATTTAACAGCAGCGAAATACGATGCCGAGACAAAAATAGAATAGGTAGATCGAACCGCGTAGAGAGATTCAGCATCATAATGTTACTTCGAATAATAATTCTATGTAAATAATTGAACAAATAAGAATGTTTGTCGTGTTATTAAGTTAGTTAAATTAATTTAGAATATAAATATAAGTAGGATCAATCGATATAATAGGTTTTACTATATTTATATAGTTTAAATCATATAATATGTTCAAATACACGATTTACTCGCATCGCGAGAGCTGCGGGCATTACAACGAAAATTACGACCAATCGCCGCTTGTAGAAGGTCATGGCAACTTCTGTACGTTCGAACGACCAATAACTAATTGGCACTTATCTCTTGTGGAAAAATTTAGATTGAATTTTAAAATAATATGTGAAATAGCGTAGGGTTTAAATAAGCCGAGCAACATCGGCGCTGGATTGAGTCTTTCATCAACATCGAGACCGATGGCTTCGCCTGCGACATTAATAATCGATACTCCAGAAGTAGAAATCAGTAAGTGATTTTCAATTTATTTGTTTATTTTCGTCTTTAATTGTTCTATTGTATTTGCCTTTGAACCTACTGTTATTTGAGAACGATTTATTTGTGTATCGTTCTGCATAAATCCCTGAGTAAATAATGCTATTCGTTATATCGAGTCTCAATGTTTATGGTGTAGTTCTGTAATTTTCAAACTGAGTTTTGTTAGTATGACTTGCATTCATATTTAATAAATAAAGCTTTGAATTATTTTATTTATGTTTTCTTTTCACGACAGTGAAAATTTTGTATCTAGACACATTTGCGCTCGACTTTCAGATTTGTGTTTATGTTTATGTGCTTTATTTAACAAATCAGTTTAATTAAAAATTAAAACATATACATTAAATTAAAAATTGAAACAATATATTTATATCAATCTTGTTGGTTATTACTGCAATCACAGTTGCTTTTTGAATATTCATTGTTAAATTATATTTCCTTAACACTTATAAATAATTGTGTTGTGTCAGACTCCTTTATTCCTATACATTCTTGTACTGTTTTTCGTTCGTACTTGGTTCAGTGTATTTTCATATACAGGTCATATTACTATGATGAGCTCCTCTTACACATTACCTTTCTTTCATTTCTCACAACATCGAAGGTTTTTTCATGTCTAGGAATTCTAGAAAAATTGCCTTATTTGTGGATAGTGCTGATCTAAATCCACTTTGGCTATATGCTGGTTTCGACTCTAAGCTAAGCATCAATTTCCCTTATTTGCTGCATCTAGTTCTTTATTATTACTTGAAATGTTTTCAAGTCTTTCACAACATCCAATATTATGTCTAACTTATCTTCCTTTTTGTTTTGTATTTTCTGTAGGGTTCTTTGTGTTTCTTTTTAGTTCTCTCACAGCTATTGAAGGATATTTTATTGTTTTTCTTTTTTTCCTTTTCATCTGTTGAGTAATCATTGTTATAATCCATTTTTCCTTTTTGAGTTTATTTTCCACTTATCTACTATTTGTGTTTCTTTCGGTATCGATGTCGGTTGATTTCAAGATACTTTCAGGGTGTCAACATATATTAAATATAATAAAATGCGAATAGGTGATTAAAACGCTTCCAGAATTACTCAGTACTTATCTAAACTAGTAACGAATAGTGATGAAAAGAACTGACGTTCTTGTGAGGATAGTGATAATGCCGCAAAATCTGTCGCTCTTCTGGGAACCGCAGATAATACAAAAGAAAATAAGTTATCGTAACTAACACGGAAAGTGAAGAATCTGTTGATGGTATGTACAAGTGTGTTTAATTTGTATGATCCGGAAATTTATTATTCTATTAAACAATTAAACATGGACGTATTTAAATATTTCATTAAAAATATTTCATTAAAAAATAACATATGTATTGATCATTTGCAAGGATTACTGATAAATAATGAAAGAAAACATATGAAGTTATAAAATGAATAATTTTTATAGTACAATTAGGCAGACAATGCCTGGCTACTCGTGGTAAAAGCACTAATTTACGATCGCAACAATGGCAATTTTTTAAACGCATTGAGATATTAGGAAAGTTTTATCCTTTTATATTGGAACACACGCGGCGTGTAGCTAACGATCCTGACTTTAAAAATGTGCCGTCGTATTTAGAAGATAAAAATCAATATGAAACACTCGCTTTATTGTCATCATATATTAAAAATAATACTGCTAACCTGTGTCTATAAATAATTGATTCACAATATATCCCGCACGTATCACATAGAGAACAAATAGGAGGCATGATTGTCAGATTCGTTAATTTCAATTCAAATTTTAAAACACGAACATTGTTTAGCACTCAATGCAAATGCAGATGCTACAGAGGCTGGATTAATGCTGAATTACTAAAAAAAAGTAAATTAGTCATAAATAACTTAAAAGTTATTGGCTCTAATATGTCAGGCAAAAATATTGGTTGACGCCGCAAATGTCAATCATGAAACTATTGGTTTCTTTACATAATGTAGGTGTTATACAGTTTTATTCCTGTTGTATTCCGATTTGAAATTTGTAAGAACTGTTTACAATAGAAATATCGATCAATATCAATTTGATTACGAAAATGAACATGGAACTATAGCATATCATGAAAAGTAATTTAAATACGCCTACATAATAGTGAACGAGCCGCATATTTCATGAAAAATTTATTTTATTAAAAGAGCACGAATTCATCTCATTCCAGTTTTTGGATTTGTAGTTACTTTGTAATAGTATATGACATAACGCGGGTTGTAAAGAACAAATTACGTACAAGTGTGTCAATTATATACGAGCGAGGAAGGTGCGAGTAATGTAAATGCACGCGTACGTAATCTCTTTAGAACTAGAGTAATAGGTAGAATTTTTTCTTCAGATTCACTATATATATATATATATATATATATATATATATATATATATATATATATATATATCCCCGATAGGTCCCGATTCAAAAGCTGTCTACTATCCCAGTAAACGACCCCCCTCCCCCACACACACATATATATATATTATATATATATATATATATATATATATATATATATGTGTGTGTGGGGGAGGGGGGTCGTTTACTGGGATAGTAGACAGCTTTTGAATCGGGAAAAAATTAAAGACTGATGGTGGGCGTATTACATATTTTAACGTTTCGGTCAACAAGGTGGCCTTTTTCAAAATAAAACTGTAAAACAGGAATACATAAAATTAGTATAAAGAGTGTAAATAAACAACTTAAATCATTAAATATAAAACAGTAAAACTTAAGACATACATATGGTGAAAAACATTTTTTGTGGAATAAAACAAATGTAAATTATGTAAAATAGCGTTACAACCGGTCAAAACGTGTGGAGTTATTTGGGTGTGAACATATGCATTAAATTACCTTGTAAAGATATAAAGTTACAATTGGCGAATTTATTAAACGAGGCCGTAAATATAAGACTAAAGATTGAAAAACAAAACGGTAGTACAGAACATACAATAAAGTTAGTTGATGCAGAAATAATTCAGGAGAATAAATTTACTTTTGCATAATTAACTTTTGTATTTCAACGTCCATCTGTTTTGGTTTTTTCATCTCAATATAATTGTTGTACCTGCCATGCATTATCCTCTTACGTACTCATATGTTGTTATAATAAAATTAAAGTAACTTACAAATAACAATTCATCAAAGAACAATGCGAACGCTTCTCACACACTGGTCAAACGTGCAGTGTTAAAAATCAACGGTAGGCATTACGTGGTACAGATATAATTATTGGCGCATGAGTGAACCGTACATATGTAAAAAATATTTTATTATAAAAAAAATTACACATTAATTTAATAATAAGTAACCGTGAAAATACAAATAAAAATATCATATATAAGCATATAGTTAGAAAAACATCATAACGTATGAGTATGTAAGAGGATAATATATTTTATGGCAGGTACAACAATTATATTGAGGTGAAAAAACTAAAACAGATGGACATTGAAATACAAAGGTTAATCATGCAAAAGCAAATTTATTCACCTGAATTATTTAATAATAAATAAACATATTTATCGAGGTTCAGGCAAGACGCAGAACATATAAACAAATATACATTCGTTGTATTTCTGGCATATAATATTAACAATGTAGAAGAAACTTACTGAACGTTATTTATACACGAGTAACTGAAGAAGATTCTGTCGACTGTTGACGACTGTGTCAATTTTTCGACTGTTTTTTAGCCATCGAGCTTACGCGTATTTATATCAAGTACGCCCACATAGATTCCCTCGAACAGCTGCAAGCATTCGCCCTCGTAGAGCACCGCGTAACTGCCTGGATATCACGTGATCGCACGTCGAGTCCTCCGATAGATCCGAATGACCATAAATCGTCTGAGCTCCAAGTTCTTTAATATAATTACATATGCGACCGCTTCTTTTTTGTTGACTTGGCTGCAAATCGTACAATCTTTTCAAGAGTTCTCTCGCGCCAATCGTTCACGTGCAAATGCGAATTAAATTATCTCGTTACATTTATATTATAAATTCTGTATTTACGGGTTAATACCCTATTCTTAAATCTAAAATCTTTAAACTAACTCTATCTTAATTATTTACATGACGAGACATCTAATATTCAACGTTTTAGAAACAAAATAATTTAAAATCTTTACATTCAGATATGTACACTTTAAAACAGGACCGGCTCAAGGACTCCCATTTCATTTTCAATTTCTAAATTTTATGGTTAAATTTTAAATCTATTTCTCACCATTTGTTACTGTAAATTGTAACCATTACAATATATTGTAAAGGTCATAAATTTAACAAAAAAGCGATAAATAGAATAACAGATTTAACACTAACGAAATACGACGATGAAACGAGAGTAGAAATTTTAGATCGAACCGCGTAGAGAGATTCGGCATCGTAATATTGCTCCGAATAATAACTCGATGTAAATTATTGAACAAATAAGGATGTTTGTCGTATAACTAAATTAGTTAAGTTAGAATATAAGTAGGATAATGTAATTAGAACTCGATATAGTAGGCTTTACTACATTAATATAATTTAAATCGTATTTAAAAAGTATTTTCAAATACACGAAAACTTCGCAATGCCAGAGCAGTGGGCGGGACTCCGAGAGGTGACTCACAGCACCTGGTCCGTCCGCGTCGAGTTGAAGTCGACTTGATAATGCAAAAGGCACGAAAATTCGCCTTGCGTCCTATCACCGCGTTTAGAACCTGCCTGGCAACTGCTTACCGTTCAAACATTCAATAGGAATTCGACTTATGACTTATTATATCGGTAAAATTTAGTTTAAATTTGAAGAAATAATGTGAAATAGCAGCGGCATTGAATTCAGTCAGCCCTCAACGTCGAGACCGAAAGCTTCGCTTGCGACAATAATATTCGAAACTCCAGAAGTAGAAATCAGTAATTGCTTTTAAATTTATTGGTTGTTAACAGTATACTACGAATTTGTCGAATTTAATTGTTTTTTTTTATTGTATTGCCTTGAGCTGTTATTTTAGATCGACTTATTTGTGTATCGTTGTGTATAAATTCCCTGAGTAAATAATTGTATTATTTATATCGAGTCTCAATTTGTATGGTGTAGTTTTGTAATTGTTAAACGGAGTTTGTTTGTTTTACTTGCATTCATATCTAATAAATAAAGCTTTGAATTATTTTATTTGTGTTTTCTTTTCACGACAGTGAAACTTTTGTATCTAGACACATTTGCGCTCGACTTGAGATTTGTGTTTATTTTTATGTGCTTTATTTAACGATTCAGTTTAATTATATAATAAATACCTTAACAATATATCTACTTTGCATTAGTAATTCTTGAAATTTCGCCTGTTCAAGTTAAGAATAATTTCTGTAATTTGTGTGCAAGATGGGGGCAGAAACTGCTGAATTTACGTGTACCCCGCCGTACATACGCGAAGCCGCTCAAAAGGCTGTTGAGAATTTGTTGCCGGTAAAATCCAAGAGGATATATGACAGATTATGCCACAACACGAACATGGAACGAACATAACCAAACTAAAAGTTACCAAAAACAGTTCAATAATACGACTCATTGTTAAACTGTTTTCGATGTAATAATGACTCCATTATTAACGCAAAGTAGATAATAGTATATTATTCAATGAGAGGTAATATGGGCAATAACTCACGGGATGATTGTAGCGCGAGCCGCAGCCGAGCGCTGTAATCATCCAAGTGAGTTATTGCCATTACCTCGAGTTGAATACTATACTTTATCCACGACTATTCTTCTGGTAAAAACGTTTACCTTTTTAACCGTATAATTTTTAGACTTCCGTTTGAGGAACTCTGGTATTTTGTTTCTTAAAAGTTTCAATATTTACTCTCTGACGTATACTGAGTGTACTTCTTAGCATAGAGTAGAAAATGTTGAAAATTTGTATTTCATTGGCAATTCTTTAAAATATGCTAGAAGCACAGTTTCTGACAATGATTTTACGTTCTCACTTGTACTCCAATCCAAATATTTTGGTAGGTCACATTATGTTTCTTGTGCGATTTATCCGGCAGAAGAGTGCGACTTGCTATTTCGGCGATTTTTCTTATTTCAGGTGGTGTACAATTTTTTGAATCACTCGCTCGTTTCCGTGCTGCGCTTGTGGTTATTAAATGTTAATTAATAATTTTCTGTCCATTTAATGCGTACATCAGCTTTAAATGGAATGTTTCTTAAAATACTATTTTTCCTAATTTCCTATTGACGCTTACATAAGCATCGGTCTTAATTTTCTATATACATAAGCATTAAATGAAGTGTTTCTTAAATTGTTATTTGCTTAATTTCCTATTGACGCTTATATGAGCACCAATCTTATTATTCATTTTCACGCGTACATAAGCATCAAATGAGATGTGTCTTAAATATTATTTTTCTTAATTTCCTATTGACGCTTACATAAGCATCGGTCTTAATTTTCTATCAATTTAAAGCGTACATAAGCATTAAATGAAATGTTTCTTAAATGTTATTTTTCTTACTTTCCTATGGACGCTTACATTAGCATCGGTCTTAATTTTCTATACATTCAAAGCGCACATAAGCATTAAATGGAATGTTTCTTAAATGTTATTCCTTCAATTTCCTATTGATGCGTACATAAGCATCAATCTATATAAATCTATATAAATCAAACCTTTGTAATAATAATAATAATAATAATACTATTAACACGTACACAAGTGTTAAAACATTTAATAAAATTAGTTTTTTAATATGCTACATATACACATTTAATGAATCTAAGTGTTAATTATTTTTCTCTCAATATAAACCTGGTTACGCATTAATTACAAATTAAGTTTCTGCATACCTGTCCTATCGTTGGACTCTGGCTCCGTGGTTCTTTGGCTGCTTCCCTATTCTTCAGGGTTGTCCGGGAACTGGCCGGGAACCGTTCAGGAACTGTCCTATTTTTCACGTCCGCAGTCGTTTATAAATTGTTATCGCTTCCCACTTCTCTAACCCCACTTAATTTTCACTACTCAATTCATTGCCATTCCCCCCATGTGACGTAAACGAAATTATTCCTAATGCATCCCGTAAATAAAATTTATATTCACTTAAAATATTAGTAAAGCAACAGATTATAAACTAAATTATTTTTTTTTTATTTGATTTTTGTTTTATAATTACCGTACCTTCGGAAACACAGTAGTATGTATAACGCAATAGTCGTGGATAAAGAATATTAATTAAGTCAGTGAATCATTTAATTCTCATTTTAAAAATCATGATTTCAAAAAATAGTTAATTTGCAATAGTCCGTTTCGCTTTTGATGTTACGGCGACATAAGCAAAAATGACAAAGTTTTAATTCTTTCCAAATTAAAAGGAGGGGTGCTGCCCAACATTAGTATTTTGCTAGAAGAACAACTCAAAAAGTAAAGCGAATATTGTAAGAAGAGCAAAAAGTTCAGAGCGTCCAAATATATCTGGCCCTCAGCAAAACGAATGGGTTTTGCATCATACAAGGCAAGCTGCATTCAGAACCGATTTTTCACTATTGTCAATTATCAGCAGAAGAGCAAAAGCAAAATTACCTGAAATTTTCTCTTGCCGCATACGTGTGTACCTGCCAAGGAACGATAGCAGGAATCCTGTCTAATCGCCTATAAACAGATCAGATTTATTTTCAGTCGATGTTTGGGCGTGAATATGATTCAGGTGTAGTGTAACATATTGAATTTTGCCTTTAACTGGAAAACATACCGCAGTATTTTGGCACATATTGGGCTATCCACGGTAAATGAAATATATGACGATGCTTTTATCTTACATACGTCTAATATTATTCGGAAATGATTTACAAGCAAGACTATAAAATTATTACAGTGACCTTCAACTAACACTAATTAAAATCTATTAGAAAACGCCTGCAAGCACATAGCTTAATAAATTATTTTTCTTTTCAGCTGCATTCACAGCGACTACCTGAAAGTTTTCCTGCATCTGGAGGGCGGCGAAGTGAACGAATACACACCGTCTGAAGCTCTACTTTGTGGGGGCATCGCCGATATTCCCACGGTGCTCTACTCATCCGGGCCGGGTCTTGTTCTCGAGTTCCACACTGGTCCTTATTCGACCAACGCAACTGGATTTTCCGGTACCTTTCGTTTCATCGACAAAAGTGAGTTTTCATACTAAGATCTAAGTCTCTTTTCTGATATATCCACCCTTTGTCATAGCGAACAGTATATTGTGTAGTGACATCTTACAATCTGTTCATTACATTTTATTTGGGTAATGAAACGAAGGTGGTTCACAATTTATTTCTAGAAGATTTGTCTCAATTTGAAAGATTATGCTTGTAGTTGCATATAGAATAATTTGCTTGCCTCATTTTCGGCAGCTGGATTTCAAATAGGTTCGGTACTTACAACAGTTTTATGAAAATGTATGTTTACAGACATTTGCCTATTTTTTTTTATTGTTACCATTTTGCATTTGTTTTTACTGAAAATTCAATCGATAATCGATGGTAAAATAATAAAAATTTGGAATTGGAGAGAAGATTATATCTGCCTTAAATATAATACACTCCAATAAGAGAACTATAATATGGGAATAAAATGCTGGCCAATTCAAGCATGTATTGCTTTTGTCGCCTTTCCTTATATTTAAATAATTTTTTTAATTTTAATTTTAATTTTAATTTTACACCCAATATTATTATTATTTTATTCTTTCATAGAGAAAGATTTAGTGTCAGATTTACAGATAGGCAACAATATTTACTTTTGTACCATCTGTTTTATTTTGTCCAACGCACATAGTTTAATCTTGCAACCTGTGTATGATAACAAGTTATGTTATATTGATATTGAACAGTCGCTATTCAGAAAGGATAAGATTTTCAGACATCAGTGCAATAGTATACTTGAAACAAAAAGAGCGCTGATGGGTAGTCACTAAATACTTGAACAATGCGTTAAATATAATCAGGATTTTTTAAAACATTTTTAGGTGGTGGTTTCAGTCTGCGCTTCAGGTTCGCTAATTGCCCGAAATTTTTGATATCTACATTTATTTATATAATCAGTAATGGGTTGTGTTCCAGAAGATTTAGAGGTTGTTCTAGAGGAACCAGTTCCCGGCCTTTCCTCAGCTACTATGATAAATACTCAAACTAGGCTACAAATACCATCGTTTTTCCAGGTATGTGATAGGTATGGCGTACCTGATCGCGCAGCAGTAGCTTTAACCTCTGCTCTTTTACGCGATGTACAGGCCACTCATTCTTTAGATAATGTTATAAATAATGTTGCGGTAGACAGGAGTAAAGTAAGAGCGAAACAAAGCTCAAGTTCTAAATAAGGAAGCAAAGGTAGAAATACAGGCTTTATACTGTGACTGTTGACGACACCCTTCGTATTCACAAGACAAAGGACGGAAGAATGCACAGAACAACTGTTAAAGAACATCACATTTCACTGATTGAGGAGCCTAAATCGAGACTCATCGGTTACACAGTTCCATTGTCTGTGAAAGCCATTGACATTGCTATTCTATCGTCGATTACTTTTCTGAACACAATCTTACAATGTCGGGAATAGTTTGCATTGATTGATGCCCTTCAAACACAGGGAAATATATATAATGGTGTAATTCTCTCGCTAGATGAGAAATTCGCTAGACCTCTGCACTGGGTTATTTACCAATTGCATACAAATGAACTTCCATTACGGCATTTAATGGAAAAGCTGGATGGACCTACTAGCGGACAAAAAGGATTTATTGGACCTGTCGGTCGAAGTTTGGCAACATGGCATGCATTGAAAATAGTTCAGTTTAAGCCCATAGCTACTGATATAATCGATCGTGATGATGACAAGGGTTTGAGTACTGACCAACAATACCTGTATGATTGTAAAGCAAAAATTAGAAAACAGAAGTCCAGGAAAGCTGTCCCATGCGAGATGGTTGACTACAGCCAATAGAATTTTAAGGTCATACGTAACTACAAAAACTCCATCACAAACATTAAACGAGTTGGCAACATTCATCGTGAAAGTTTATGCACCTAGCTGGTTCAGGATTAAGTGTAATCCAAAAGTTTATAATGGAGCTTAAAACTTGTGGGAAACCATAAAGAGTTGCACTTACCTATCTGAGGAAAATCGGAAAATTATATACAAACAAAGACAAAGGATACTTTGCTCACCATGAAATCATGCTCATAGCTATGTTGGTTGAAAATATGGATCATATAAAGGAACTGGCTTTAAGACGTAACATCAAGGATCTAGAGAACAAGCCAGTAAACCACTAAGACAGTTTGAAATCCCGAAAATAAATTGTAATAATTGGAGATTAGAGTATGTCGATATGATTGTTTGGAATGATGTGGATGTGACAGATCCACCTCTCACAAGTCATTTGACAAATCAGGATTTGCAAAGGTTACCGGAAAGCGAGAATGTAAACATAGCTTCTGAGTCACCCACTCAAGCAATAGAAAGAGCCGTCAAAGAAGTCCCTGCTTCCTCAAAATTGGTCTATTATCAAAAGGAAAGAGAAAGCTTTATCAAAACTAGAATGCTTGATAGAAATACACGCATTCATCGTTGGGTGGTTGGGCGGCCATGGGTGGGACTCGAAGTGCAATCTCCTGCCCATGGTGAGTTCTGGTAGTTTAATATGAACTAGCGAAAACTTGCACAATGCAAAGTTGATTAACGAAAGCTATAACTTTTAAATTATAAAATTATAAAATGTCAAAATTATCAGAAATTTACGTCTCTGTGTGCAGACTAAAACCACCGCCTAACAATATTCAAAAAAATCCTGTGTATACTTAAGGCCCTTTTCAACTATTAGTATTTAAAAAAAATGTAAAACTGTAAAAAAATTTCAAAACATTTTCAAACATTAAGCCAAATGTGCCGACTCAAGATGACGTCGTAATAATGAAATATTTTGCAGAATTGTTACTAAGTCTCATACACAGTCATTGAAGGATACCCGTTGCCGAAAAAAATATTGACTTTTTTCACTCCACCCTACCGGGTAGGTTACACTTCATCTAAAAATTACAAGTTCAGATTTACTACAGGAAGATAAAAAAAATATGTAACTACGTTATACTAATAATTTATATAAATGTAAATTGCGATTTCAATATTATTTACTACCACGTCTTCTAGTTACACATTATCGTTGTCAATTTATAAAATTACGCAGGGAAAACGAATATCGCAGGAATATCTTTTGTTGTGAGATCGATCGGAGAATTTTGCAAGGATGGAAGTACAAAAAGAAAATAATTTTTAAAATTGCCACCACGACGATAAGAATTTACAAATGCGTCTAACCGGTGTTTCCTGTTCTTGTTCCTTTTCCGCTGAATCGAGGCGGAATTTCGAGTAATTGCGCCAAATAACGTAAGCGATGTGTATGCAAAGCACAGATACACAAAAGCCTGGCCTATTAGAATGCGCGGCGTTTATTAAATTATTCCTCTGACGCTCACTACCCGTCTTCTTACGTATGAGATTATTAAAACTAATTGGATACAAAATTGAATTAGAGAATAAGTCGTTGAATTTGTTCATTGAAATCTGTTTTATTTACATAATAGGGAAACTATGCTAACGTGGATACTAGAAGCATATTTTGAATAAATATGTTTCAAATGTGAACGTTAAAGTTCTTATAGAAATTTGTTTTCAATAGACAAATGAAGGTGTAAGAATCTTTGCCCAAGGTCGGTCTATTGACTTCGTTTCAATGATGGAATTACATTTTTATCGCTGATAACAAATGATAATTATTGGCTTTGTAATTATGGTGGAACGTACATATTTTTGAAACAGATTTTGGCTTCTTGGTAGATTATCTTGATTCATTCGTGGTTGGAGTGAAATAAAATTAAATAACAACGAAAAAAGAAGAAATATTGAAAATATATCAAAGAAAGAGAAAAGTGTGTTGAACAAGCTTGTTGAGTTTACCAATTTGCACTGGACGGTAAGCATGGTTAATAGAGGCTATATTATTATTATTCGGTCGTCGACAAAAATGGCGAAAGTGATCGCATGCGCTCCTTGTCGCTCATAATAATAAAAACCGATAAGAGTGCATAAAGTGCGAAAGCAATGGATGTACGAAGAGGAGAAATTAAGAGGACAAGGCAAAAAATCGGCTGTCAGAAAAAGGAAGAGAATTGAAAGTAATAAGTAAATGTGTCATAAACGAGATCGGGAAGGTGATAGTAGCGTAGAAGAATATAGGAAAGTTTTCGCACCCACAGGAAATAAACCCAGCGTAACGATTGAGTTAAAAGCAATAAAAGCTCTAAAAGGCAACATAAGGACTACGAAGGTAGGACACAAACAGGAAATGAAGCAAATTGTGTAGGCAGTTGAAGGATTTAAACCGGATATGAGAAATAATTTGGAGGAGAATGATAAAATGAGGTCCAAAATAACAGAAGGGAAAGCGAACAACTCACTGCAAGAATAGAAATTTGGATGGACATATAAGCATTAGTAAGAACTAAGGAAATATAATGTAGTGAGAAAGGAAACCACTTACAAGGAGACCAGGAAAAAGGAAAATCAAATGTGCGAATTAAAATTAGGACAGATTAACGAAGTATGCACAATAAAAACAGCACAATGTGGTTAATGTGGAGGAACTGCCAAGTTTCGAGGAGAAAAGGAAGGTGATGACGAATAAAAATAAATTGCGCGGTACAAATATCTATATCGTGGATGATCTAAATACAGAAGAATACAGGATACAAAGCATAAAAGGATCCAAGCCAAAGGAAGAAAGACGAATGGAAAACGGTTAAGATATGTTACACAAAACTAATTGTTGCCAACCAGGTGTTGATCTGGAATATGCAAGTAAAGAAACTGGTCCCCGTAAGGAAGAGCCTGACCAGGAAAAAAACTAAACAGTGTACATCAAGGACACGGGAAAAATACTCAAAATTCCTAAACAAGTAAGTAACAAGTAAAGGATATATTTTTTATGGGCATCTGGAATGTAAGGGGCACTTTTGCGCCAGGTCTTGAAGAATTAGTAAATAAAATTAAAAGCTATGAGATATAGCATTACAAGAAACAAAACAATTAGGGCTAGATATTGTAAATATAGAAGGTGTGGCATTTTTTAAAAGTGATGGAGAAGACAGAAAGCCTCGGCTAGGACATATTTAACAAGAAGAAGAATATGAAAAATTACCGAAACATGGCATGAAAATAGCGATTGAGGATTACTACGCAAAGATTGGGAAAGAGTACATGATGTAGAAAGGTTGCAAAATGAGGGTGTGGATGTGATGTAGAACAGAATATAAAATCACACAAGTTGAGGGGACGTGGAAACAAACAAAAAATTCATTAAAGTAACTGCTGAAAGGACGTTCCGGAAAAAAGAAGCAGACAAACAATGGAGCTACATGTTCAGAAAGTATATTCATGCCCAGATATATTTCGGCGGGAAATTTAAATTAGAGGAAATAACATTTTATTCAATCGTAATCTAGTAGAATCAACTTCAACTAAATAACATGTTCAGGCCCAAAAATCATGCCTATAGATCAACCAAAGGCTAAAGTATTGTAAAACTATAGACGCCGGTGCCGAAACGAATAATTGGAACGAGGAATCTTAAAAGAGGTCTTGCTTTTCAAGGCACAAGCACAAGTTTATCGAGTATAATAAATGTAATTTCTTCAAATAGTTGACTTGCAATCTAAATTTGATCCCATTATGCAAGATCACGTCCATAGAGCACTAAAGTAAGAAAGGACTAAAGCTGATTATCTGGAAAAATATATGAGATAATAGATTTACTGCATCAAACTGTATGGTTTCAAATTATTGATGACATTAGTATAGTAGAGCAAATGACTCTTGTTATCAGATACGTTTCATCAATAAATTTGACGCAGATGTTGAAATTAAAATTAATTAAAGCTTTTTAGATTTTCTTATCAGTCGAAACTCTTATCACTGGGAAACAAATATGGGATACCATAATTGGAGAACTTAAAGACTTTGGTTTAAATTTGCAGGATATCACAGGCCCAATATGAGGGGCGATAAAACAGGAGTACAATTTAGAACTAAATAATATAATTTGCGAGAATTGTATATTCCATGTATTAGCTACTCTCTAAATCTTGTTCTTAATGATGTGACTAAAGTATCATAGGAAGACGCTAATTTCTTCATTATGCTTCACAAAATACATTTATTTTTTTTCATGAAATACGGACTTATGTTACACCTAAATGGTGTTGTGAACATTAATTAAAACAGCTCCATGAAAACAAACTGGTGGGTCGCTATTTTTTTCAACATCTACTTTTTGATGGGCAATACTTTAAAACATGTTCAAGTTTTAACTTTGAAATAATTGAGTGACATTTGATGGGAGAGTAGGATAGAGGCCCTAAAGCCATTCCATTTTGGAGATGTATAGAATGTCTTGCGAAGCATATACGAATACCAAGAAATTGATAATTCAATAAGAGAAGGTGCTTATTCAATTGTATTCATCAATTTAAGTTTCTGTTTATTAGTTATTTGGCATAAAATACTAAATTCCATTGATCCAGTAAGCAAACAAAAGATTTTGCTATAAACTTTGAACTTGACCTTTTACAAAACTGCAAAATATGTTCAACACGACATCGCGTTAGAAGAAAAAAGAGTACTTCTCATACGAACAGGAGATGAACCCATCAAACGTCGAAAAGAATCGAATAAATTATAGCTTTTTTATTTTCAATCGAACAGATACTAGATTTGAACTACTTAGTAATTAGTAGCTATTTTCAAGTCAAATATAATATTGATTTATTTGATTTAATACAAAGTCCTCAAGGAAAGCCTAAGCAATTTACTGAGCTTAATTACAAAAATTTTGCCAGAAAGAACAAAAAGTTTCTTGTAATTTTAGCGTCGTTGGTGCTACCAGTATGCGAGATATAATGAAAGGTATAAATGATATTGATGAAATAAAATAGTTGGTTTTTATCGTAATGCAACACCTATAACAAGAAAAAGAGCAAATACATGTACCTAATAAAAAAAGATTTTTAAATAACATGACACAATAACAACATAAATTTGTAATCGTAATTTGTAATATTAATAATATAAATTTGTGATATTAAGCGAAACATGTAAAATTAAGATAAACGTAATCACTTAATCAATACTATCAGAAATTAATATTTGGCAATTAACGAACTTAACCCAACAACAATCTGTATCAGCTGCATAAATTGTGTATTATGATGTGCTTACCTGTAAATATTCGACGATGAGTACCTTGCGTCTTGAAAAAGACGATTTTTAATAACGCAGATGATCGCAATTAAACTTTAAACAATAATAATAATAATAATAATAAGAGATACTTGGAAGATTTTAACATAAACGACAAGTGTGAATAATAGGTGGATTACAAATTTGTCAGACACGGTTGTCCGCGATAATATTATACACATCTTGTCAACCCAAAACTTTCCATTAGTCATACTAACAGGGAACTTCCGATCACCAAGTTGGTAATGGACGTGGAATTTATTTAAGTAACTCCGATAATATTGATACTGATGATAAAGATAGGCTTCGTGCATCCTCTGTTAATTGTATTACAAATTATCTCCATAAAAATAAAATTAATGCATATAGTAGGTATCCCTTCGTTAAAGACTTTATGGTTGCAAAAAAGTTTCTAAAACACCACCCAGATATAATGTTAAACCGTGCGGACAAGGGAAACTCGACTGTGATTTTAAGCAGAATGGATTATGAGGAGAAAATGACGCAATTGCCGGACGATGACAACATTTATGTTGTAAGCAAAAGAGATCCTACGAATATTCAGGACAAGAACAACGCGTTAATCAAAGAATTAAAAAATAAAAAAATTATCAGTGAAGCTGATTACAAAAGATTAATTTGCCATAATGGTATTTTCCCCAAAATCTATGGTTTAATTAAAACTCACAAAATGGGGCATCCCATCGGACTCATAGTCTTGTGTGTGGGTTCGTCCACGTACCAACTGTCTGGTTCAGGTTCACACACCAATAGATTTGTCAACTTTTGTAAGAATTATAAAATTTCTATTCAACAACAGCTATTTTGCCTATAGGGATTCATTTTTTTACCAGAGATCTGGATCTTCGATGGGGCATCCTTGTTCTCCGGTTCTGGCATCGTTGGTGATGAACAAACTTTTGAGGCAGGTAGTTCCGTCTTTACCTTTTGTGGTTCCTTTCCTATACATTTATGTTGATGACATTTTCACTGCTATACCACAAGAATACACAAATACCATATTAAATTATTTCAACTCGTTTCATCATCAATTACAATTCACTTGTGAATTGGAACACAATAACAAATTAAACTTTTTGGACACTACGGGTATTATAGAAGATCAGTCGCTTTCAACAAAGCAACAAGTTCTGGAAGGGTATTAAATTTTCTTTCGCAACACCCTATGAAACATAAAATTAACACGGTGACAGCACTTAAACATCGGATGGATAGAGTGAGTAGTGCAGTATTCCATCAAATTAATAATAAGACTATTCACAAAATTTTAAAATACAACAACTATCCCAGAAATTTTATCAATAAAATCATACACACAACCTTGCACAAGAATACCAAAATCATTAGTAAGGAAAAATCAAATACAAAATTTTACTCTTTCCCATATATAAATGGTTTGTCGGAACAACTCAACAGAATTTTAAACAACAAGATTGACATTTTGACATACTACAACACAAAAAATGTAGGGCTATTTTATACACAATTAAAATCAAAAACTCCCAGTTTATTACAATATAATGTAATCTACAAGATACAATGTAATGACTGTAGTTCATCGTATGTAGGACAAACCAAACAGTACTTAAAGAGACGAATCCAAAATCACACAGGATTGCAATAATGTTATGACTAAAGGCAAGAAATCAGAAATCACTGCAATATGCTCACATGTGTGGAAACACCACCACACATTTGATTTCTCTATCCCAGTAATTTTAGATACTCAAAATACTTACATAAGCGACTAATCCTCGAATCTCTGTATATCGCCATGACCCCCAACACTTGCAATATAAAGAGTGAAAATAATTTAACTTCTGCAATTTATAAGAATGTATTAAATATTACTTAGGTAGTTGACCTTCCGTTTCGATCGCTTAATGAATTTATTTAGATTGAAGAAATAATATCGTTTTTTACCGTTCGCATCGAATTTTAAATTGTTTATATGAGCATTTACGTGAAGTGTTTGAGGAGCAATCTTTACATTTGTTTATGTTTGATTGTGCATTTTAGTCAGTTTTCATGTGTGTTAATTAATATTACATTAGGTGAGTAATTCATTAACGTTAATATTGTTGCATTACCATATGTGTTATTCATTTTAGTCTGAATATGTCTTTTATATTAAAGACGAAACGTTACTGATGTAATTGATTTACCTGTCCAAATTTTCCCGAAGAATTTATCTTTTCTCAACATATACCAGTGGACAAGAAATAAGAATTATGTATATATATATTGTAATGATTAAAAATTGGTTATGGTGAATAAAACATCCAATTTCGCAATTTAGAAGAGTTAACGAGGCAGTTTCCGTGGACTCCGGAAGGTTTGACTTCAAACATAATTTTAGAACCTAAATACAGGCCCATACAGTACAAATCGAAAGCACAATAAATTTAAATTACTTTAAAATACATTAAATTACACGAAAACCCGGTTTAAAACTAGGAAATGTAAAATAAAATAAGAAAAATAAGTTAGGTTATGTTCATTTATATGCATCGAAATGTCAGATCGGCCGCATAACAACGCAATTCATTTAAATTCAGATATCAATCAGAATAGCTATGCACAGCAGTATAAAAGGGAAATTAAAAAAAGAGAGTCAGAGCGTCCTTAACCACCAAGTAAGCAGCTTCTGTGTCGCGAAGATCTAAAATTGTAAACAACCCAGAAAAACCTAAAAATTAAAGTCAAATTAAAATAACCGTATTCGAAAAAATATATTAAACTCACCGGAGAACAAAACTCATCGAAGAATTCACATCGGAGGACCAACATTTTGCCGAAAACCAGAACTTCAAGACCGACGCAGTGGAGAGAGAGGGGTTGCATAATCACCGATAACGCCGCGGAAAGGATTAAACTTTATCGACCACCTATCGATTACGTAGAAAGGTAGATTTAAATCCCAATACACGTATTTATACTTACCCCAAAGATCACGAAAAATTGTCCACCACATAACACATACTCACATTACACCTAAAAGTTTGCAAACCACCAACAGCCCTCTTGGAAGGCCATCGCGATTCGTTGTATGAACAAAAAGCCGTACTGTACCCTTCCAAGATAGCTGCACCCAGGCGTCGAATAGCGGAAGTAAGCCCGCCATATTTGTTAATTTTTAAATTAATCGGCATTTTTCAAATTGTATTCCTTGGTGTTTTTTTTTATAGTATGTCGTTTTTTTTTGTTGTGTTGAGTTAAAAATAAATTAAGTCGTTATTACAACTAAAAACAAAACGTGTTTGTCCTGTAATGTACTAAAATATATGGATTTACGTTAAACCCATTGACTAGCCCTGAGAGAGAGAGTCATATAAATACATAAGAGCAATTAAAATAAAAGAAAATAAAAAAGAAAACAAATATGACAATATATATATATATATATATATATATATATATATATATATATATATATACATGAAAGATGGTCGAATCTTACACCTCAATGGTGTAGTGAACATTAATTAAAACAGGTCCATGAAGACTAACTGGTGGATCGCTAGACAATATTGTTTCTGGGTCATTACCCTTCGTCAGTAGCGATTACCAAGAACCTTAGTTGTTGAAATACCTTTACATGTAGTGGCCATCAAAACTTCTTGGCGCGAGCCAATCACTCCTAACAAACCACCGACAACAGAACACTGACAAGACGATACCTTGTCTAACACCTTGCGGAGACTGAACAAGAGAAACATGCACCGGAAAGGGTAGTCAGTAATTCTGACAGCCAAGACAACCCTGGATAACAGACAATATAAAGCTGGTACAAAAACTTCGTGACAAGGTTAGAGCTAGATTTAATAAGAGATCTACACATTGGGATTATTACAAAACCTTGCGCAACTTAACTGCCCTCGCCATTAAAAATGAAAAGAGAGTATACTTCAAGTATTTATCTCTTTCGAAAGACAAACAAACCCTATAGAGAACTAAAAAATATAAACATTGCCAATAGGACAAACACCCTATAGCTGTACATTTAAGTGATGTAGAAGAAATTAATAAATTCTTCTTAAATAGTATGCTCCCAAATTTGAATAACAAAATGGACATCTTAGAATATTATAACAGTCGCACAAGAAACAATGTATCTTCACAATTTACTTTTCATTCGGTTGAAACTTCGGAAGTTGAACGTCTAATTCATTCAAATCAAAGTACATCTGCTGATTTAGACGGAACTAACTACCTACTCTGTCTAAACTTCTTGAAAAAAATATAGACTCGCAAATTAGAGCTTATCTCAATGGGCACAATTTATTCTCATCCTGTTAGTACGGATTCCGCACTGGCCACAGCTGTGATACGACCTTGCTAGACATCACTGATGACATTATTGCAGTGACCGATAAAAATATTGTTTCCACATAGACATATCCTTACTCAATAAACTAAATCAATGCTATGTGAATCACTCGTGTTATCCCAAACTGTCTATTGAGCTTCTGTATACTCAGCATGCTTGGTTTCAATTGATATCGGCCGAATCCAGAGAGTCCAAACTCCTGCATAAGGTTTATTTATGGTATTAAAAACTTTCAACATGTGTCACATAAACACACGGAACTTCACTGGCTGAATATGCAGAGGCGTAGAATTTTTCGCTTGTCTGTATCAAAAAATATTTCTAACAAAGAAGCTTGTCTGATAAAATTAGGCTCAGAACCGATATTCATAATATCAATATTAGGAATAAAAACATTATTACTCCTCCCAGTCATAACAGTATTCTACCAACGTTCTTTTAAATATAACATTTGCAACATTTATAATTCTCTTTCTCATAACCTTAAGATAAAAAGTAGGTTTAGTTTTAAATCGGCGTTTCGCTCTATCTTATTTGATGCTCAAGCGTTCAGATGATCTCTTTACAAAGTTCTATGAATTTTGTTCTTGGAAGTCCAAAATTGCTTTTTTATGACAATTCATCACTGTCATGGTAATATCAAAATTAACTCTAGTGCATGTAACTTATAATGTAGGCATTTGATTTAAAGACACATTTTCATATTTCCAATGTTTATGTGGTCGAGCAGGGTCGAGTGCTAGTCACTGGGTCATCTGAACTCCACCTTGCGGTTTTCATGAATCATTAAAGTACTTCATTATGTTATTTTATTATTTTTTACTTATTATAATGGTTTTAATGTTGAAAATAAAGATGTTATCATTATTAATAAAGATTTCAACCTGGCATCCTATGAAAAGTCGTTCAGTGTTCTATATATAAGTTATGTCTTAGACATTATCTGAATACTTTGAATGTTGTGATATTGGAACTAAGTCTGACCATTATGTTCTAATACCATAATTTTATATAATTGAAATTAATTATTGTAAATTAGTTAATCAAATTGTATAGTCGAAGTGTCCGTCTCTATGTATTAGCTTAGTGAAGGAGTACTCTGATACGAGCGGTATACGTTATGCGAGCGAGAAGCGCGTATCACATAAATATAGAATTGATGCTGTCGTAATTAATAAACGCGTCAGAATAATTTTAATCTATATATCTATAACGAGTGCCCAACAAACCACGAAAATAAAATATTTTTGTGTTTTTAATATTCAACTCGTTTTGGAGCACAAACTTTTTATTCACTGCGTAATTCATGTTGGAATTTCGCAGTCACAATCCGCATTGAAACCTATCCACTACTCTATATCGCTTACGAAACATCACAATGCGACATGTAACTGTAATTCTCTAATGTTTTAATTCCCGGAAAATATCGTGATTTCGACGTGTAGCCATTGGCAAATTGGGTACAATTTTATATCCAGTTTCATGTAAACAAAAAGTTTTCGGTGCGCTTTTCACAGTAGTTTTGTTTGGTTTTAACAGGATTTGGCTGCTTGTTTCCGACGATATGCTTATTAAAAAGTATTGATTTCAGTTTTGTAAATGAACAAAATAAACGTGCTGTTGCTAAACAGGTTTTCTCTTTGTGCATAACAACGTATTATAGTACAAGTATAATGTAGTATAAAAAAACTGGAGAGATAATTAATCATATTGTTAGCGACTATAAAAATACACAAATAAGAGAATATTTGTTAATTTTTTAATTAATCGGCATTTTTCAAATTGTATTCCTTGGAGTTTTTTTTATAGTAGGTCTTTTTTTTTGTTGTGTTGAGTTAAAAATAAATTAAGTCGTTATTACAACTAAAAACAAAACGTGTTTGTCCTGTAATGTACTAAAATATATGGATTTACGTTAAACCCATTGACTAGCCCTGAGAGAGAGAGTCATATAAATACATAAGAGCAATTAAATAAAAGAAAATTAAAAAAAAACAAATATGACAATATATATATATATATATATATGTTGATACGTAGATTCTCGCGGGTAAAATCTGTTCTGCTTTTTTCTCGGGTAATGAACCGCGTTGTAGAATTATCCCTGTAAGGGTTGTTCCGACGTTTCGGCAATGTCACAATTGCCATCTTCAGGTTGGTCTTCTCGGTCTAAGCGATCTAGAAGAACTGACAACCCTTACAGGGATAATTCTACAACGCGGTTCATTACCCGAGAAAAAAGCAGAACATATATATATATATATATATATATATACATGAAAGAACTTAATTGCAGCAATCCTTTTATATGTTGACACTGGATATTTGACAGTCGTCTCTTGTTCAGTCTCCGCAAGGTGTTAGACAAGGTATCGTCTTGTCAGTGTTCTGTTGTCGGTGGTTTGTTAGGAGTGATTGGCTCGCGCCAAGAAGTTTTGATGGCCACTACATGTAAAGGTATTTCAACAACTAAGGTTCTTGGTAATCGCTACTGACGAAGGGTAATGACCCAGAAACAATATTGTCTAGCGATCCACCAGTTAGTCTTCATGGACCTGTTTTAATTAATGTTCACTACACCATTGAGGTGTAAGATTCGACCATCTTTCATGTATATATATATATATATATACATGATATATTTCATGTATATATATATATATATATACATGAAAGATGGTCGAATCTTACACCTCAATGGTGTAGTAAACATTAATTAAAACAGGTCCATGAAGACTAACTGGTGGATCGCTAGACAATATTGTTTCTGGGTCATTACCCTTCGTCAGTAGCGATTACCAAGAACCTTAGTTGTTGAAATACCTTTACATGTAGTGGCCATCAAAACTTCTTGGCGCGAGCCAATCACTCCTAACAAACCACCGACAACAGAACACTGACAAGACGATACCTTGTCTAACACCTTGCGGAGACTGAACAAGAGACGACTGTCAAATATCCAGTGTCAACATATATATATATTGTCATATTTGTTTTTTTTTTAATTTTCTTTTATTTAATTGCTCTTATGTATTTATATGACTCTCTCTCTCTCAGGGCTAGTCAATGGGTTTAACGTAAATCCATATATTTTAGTACATTACAGGACAAACACGTTTTGTTTTTAGTTGTAATAACGACTTAATTTATTTTTAACTCAACACAACAAAAAAAAAGACCTACTATAAAAAAAACTCCAAGGAATACAATTTGAAAAATGCCGATTAATTAAAAAATTAACAAATATTCTCTTCTTTGTGTATTTTTATAGTCGCTAACAATATGATTAATTATCTCTCCAGTTTTTTTATACTACATTATACTTGTACTATAATACGTTGTTATGCACAAAGAGAAAACCTGTTTAGCAACAGCACGTTTATTTTGTTCATTTACAAAACTGAAATCAATACTTTTTAATAAGCATATCGTCGGAAACAAGCAGCCAAATCCTGTTAAAACCAAACAAAACTACTGTGAAAAGCGCACCGAAAACTTTTTGTTTACATGAAACTGGATATAAAATTGTACCCAATTTGCCAATGGCTACACGTCGAAATCACGATATTTTCCGGGAATTAAAACATTAGAGAATTACAGTTACATGTCGCATTGTGATGTTTCGTAAGCGATATAGAGTAGTGGATAGGTTTCAATGCGGATTGTGACTGCGAAATTCCAACATGAATTACGCAGTGAATAAAAAGTTTGTGCTCCAAAACGAGTTGAATATTAAAAACACAAAAATATTTTATTTTCGTGGTTTGTTGGGCACTCGTTATAGATATATAGATTAAAATTATTCTGACGCGTTTATTAATTACGACAGCATCAATTCTATATTTATGTGATACGCGCTTCTCGCTCGCATAACGTATGCCGCTCGTATCAGAGTACTCCTTCACTAAGCTAATACATAGAGACGGACACTTCGACTATACAATTTGATTAACTAATTTACAATAATTAATTTCAATTATATAAAATTATGGTATTAGAACATAATGGTCAGACTTAGTTCCAATATCACAACATTCAAAGTATTCAGATAATGTCTAAGACATAACTTATATATAGAACACTGAACGACTTTTCATAGGATGCCAGGTTGAAATCTTTATTAATAATGATAACATCTTTATTTTCAACATTAAAACCATTATAATAAGTAAAAAATAATAAAATAACATAATGAAGTACTTTAATGATTCATGAAAACCGCAAGGTGGAGTTCAGATGACCCAGTGACTAGCACTCGACCCTGCTCGACCACATAAACATTGGAAATATGAAAATGTGTCTTTAAATCAAATGCCTACATTATAAGTTACATGCACTAGAGTTAATTTTGATATTACCATGACAGTGATGAATTGTCATAAAAAAGCAATTTTGGACTTCCAAGAACAAAATTCATAGAACTTTGTAAAGAGATCATCTGAACGCTTGAGCATCAAATAAGATAGAGCGAAACGCCGATTTAAAACTAAACCTACTTTTTATCTTAAGGTTATGAGAAAGAGAATTATAAATGTTGCAAATGTTATATTTAAAAGAACGTTGGTAGAATACTGTTATGACTGGGAGGAGTAATAATGTTTTTATTCCTAATATTGATATTATGAATATCGGTTCTGAGGCTAATTTTATCAGACAAGCTTCTTTGTTAGAAATATTTTTTGATACAGACAAGCGAAAAATTCTACGCCTCTGCATATTCAGCCAGTGAAGTTCCGTGTGTTTATGTGACACATGTTGAAAGTTTTTAATACCATAAATAAACCTTATGCAGGAGTTTGGACTCTCTGGATTCGGCCGATATCAATTGAAACCAAGCATGCTGAGTATACAGAAGCTCAATAGACAGTTTGGGATAACACGAGTGATTCACATAGCATTGATTTAGTTTATTGAGTAAGGATATGTCTATGTGGAAACAATATTTTTATCGGTCACTGCAATAATGTCATCAGTGATGTCTAGCAAGGTCGTATCACAGCTGTGGCCAGTGCGGAATCCGTACTAACAGGATGAGAATAAATTGTGCCCATTGAGATAAGCTCTAATTTGCGAGTCTATATTTTTTTCAAGAAGTTTAGACAGAGTAGGTAGTTAGTTCCGTCTAAATCAGCAGATGTACTTTGATTTGAATGAATTAGACGTTCAACTTCCGAAGTTTCAACCGAATGAAAAGTAAATTGTGAAGATACATTGTTTCTTGTGCGACTGTTATAATATTCTAAGATGTCCATTTTGTTATTCAAATTTGGGAGCATACTATTTAAGAAGAATTTATTAATTTCTTCTACATCACTTAAATGTACAGCTATAGGGTGTTTGTCCTATTGGCAATGTTTATATTTTTTAGTTCTCTATAGGGTTTGTTTGTCTTTCGAAAGAGATAAATACTTGAAGTATACTCTCTTTTCATTTTTAATGGCGAGGGTAGTTAAGTTGCGCAAGGTTTTGTAATAATCCCAATGTGTAGATCTCTTATTAAATCTAGCTCTAACCTTGTCACGAAGTTTTTGTAACAGCTTTATATTGTCTGTTATCCAGGGTTGTCTTGGCTGTCAGAATTACTGACTACCCTTTCCGGTGCATGTTTACTAAACAAATTTAAAATATGGATAAAGAATGAAATTTTATCATTAATGTCCATATAAATTATTTCATTGGACGGAATTACTGCCAGATTATTCGTTATATCCAAAGCCCTTATAATCACGGACTTTCCGATTAGAGGCTTTATGTAATGGTTTTTCTGTGCTGATGAAGCAATAAATACATAGCATCATGGTCAAAGAAGTTACATGGTAGTACACCACTTTCTAGTATGGTTGAAAAATCCGGAACAACAATTACGTCCAGTAGGGTAGCAGAAGTGCTCGTCACTCGGGTTGATTTATAATTTGACTCAGATCAAAACAATCCATCAGACGCGTGAACTCTATTGTGGCATGATTTTCAGAACGTAACAAATTAATGTTTATATCACCCAACCAGAATATTTTATTTGACAAGGCCATTAAAGTAATGATAGACTGTTCATTCATAAATATTTGCGAGTTAAAGGTAGGATCCGAATATATAATTTGTGGCTTACCACATGTAAAACCAAATCTGTTCTACTCTATTATTTGTATTTAGTACCTTGCAGTTAATTACCTTTCTAACAAAAATGTAATTAATATAGACAATCAAGTTTATGTGTGTTTGTACATCCAAATCAAACGCTCTGCCGCTCTCGATTTTGGGTAATAAAGATCGTACGTTCAAATGAGTACATTATTATTCATTTCAAATTTTGCTAACTTAAATATTATTCGGTATGAATATAAAATAAATTTATTATAAATCGATAATCAAAGATTAAAAAAAAAATGGAAACGAAAAAACAATTTAAAAAGAAAACGAATTAGTCAAACCTGCACAAAAAGCAATTTTAAAGGTAAGCTCACTTATTTATTGTGTGCGAACCGCAGGCTCTATGGCAATATTATTTATTTTATCGTATCATCGATTATTATGATCGTTTTATGTTAAACATTTATTGATAATTATAAGGCACATAATACCATAGATACTCATAATACGTTAGATACAATAATACAAATTCTAGAACACAATTATTTATGAACATGAACTTCAATCTTTTCACAATTGTTAAAGTTGAATGATACGCATTTCGTATCCATCATCATAGTTAAGTCTTCTGCAGCTTTACTGGCATCATTCGGATGGGATGATTCAGCATACATTAAATCCAAGCTTCTTACTTCCTCCAAAGTTTTACTTGTACGTGCAAATTCCATTGATTCTGTAGTTTTTGATCCACTGCTTATTGAATCGTTTCCGACCTGAATCTTTTTCGCAATTGAAACCTTCTTTGTCAGGTTTTCTTCTAAATATTCCTTTGCAACTTTGCTTGATTCCCAACCACCCAGTTCTTGCAGCTGTAAAATGTCTCCACCGGCATTAACAAGTAAAGTTGCTGAAGATCTCCGAATACAATGGCCGGTGTACATAGCTGGATTTTCAAGTTTGAGATATGACGCAATCTTCTCAGGAATTTTTGAGAAAAAATGAATACCACAAGGTTGAATCGTACACTTTCCATTTCTGTACGATACAAACAGTCTTTTGTGTGTAACATGCCGCGGCCGTAATGCTATATTTTTCTGAAATAAAGCCACTAGATTAATATCACCTTCAGATAAAACGGCAAAAAATCTTTTCTTGTGAGTTTTTGAGTCGGGAATGGTAACAACTATCTTACTCTCTAACATCTCAACATCGTCTGTAGACATTTTCATTAATTCATTGGTTCTGCAAGCTCCACCTAGCCCAATCAAAAAGGCCACTTTCATCATTAAAAACTCTTTATCTGGAGCTGTACACCCAAATTCTTTAACTTGCTCTCTCGTGAGTACTTTGGATTTCTTAACTCGATGTCCAACATTTTTCTTCTTGATGAATCTTATCAAAGCACCATACTTGTCGATTTCCACTCTTTCCTTCAATTCCAAACAAGCTCGCAACATACTGTACTTTAGCCACAAAGATGAAGAAGAATATTCATTTGAGAGTTTCACAAAATAGGCCAGCAAGACCGTTTCCGACGCACCTTGAATTTGTTCTGGTACTCGCCACTCGCAAAACAGACGATATTCTTTTTCGTAACATATTTTCGACTTTTCTGGAAGCAAGTCTAATCGTGCACTATCTGCTGCTTCCAAAATATTTGCAGGAATATCGAAATCTTCCATGATATATTTCTAAATTACAAAAACGTGACTTAAACTAACGAATTTTTTTATGACAGAAAATGTTGATTTGTTTAATTGTTTTTGCATCGCCCTGATCACACTTCAACGATGGTATGATAAAGCTTTGAATATAACTCGAATATTAGCGATTTAAACACACTCGGACGTTGCCTAAGTGCCTTTTCACACGTGCCGGATTGGAACCGAGGCCGGGTAGTCGGTACCGACTAGCCGGATTTATTTGAGCCTTTCACACTAAGCCGGTTTACATCCGGTTGTATATGTGACGAACGAAAACAATACTACGTACGTACGTAAAATTTGGCAAATAGTCAGAATACAGTATAAAAACACAGCTCAAATGAATGAAACCGGATTGGAACCGGGTGGCAACGTCCGGCGTGTGTGAATGCGTCAATTTAAATCAATGCACCACTACGAGCTCGGCTGCCGACTAGCCGGTCTCCGACGACCGTGATGTGACGTGCAGTGGAGGCATCCGGCTGCTGTCCGGGACCGAAATGTCGTAAACCGGGTAGTCGGCAAAATTACTACGTGTGAAAGGTCTCATAAGACTCAATACACTTGCCACCGGACAGTCGGTACCGACTGCCCGGCACCGGCTGTGTGTGAAAAGGCACTAAGTGACTCGGCGGCTAGCGCCGCCTCGTCACTGTAGCAACGTCCTCGATTATTATAAATCGCATAATATTCTCGTTATATTAATAGCTATAAAATGTTGCATGAGTTTATTGTTTACTTTGGGTATTCACTCGTCCATAACTTGTTCAATCCAAGCTTCTTCGACGCCTTCTTTAGCAACGTGACCCTTAAATGTGTAAGACCTTTTTTACCACTATTCTTGTGCATTTAATTTTTTTCTTTGTTCGCGTATATCTCTTTCTTGATGTTTCTATTAGTAAATTTTACTATAATGGGCTTGATACAATTTTCTCAACCATATAAGCTATACAACAATCAATCGAAGTGGGAGAAATGTTAATTACCATTTTTTCACGGCAAGTTTTAATTACTACGTCGTCAATGTTCTCAATGATTTACATTCAGGTACACCAAGCAAGCTGTTCCTGCAAGAGTGTTGTTCGAGTACGTCGATTTTAGATTCAGCCTTAGCGAGATGCCCTTTTAATGTACCGACCTCATCAACCAAACCTTGGGTTTATTCTTTAAATTTGGCCACGATTCTGGAGCTAATTTTATCAACAAACTTCTCTGATTCGAAAATGTTTTCAATCAAATCCTTGACAAAACTATCGTCTTCTACACAGGTGATTAGTATGTTTTTACTACGAAGAGCACGATCAGTCATCTCGATGAATAAACTTAATATAGTAAAGCGGCATGAAAACACGTCTACTCACGACAAATGCACATGTATATTTTCATCTTTAACACAGTTTTCAAATAATTTTACACTACAATTGTTTCACCATACAATGGCTTCATCAGATACTGAAACAATTGTGGTGCAAAATTAAAACATTTGAAACCTTCGACTTGTATTAATTTTCTTAATGGTAAATAATGGAGTTTCAACAAGTATATTCGTCAATCAATTATTAATCATACACCTACCCTTCCCACTATCAGCAAGCGTTTTTTATGCTTACTTGGAAAAAATGTTCTGCCCGGAACTGCTAAACGAGAGATAACACGGCCAGGGAAATGTTCCTTCAATAATCCCATTGTCCATGCGTTGTGACGGTGGTGGCACGAAATGTTTTCTAATTCCAATTCTTGCAATCTCGGTATTTATTTTCGAATAGAATACAATTGACAAAATCCCGTTGTTTAAGTTTTTAAATGATAAATTTTACACACAGCATAATTCGGTTGCTAATTTTGTTCGTTTCGAACAGTACCACACAGCTGAAGAATTCATTGCATGGTAATATACCCAACGTTCTTAAACGTCGCAGCATACAAAACAACAAACAAATGCGACATGTACATACTCTAATATTTATAATGCCTTGATAAGAATATCGTGATTCCAACGCGATGCCGTTACCAAATTGGATACTTTTTTATATAGAGTTAGTTTCATGTAAACGAATAGTTTTCGACGCGATGTTTTCAAAGTAGTTTTGTTTTAATTACGTTTGGCAATTTGCTTCCGACGATATGCTTATTAAAAAGTATTGATTTCAATTTTGCGAATGAACAAAATAAACGTGCATCCGTTTTAGTTGCCAGTGGATGGGCAATTTTTGTTGAGATTGGCTTTAAAATAGTTATTGTTGAATTATTATATTATACTACAATTACAAATGACGATTTTCGAAAAACTACCAACATCAAACCTTTAGTTAATAAAAATGTATGGCACATGCTTTTAAATTAAAGAAGTTTCACTACTGTTGTGTTACTGGTTATTACTGCTATATTTATTTATTGCTATTATTATAGTTATTAATACGACCTCCATAGTGTTGATCGTATCTTAGAAAATACTCTTTGGTAAAGGTAGTAAAACCAAACGATCCCAAGACTAGAAAGAAAAAGGAAAAGACAAAGGAGAAAAATTAGACCAGATAATGGCAATGATTCAGAGGCTCCAACGCAATATGGAACATGAGCTGTAAGGAATAAGAACCAACCGACTTTTAAGCACTGCTTAAAAGAAATTAAAGAATTGAAAGCAGCAAATCAGCAAATTAAGAAAGAACAACAACAAATAAACCTAAGGGTCAAAACTATAGAAAACAAAAAACAAGAAATAATACAGTAGGTTGCCCATTAAAGCAAACAACGAAACGGCTTTGTAGGAAAGCCTACTAGCATTTATCAAGAGGAGCTCAGAGATTAGGAGAAATAAAAGGAGCTAGAAAGCTTACAGAAAGGACCTTCTTACTGGAATTGGGAAATAAAAACAACAAAGAACTGATTATGAGGAACTAGACTAAACTGACCGATATTAAAGCACATAAAATATTTATAAACGATGATATGAGCAAGCAGAAGAGAATCGACAAAAAATAATAAGCCAAAGAGGAAAAAATGGTTGAATAGGTTTTCAAAGTCGAGAAATGTACAAATAAAATGCGGAACAGAGAATGATTGGAAAAATAAACTGTGGAATAAACAAAAGAAACAAGTATGGAACTTAAGAGCTGATAGGTAAGGAGAACGAGCTAACAGAAAAATGTATATTTTACAAGCGCTAGGCAATAACTTAGACGGGGAAGAAGGAAACAGGCGAAATAAAATTAGTAGGGTACATTTATTAATTTACAGCGGCCTAGTAAAAGGAACACATGCATCGATGAGGGTTGGATGAATTATTACCAAAAATTGGGATCAAATATCAGAAAGAATATTACAATTCGATTGTACATATGGAGAAAAAAACAATCTTATTAATAGTATTTGGGCAACTAGAAACTGTCAAAATAAGATATACACATCAGGAGGCTTTAACAAAAGAATAGGAAGGACGTAATAGGCAAACGTCACTATAACTAAACCAAATAACAATGGAAAACATATGTAGAATACTATAGATTCGATAATTTAATAATCGCTAATACGCTTTTACGAATACCGCATCATACAGAAGTATACACGAGTAGCAGAAAATAGGAAAGAAAAATCAATAATCCACTACGTGCTACTACAAAGACATAATCGAAAAGCTGTGCTAGTGCACACAGTAGTGCAGAAATATTTAGTAAACATTACCTGATAATTCCCAACAACAAAGAAAAAAAGAGGAATAAGAAATGAAGAGACTTGAGAAAATAACCATTAGAATGATGGCGTGCGCATTAAATAAAGAGGTGACTGCAGAAAAGTATAGAAAAGTTATTGAAAACAAAGTAGACAAAAGAACATTTTTTATAATCAATGCACCCAAGCAAGTATATGGCACAATGTTAATTTAAGCACGAAGAAAAAAGCACAGAAAATGGTAAAAATTAAGATAGAAGTTATTTACAAAAAGACGAATTGGAAATATATTTAAATCACAAATGCAAACAATGAAAGTTACAAAGAACAGAGAAAAAAGATAAATAAGCTACACAGAAATCTTGGGAACAATTTGGGTGTAGAAGATACAAAAAAGTAAACTGTAAGATGTTCTACAGAATTGCAAATCCGTTAGAAAAGGAAAACCGGAAGAAAATATAGTTATTAAACGTAAGGAAGATACTTCTGAAAGGAAAAATTTATGAAAAGAATTATTTTCAACAACTTTTAAATACAAAAATAAAAGCCGAAGACTATGTAGAAGAAACTGGAACTGAACGTTGATTAAACCCAGGAAGCAAACCCCCATCCTTGGAGGAAGTGATAGAAGCAGCCGTGCACAGCAAATGGAAATGTTCCCCGAATCGTCGCTTCGATGTTTCGGCAGATACCCATCTCCATCTTCAGGTAGCTCTTCTTGATCTTACCGACTTAGAAGAACTGACGTTCGGAGTTACTCGGTGGTTACTTGGGGTTATATTATATATTCTGTTGCATTGTTTCAGTACTGGTCTGCATGTAATCGTTGGGCCATCTCGTTATTAAGAATTTCTTTTTGTCGCTCTATTTCAATTTCTTCTCGTATTATTCTGCTAGTGAACTGCTGTATGCTAGCTCTTATTCTGGTGTTATTGAAGTCGATGCGGTGTCTAAAAAGTGCATAGCCAAGGAAGACGACGGATCTCTGCTTTACAGCCCGAATGTGCTCTTGTTTGCGAACTTCTATGCTCCTAGTGGATTCACCGATGTATTTCTTCTCGAAGCATCCTACTTATCTTATCCGTGCTCCCTTTAACATATCGTAAAAAGCTGTGGTTGAAAGTTCTACTTCTTGTTTTTCTTCTTACTCGGTTCGTCTAGATGCTCTGCGAATTTCTCGGTATGAAAATCCATTCTACACTTGTACGAGTATGTTGTAAATGTTGTCCATTGCTTTGCTCCTATTTCTATCCATCGGCTATCCTTTCTGATCATAATATTAAGGTTCTCGCTACCGAGTGGAATTGCGCTGGTTGGTGGTGCGACTGCGCATTGAAGTACCTGTTGGTGTTTTCTGTATACTGTCTTCTCTCTTTATTATTAGAACGTCAATGAATGGAAGTTGCCTTCTTCCACTTTCATGGTGAATTTTATAGCCGGATGTTGTTCATTTAGGTGTCCTAATTCTAAGTCAGTCAGACCAAGAAGAACTACCTGAAGATGACCTAGGTCGAAGCGATCTAGAAAAAGTGACATTAGAAGTTACTACGGGCGATATATACTGCCGCTTCGTTCCGATTCGATGCGCATACGCCTGCGCTCTACTCTGACTCCTGGTTACGACACCCAGGCGGTCTTGTTGCTCAGCGGGTCGTGACGGTTGCGGGCTACTTGTGAATGCGTGCTCCTTGTGGGATTTTTTAGACCGCTTCGACCTAGAAGATCTACCTGAAGATGGCAAATATGACTTTGCCGAATCCTCGGAATAACCCAATCTAGGACAATTCAAGGAATAACACTGTTTGGGACAATTCAAATACGCGGTTCATTACCCGAGTACCTGAAAAATCAAATTTTACCCGCGAGAATCTACGAAACAAAATTATAAACATCTACGGGGAGGATATTTTCCATCAAACAAGAACGTTCGAGAAGTTACAAACAAAGAAGCTGTGCAACTTAACATTTCTACGAAAATATTGTTCCAAAGTTGTACTCTCACATCACAACAAGACGCAACCTACGACCAGAATATTGCGAAGCGTAGCATTGGTACGAGATAGAATACAGACTACAAGACAACCAGGATTTATCCTCTTCTGTGGCGGAAAATTGACAATCATGCAGAAAATGAATATAATCTAACAATAGAAACACCCAAGACAACAATCTAAAACAGAACCAAAAGCCAATAATGGACAGTTCAAAATATTATTACGAAACCAAAAGTAGTATATAATCTTTCAGATTTGTCACTCGCTGAAGCTTCAACAAATATCCTACTCAAAGGATTCAATTTTGGTAGGTAGCTCCCTATAGGATCCCAGTCGAAAAAAATATCTACGGTCACTGAACCTCCAAAGAGGAACATCTAGCTCTAAAAATTCTTCGTGAAAACAAGGATGTTATAGTTCTACGGGCTGATAAAGGCAATGCTACAGTTGTTATGAACACCGTCGATTACGACACGAAAATGATGCTATTATTAGAGGACAAGACGTACAAGCCGACACCGACAGATCCCACTACGTACTTGGAGAAATCAATCAAGAGCAAAATAGAACCTTCACCAATCGACAAAAAAATTAAGAAACATCTCATACCTAGGGAAAAAACGTCGAGATGCCCAAATCTTATATATATATATATATATATATATATATATATATATATATATATATATATATATATATATATTAATTAATTATTCCTCTGGTAATTATTTTAATTATTTGGTAATTCTAGTACGGAAGGGTGCTGGGTGAAGTCTGGTTATTGTTGCAGTAATAATAACGACGGGTGATACGTTGAGATTCCTGAGCAATTCCATCAGATTTTCCATACTCGTGGTGTCTCGACTTATTAATCGGTTAACTGAGGACTGTTTGACCTACGTTAACTAAAGAACATACTTGCACTTGTTGAATGGATCGCAGGCATAAGTTTCCCTTGTGACTAGTCCTGCTTGCAACCGTCTCGTTAGTAATTATATTTCTAATCTTTGGCTAGAGTCAATCAGAAATAATTAATCTTCATACTTGAAATGGTAAGATGCCCATCCTTATATTGATTAGTAGCTACAAATATTGCCCTTTGCCGCTACCAGCTCAATTTCCCGACTAGCATAGAAAGGAATTGCTTCAAGAACGATTAACATTAATTACAGTTGGTAAATTTTGGAGTATTCTATCGGATGCATACGAGGTTCGTTTTCAGTTGTGCTAATTTTCCGAACGTTGTCATATGTAAAATTGGTTAATATTATGTAAAATTTTGAATTAGAAGTAAACTTAATGGTGAAGTATACCGATATGTTGATATCGTAGATGAACATGAATATCGTTAAAAAATATCAATTTAATAACTACCGTAAACCAAAATATCCACAACAAATATATCTTCCTGAGAAAGTAATATTGGTATACTTGCTCCATAAATTAGTTTTTTTTTGTATAAAAATCAACAATATACTTTTCGCCTTATTTTCAATTTGTCTGTAAAAGTAGAGATCCTACTAGATTTTATTCGTCGACTGCAAGTTAAAATATATAGTCTTATTCCGTAAATCTATTTTGTGCAATGTAATTCGTTTCCTTTCAATTACGGCTATTCCTTGTCGAATTTGTTGCTTTGATACTACAAAGGCGACAGTGTTTCTTTGCAATACCTTCCCTTTCCTTTAACGTGAAATATTGAATTTCGCCACATAGTTGGAGATCTAATGAAGATTTAGCTAGAACTACTATAGTAAAACTTAATTTCATGATACACAAGTACGTGAGTCGCTTGCTAGGCATATTTAGACATAATTTGTTATTTAACAAGTAAGTGCTCAACGCTAAAGCCATTACGAAAGCAAAATTTAGGCATAGCAAGTTGCCAATTAAATTTATTATTTCGTGGATAGCGGCTTGCGAATTTAATTCAGTTTCTTCTTTGAGTCGACGACGAGGACGACGGCATGAAATTACAAATGATTTTTAACTTTTAGTAATTGATGACAAATAATGAACTTAAGAACTAATCATAAGTTTTCATTTTAAAGTTTCAAGATTTGTAACGAGTCAATTTGTCTTGCAACCGAGCAAGTTTGAAATTACATTTTTTAATTATTAACACGCATATACTTTCTTGTAAGTTGGGTGCACCAACATTTTTAAACAAATTATATTTGGTGAAGGACCGGCTCCAGGTATGAAAATCTCGTTATTTTACATATAATAACTTCATCAATCATCAACCAGTATGATGTAAATGTCAATATTTATAATGTTGAACCTTAATAATTGCAAGTACAAAAATAATATACAAAAGGACATTACGAGCATGTGTTTGTATAGAGAAGATGGACCCTGTAAGCGATAGTGATCCATTTTTAACAATCATTCGATAGTCTGAAATCTAAAATTATAATAGTCGCGAAGAAGGTGGGTATACACGGAAATGAAATCATGTGATATCTATGATAACAAGGATTACAGATTCGAAATTAATAAACAGGGAGGAAGAGGTAGGCCAACAATAAGATAATAAGATGGGAAGACCAAATGTAATAGGATTAGAAAGTATAGGTATGAGAGGCTTGGCAAAACAAACTGGAGCAGACAGAAGTTCAAACTAATTAAATTTTGTTTAAATAATAATGCGATTATCATATTTTTGACTACAGTTCTCATCAATGTAATCGTTGAAATAGATTATTTCTTCCTTTATATACACATATTTTAAGTTTAAAGTTTCATAGTGTTAGCTTCCATTTTTCAAAATTTCAAATTTTCATGATTCCTATACTTTCTTAAACATAAAGTATAAGAAAGTAAAAACTAAGAAATCTAATAAACATTGGCTTCCATTATCAAAGTTAATACGGTAGCTTTTAATTTTAGTTAGCGGAATGATATTAAGTCATAAACATTTACAAATAACTTTTTTTAAATATTAAAATCCTAACCAGCTATTGATCTATTTTTATCAAAATTCTTTACCCCGAACAATTTTCTAAGTATTATAAACGTTTCATAAATTCAGACCAGCATGCTGCAACCAAGTATCACCTTTACGTAACATAACGACAACCACTAACGTAAACGTGAATTTACAATCACGATTCTACTCGTGGTGTCTGCTTGAATATTTACTTTCCAAAATGATGTTTGCGACGACGCTGTGTAAATAAATAAAATCAAGAATGAAAATCCCCCAACTAATACCCCTCCGTCTTGGTTCCCAGTTGAAATTTCTACTGTAGGATTATCATTCCCGGCACGTTTCAGAAAAACCAATAAACTTTCACTTCAGTTTAATAAAAGGTTGCGTCGGAAATTTAAACAACATATGAAAGAACGCCGAATGATATATATAGCTCCATGAAACATTTTTCCCTCAAGCATTAACTAATTTAATATCGATTTTATGAAAAAAATTATCAACAAAAGAGTACAATTTTGTTAAGTGTAAAAGATGTCAATATATTTATTACCAGTTAAAAAGCATAATTTGATAATTCAACTATGTGAATCATGTCGGTGGAAATTATTCCAGAAAATTGGGTATGAAATTTAACATAATGACACGATCACAACTGTATATTTTACAACCTTTCCATGTTTTAAATATGTGGATCTTCCACTGAAAAACGAAGAATTTCTTTGCTTCAAAACAATTTTTTCCATGTTAATTTTACTTACTTACTTATCCCGAACCCTTTTCTATCAGTGGTGTAGAGGTGCCAATATATTTGTTTGTTCCCATGTAATACCTTTCCTGCCAGTATTCTGCTAGTTCCTGCATTCCATGTAGTCCTCGACATACCCCGCCCCCTTCTTCCTTCAGTTTTCATTTCCCACACTGCGTACACTTGTCGATCATTTTTCATCCTTGACAAGTATGTCCATAACTCCTGAATTGTTTTGTTTTGATTGTCTCAATTATACTCTTTACTCCATCTGATTACCACGATTTTTGCAAAATCTTTGCTTTGCTGTAGATTGTATTTTTCTTAAGTGTTTTTCTGTTATGGTCCACGATTCACAACCATATATCAAGATGGATGATTAAAGCATATGTTATATAGAGCTCCATACATTTTGTTTATATTCAATATTTTGTTGTTGATATCACTATCCAGTCTACTTTTTTATTTATTATCGACCACATGTATTTTATTTTGTTTGTTTCTTGTATTATGTCGTTCCCAATTGTTGCTGTTTGCTGTGGTATCCTGCCTACACTCATTACCTATGTTTACTAATATTTATTTTCCATTTTTTTTAATATTTCTTACCTTGCTTTTAATTTATTTCATAAACTTTCGTGAGTGTTAGATATCAGTATCAGGTCGTCTACGTATAAAAAAATGTTTAAATCTTCGATATCCTGCCTGTCTCCATTTATATTTCTTCTTGGCTTCACACGCAATTTCATCCATGAGCGTGATGATTAGCAATACGCTTAGTATTCCACCTTCTCCCTTCTCTGTTTTAAACTTTTCCTGCGAATATTATTACATTTAAAGTTTCAGGGTACATACATTTTATCAACTCCTCTTTTTCTTCTCTTTGAACAGTGTCAAAGGTTCTTTCTCCAAATCTACTTTTCGGATAATTATCGAAATACGAATATCCAACCCTGGGTTGACCTGTTTCTTGATTATATGTCAAAAAAGTGGGCTCTAATTGTTTTCTTAATCTATTTTCTATTTCTGTTTCCAAAATTTTATAAGCCATACCCCTGAATTACTGCATACCCATTTATCTCCTTTGTTATAAATATACATCACTATTGCTTGCTTCCAGTCCTTCGTCTCTCCTTCTTGTTCTTTGACTAGGTCTCTATTTTCTATGCCTAGCAGGTCCATATAATACCGTCTGAATCTGACTATTCCATTTGAGACAGTGTTTTCTTCATTGTCCTTTATATTGGTCAGTAGATTATTTCTTAATGTTTCTATAATCTTTTTATTTAATTGCATATTCCACTGTGTATTCCACTGTGTCGTTTGTTTCATTTTGTTTGTACTATCCCTGACTCGTATTTTTGTTTGTATTTCAAGTTGTAATTTTCTTCTATTTGTTTTTTCTCGTAATTTTCAACTTTTGATTTGTTGGTATTCTAACTTTTCTAACTTTGCTACTGCTTGGTTTGGGTTTTAGTTTCTAATTAGTTTCAATTTAATTTCAACTAAATGATGGTCACTTCCTATATCACTCCCTCTTTTTACTTTAATGTCCATTAATTTTGATTTGTTAAATATGTCTACTAGTATTAAATCCATTATGAACTTCTCTCCCCGAGTAGCCACTTCCCTTATATATTTATTTGTGTCTTTATGACCAAACTGTCATTCAATATACAGAAGACAATGATGCTTTGTTCGTTAGTATTTTTTGTCATTTCACCGAATTTGCCAATTGTTTTTCCTGATATGTCTGTGTCATTGCCCACCCTACCATCTAGGTCTCCGTTAATTATCAACGAGTCTATTTTTCCTTCTCCTTCGTCCCTGCATTTTAGTAAAGTTCCTGTTTATACGTTCCTTCATTTGATTGGTAAATAATTAATATTGTAAAGATAACTCAATGTATTTATATTCTACCTCTCAGTATTATTTCTGATACTGCTTTCCATGTTATTATTTTGTTGGTATTCTCTTTTGTGACTGACCAGGCTACTCCCTCTTTTCATTATCGTTTCTATTAACCCCATGGGATATATAATGGGGTGATATATGATCGCCAACTTTTTTTCTTCTTTTCTGTAATTGCTAGTAGTTCTAGTCTTGTATTTTCAAATTCTGCTACTAACTCTATAACTCTTTAACTGTTATTGTTATTGTCCTAACATTCCAAGTACCTTTATACTAATAATATTGTTGGGTTTCTATTTGCAATTCAGTATCCTTATTATTAACTTCTGCTGCGTCTTTTCCGTTCTTTCATTTTTTATTCATATTTATCATTAGTTCCTTGTTTCTTATGGGTATGTCATCAGTTTTGCCTGTTCTTTCTAGTGATGTATTGCTAGATTTGTTTTTCTGTTTCACTCAGATTTATAAATACTCTAATTGTTGCCAATCAGGTGCCGATCTGGAATATGCAACTAAGACACTGGTACGTAAGCAAGAGGCTGAACAGGTAAAAAATGAATAATGTAGATCAGAGGGAATATATTTTTGCGGACGGCCAAGCGGACAAAGGACACGGGAAAGTACACAGAACTCCTCAACAATTAAAAAAAGTAAAGGAAATGATATATTTTTTATGGGGATCTGGAATGAAAGGGGCACTTTTGCGCCAGATTATGGCTCGCTATTGTCGATATAGAATATGCGGCTTTTCTAAAAGTGGCGGAAAGACTGGCTTCATGATACAAAAATATATAAAGATAAGGTAACGTCTTCCAAACCAATATCAGGAGGTTATATCTTGTATAGTTGCGAAGATCACCCACCACCCCTCAGAAGAAAAAGAAGGAGAAAATCACATGGAAGAAGAATATAAAACCATGACATGAAAATTACGATTGGTGATTACAATGTGTAGATTTGGAAAGAAAAGATGAAATGAAATGAAAAAATTGACAAATCTATATTGAAAAGCTATAGAGGTATTGTATTACTCGACGTATAACTTATAAAATACTGCAAAACTTATTAAGGAATGACTAAGTAATGCTGCAGAAGGTGTCCTGGGGAGTATAAGGTAGGTTTCAGGAGAAACAGGTCGATAAACAGTTTTATTTTCAAAGAAATCCAAGCAACTAGCTACGCATACAAATTAGCTCTGCATGTGCTATGCATTGATTTCAAAGAAGCCTATGAGTAAAAATAGAGTACACTGGAATAAGAAGACTAGAAATACCCGAAAAACATATAAGGCTAACAATTATGACGCTGAATAAAACACTAAATAAAGTACTCTGGGTGGCCACAAATAATCAAAATTTGTGGCGTGAAATGGCCTGGGGCAAGCCGAGACTCTTGCCCTGTTTCACAAACGATTGTCAAATGGTGAATTAGTTAATAAGCGTTTAACGACTCGTTGTTGCTTGTGAAATCCAAAACAATGGTAATTTTTCTTTTAGCGCTTCGTCAAGGTAATCAATTGTCAAATGTTTGACGATTGATTAAAGACGCGTTAATGAAACTTTTGACGATTCGTTAAAAAGCTGTAATGTTAACCGATTAGCGTTTGTGAAATCGGGCATCTCTCTACTACACTCTTCAATCTAGTTTTGGAAAGCATAATTAGAAGCAGTAAATTAAATATGGAAGGGACAATATACAACAACGAGCACCAATATCTAGCACACGCGGGCGACCTTTCAGTCCTAGCAAAGACAAATGGAATTAAAGGTGACCACAAAAATTTGGAAAAAGAAGCAGAAGTTTTAATCCACAAAAAACAAAATGTGTAACACGCGAATGCAATCAGCAGATTTTCAAATAACCTTCTTCATCGAGATATTCTATAATTAACTATGCGATTCAATCTAGGTTCATTTCTAAATGTGTACGATAATAAAAGGAACTGGTTTAGTTCGTCCTTGGAGTGCTCTTGCAGAAGAAATATGCACCCAATTTTCTTCTGCTCTTGATAAAGAAAAATTTACGCCGCCATATGATACACGTCCATTGCAGCCAACATCAACGTAAATAAATTTATAGTCAGCATCTCCTAAAGCCATAGGACCATACTGTAACATCCCTTATAATTGAAAATTACTGCTTTTACTCAGGTTTCTATACGGTTTTGGAAAATTCCATTTATATTTAAACGCACTGTATCCTATTTTTCTATTTATGTTTTAACTTTCTCAACTAGGGAATTGAAATCGTTCTCAGATATTCGAAGAATTGGTAATATTCTGAATCTTGCAGCATGTGTTCAGCTAGTAATTAAGAATATGCTCCTAATTTACGCCTTTTTGCTAACCACCTTTTAACAACTACTGTATTTATTATATTTTTTGGCGCGTGCCTCATGCCAATAGCAGCCAAATAATATATTGTAGCTGTTATTGACATGGTCAAACAATAAATATGATACGTGTAAAGTGTATCTGTGTCTATTGTTTATTCAGACAGGCGTGGATACATGGTAAAGAGGTCTAGCAACACAAATATACAAAGAGTGTACGTAGAGTAATCTAGACATGTGTCGACATTTACATAGTTGTATACATCTGTAGTGCGCTAGTGATTAAAAGTCAAAATAATATATTGTATCCGGTGTTTTGCTGAAATGCTATTTCACCGAAACGAGAATTTTCTATTAGGTAAAGTTGCGGTCTGGGCTCTTATTGACGGCAGGAGTGCGGTGTAAAGAATCGTGATTAATGGAGGCGTTAATAGCTACGAACAAAGGATGCCGACTAACGCAATAATGACCCTACGGGTTCGGGAAATACTCGCCATAACCGCGCTAATGGACGCGACCAATAAAGTTTTAGGAATAGTCATCGAAAATACGGCTGAAAACGGATGGTAAGATGAGCTGGATTGAACAATTATGCCGGGCACTTGAAACTCCCACGAAAGGCGAATAATATCAAAATAATATACAAAATAATTAGTCGTTGAGAAAATCACGCAAGAGCTTTGTTGCTATGTAATCATTTTACGTGGATAGCCTTCGAAACGTCGTAATCTTGAGCCGGAAGGTCTTTCCCGGCGGGATTGTCGCTGAACCTCATTAGGGGTATGCAATATTGAGATGGTGGCTCCGCACAACACACGAATTATTCATCAGGACCGACCATTCATCCGCGTCGTCTACCCCTTGTGATTTACCTGGATTTTACGACACCCTCAAAACAAATCCATCCAATTCCACTGCGTTACGCTGTCGCTTTTGGTTCTCGGGATATACGTAGTTTGACAATTGATTTATAATGCACATTTTATCGTATGTTTGGTAAGTGTTTGTTATATATCGAGACGGTATATCTAGAATACAAGAGGTTCAGTATTTTCCATCACAAAAATATGCTGCTGCGTCTGACATTTATTACAAGTGGAAAAATATGTCACTGAGACGATATATTTTATCATAGTAGTAATGTCAACACTTTATACGAAATTATTTTATAAGCATTGCTACGGTTGTGTTATTAAATTAATATACAACAACTGTCCAAATAAATATAAATGTGTTAATATTAATCTTGTCGTAGTTATACAATGTATGAAGTTTGCTGTAATAATTCCACAATAATAAGTCCAGGATAACGAATCATTTCGTTATATTCCTCGTCCAACGAACTTCAGACTATGAATCATTTTCTTGCTTTTATTGAAACATTTTGTTGGATTGTGTTTTCAATAGAAATGTCCCGTGCAATCTTTTAATCATAGTCCAAGAATGAACCCTTATGACCATACAGGAATTATTCAAGAAGTACACTTGAAATTTAGTTTATAGCTTGCAGATGAATTATTCGTAACAACAACAAGAATAGCATCCAAAGATGGCTGCGAATCGACGCAGTTCGTTTCTCATAGAAGTTGAGCACGTAGTTTTGAAGTGTTGTACATTCGCAAGAATTTCATTATTTTACCACACAGTATGTTACCTCACTCTACATGTGAACTTAAAAACAAAATTCCAATTATCCAATTCAATAATTTTTCGTAACTAATGCTGATCCATTAAGGTATAATCTGTCTGCTACTCGATCTATATTTCTGGGCATGAATATATCCAGTATATTAACCTTCTCCGCCTTAAAAACACGCTGCTTAGCTTTAATCTATGTAGATGAACAGGAAATTTACTATGAAAAATTTTAATCCTTGCAAAGGTAGTATAATTAAATCTTACTGCATGACAGTTTTAATAGCGTTATTTAAAATAATTGAACGCGTGTATTCTGGACATATTATCAACATATTGTCCCATAGTAACAAAACGTGGTAACAGTTTTGCAGACAAAACTTGACAATAACGCATTCAGATCTCGAAGCTGTAAATCTAGCACTGTTTTTTTCTATACAACAAATTTTTGACGTGTAACCGACCTTACATTATCATGCATAATTCGAGGTGATAAAATAAGTATTCTCATTGCCCGGTATTGCGAGTTGGTCGTCGTTCAATTAATTACCAATAGTTGATTATTTGTTGTTAACACTGGAAAAGCATCGTTTATTATTCCAGTTAATATTTGTAGGTTATATAGTTTAATTAATTAATTCACAACTATATTCAATTATTGAGTAAATGTCAGTTCCAAATTCCCATCATACATTTGTGCATGTTTATTTACGACTAGGCGTATTAGGACCGAAGTAATGGATTCAAATTGAACATCGGAGTTAATTTGCTGCGTCTGTACTCCGAAATAAATTAGCAGAATTCAGACATCACAACATTAATCTCGTAAATCATTAATAATATCGTAGTATAGTCGGCACGAGCAGAACCAGGTTGATTTTAGAGTAAACTACACAGCACTTATATAAAAGATTTCTACTTTCATGCCCTGAATCAAATTTAGTTACAACATAATGGTTTTTACGAACTGCAACTAAAGATAATTAATTTTGCATATATTTAAAAATATACATATACTATCGAATGTATTGCACTATAAACATAATATGAACTAAATTGTATTTTCTATTTAATGCCAAAGCTCAAGAACAGACTTTACCAGTGAAAAACTACGAAGGAACATAAATCAGTCATGAAATGTAACTTAAACGCTCTAAGATATAAATCTTTGTAAAAACAGCCTTATGGTAAAAACAAAGTCAAGTGGCACAGAAGAACTCCGTAAGATTCCCAATCGGTTTATTAGTGAAAATAATATATCGGTTCGTGATTTATTGGCAAAGAGATCAAACAGTGTTGGAGTTAAAATAAACATTTTAACTAAACATCGAGTACAAATCGATAAATACACCATCGTCTTGAATGAACATCAAGATTGGATGAAATGGACACTAATTTTGCTGTAAGTGCGCAAGCCTTTTAGAGGTTAAACAAAACATCTATATAAAACTCAAACTCAAATTCCCAAGTTCCACAAAATTTTCAAAATAAACCAATTTTTTAAAATCAACCTTTACAAATAACTAATTTGGTCATAATGGTACAGATCGTTCACTAAAATGAATTATTAACTAAATCTTTTTAGACCAAATCAAAACCAACTGCAAAACTAAGCCCTTCGACCAGAAATACATATCAACCCAATGTAAACCAATGTCACTAATTTAATCAAACGAAACTTAACTTTGTAGTTGAAGAATTACATAATATTGATGACGATTCTTATTAAATACCCGATGAAACAAATGATATTGATTATTATTAATCAACTTTCAGTTGAATTTCCCGAAGAAGAAAATGATTTTTTTGTCGAAATATCCTCATTTCGAATTAATGAATTCAACAAATGGCCACAGTGAACTCCATACGCAATACTTCCTGAAAATTATTTATAAATACTGGCAATTGAAAATATTTCGTAAATCCCTGTAGAGTGAAAAAAATATTTTAATAGTTCAATAAAATATGATCCATTTCAAATTTCCACACGTTCAAAAAGTACTGTACTTTTATATCATGTTCAAAATTGTTTAATTTATAAAAAGATCCACCTTTAAAATGTCACTTATTCTAAACCACACTTACTCGAAAGTGTGAAATCAAATTGCATTATCACATATTGTACCCATGTACAAATTTTATAGGAGTGCAACCAAGAACTGGGCAGCAATAAAGATAAGAAACGAACAAAATGTTAAAGGTGGTCAGATTATTTATTATTCCTTATACGAAATACCTGAATGCGTTACAAAACTAGAAATCAAGCTGTTTGTACTATTCTGAACCCAACAGAAGTTGAATTCCTGACAAATCGACTCTTATTAGCTGGCCTTTACAAATTATATTTTAACGTAATATACTCTAAGCAAACAAAATTTGATCCATCAAAGAAATATATACCGATACGTACGTAGAATTATTAAATTAATTAAAGAACATGAGAATATATTTCACTCGGAAAATTAACAATTAACATTCACAAATCAAATGAAAGAAAATAAGAACAACAGGCGAATACCCGTTTATATCGTATAAAATCACACCGTTATTATAAAGTACACATACAAGATGTACAAAATTGACATTAAAAAAAAATGTTGGAACAAAACATTATTCGTAAATCACACAGCCCTTGGAGCTCACCTTTTTCGGCAGTAGCAAAAAGTTGGACACCTCAACCAAACGAAAATGGAGGATAGTTATCGAATATCGCAAGTTAAACGAAAAACCTATCGGTGATCGATACCCATTACATAATATAACTTAATCATTGGATAAGTTAGGCAGATTCTTTTCCACATTTGACGTGGTATAGGGGTTTGACCAAATTGAAATGTCGGAAGATGATATCCAAAAAAACTGGATATCATCAATATCATCATTTCAAAGAATTTTAGATAGAATTTTGAGCGGAATTCTAAATGAAAAATATGGACGACGTAATAAGTTTTAGTACCAGCTTCAAGAATACATAGAACGTTTGAGAGAAGTATTCGAAAGACTAAAAATTTTTTTCAAAAGAAGTCGCCTACTTAGGACACTTTGTCACTCCCGATGGCATTAAACTAAATCCTGATCAAATCAAAGCGATTCAAAATTAGCCCATTCCAAAATCTGTTAAACAAATTAAAGGTTTTCTCGGATTACTAAGTAATTATAGAAAATGTATCCAGATTTTGCTAAAGTAAGAAAACCCCTTACAACTTGTTTAAAGAGAAACGCATCAATAAACACTAAAGACCTCGATTACGTACAAACTTTTAATTTATGTATAAATTTAATTAAATAATGAGCCGATACTTCAGTTTACGAGCTTCTCCAAACACTTTAATTTAACTACAGACGCAAATAATTTTGCGATCGCTGCATTTTTATCGCAAGGTAAAATTGGAGCAGAGATGCATATGCTAGTGGAACATTAACCAATTCATAAATCGGATCACAAGCCTTTAAAATGGTTGTTCTCCTTAAAAGCACTAAATTGAATAGATGTCGCCTGAAACTTGAGAGGTACGATTACCAAATTACAACCCCAACAAGAACTGGATCCACCAGTTGTTGTTGGGGTGAACTTTTCTCCGCTTAGTTTTAGAAACCGTTTACGATACTTGATTTAGAATAGTTTACCTACCTTGGGATTGCATTTGTCATTTATATTTTCTGAGTAAAAAAATGTCATGTAGTTTCCTTTAAAGATCTTTCAGGAACATCTTCTCTGCACCTTCTCTGAAAATTCGACATTTCTTAGGGCACATTTTTTATGCCGCGGTACGGCGTACTACTTTACCGATTTGAAATACATATTTATACTTTTTAATAGATCTGTCTTGTTTATACCAAAATATCTCCTATTTAAGTGAAATATATCCACATAAATGACAAATATCATCGAGAATTACACACGTCCACGTTTATTACTATTATTACTATTCTGTTTAACAAGACTGTGCACTGTAAATACAGATGAACTTAATGAAACAAAGGACTCCACCAACTACTAACGGATGATCAAAGAATGAAACAATCCGTTTAAACTTTAAACTTCCAAATCAATTTTCAATTATAAGCATGAAGCATGAATTTGATAAAGAACTGAAAATGCAAAACACATAAATATATATATTGAAAATGTATCTTGTTAAATCTGACAGCAAAATGTAAAATTAACATGATAGATGGACGAATCTTATACCTCAATGGTGCAGTGAACATTAATTAAAACAGGTCTCTTGTTTAGTCTCCGCAAGGGACTCAATCACTAATAGCAAAAGCAGCACATAATTATGATGATAAAGCATTTCACTCAAATCATGAAGATGCTGTAGTGGGCATTCCATTTGTAGAATATCCTGTTAATTTTGGAAAAAATCAAATAATTATTTCAGTCAGTTATGCACCTACAAAACCAACAAAAAAAAATATATAAAACAAAGCAAATAATACTGGCACAATTTTCAAAGAATAACTTCGAACAAGAGATGATTGATTTCACACACACACAAAACTCGGAAATTAAAATAACGAAACCACTAGATATTATTGACGCTGAAGATATACTACAAACAATTCAAAATGACCACTAAGTAAAAGCAACCACTGTAGTCAAATAACAATACATGTCAGAAGATCTATGATGCTATTAGAACTAAACATAAGCCATATGGCAGTTAAGCCTTTCCAAATACCACAAATTGATAGAGTAATATTGAAAAAGACCAAATTTATAGCTGCTGTTGATTCATTTTCAAAATTTGCCTAAGATTATAAACTGAACTCATCCCAAGCTATTGAAATAATGAAAAATTTAAGAAAATACTTCACACATCATGACATACCCGGACAAATATCAGATAATGGATTGGAATTTAAAAACACACTCGTGAAAGAAGTATTAGAAATTCACAAGGTAAACATTCATTTTATTAGTTTGAACATGCGTCCAATAAATTAACATGAAGGTTCCATTCTACTCTAATAGTATAGATCAGATTATTAAATAATCAAGTAGAATATAAAACTGAACCTATAGAAATAGCAACCGATTACGCGTTACTAGCATATAATAATTCAATTCACCACAAAATTGAAACATGAAATAATATCACGTAACTCGGAAGCAAAATCCCAATTCGTTATAGAAATCGATAAACTGCTTGTAAATAATTACAAGAATCATAAGAATAAAACAAAATTATATGAAACATTAATAATATAATTCAACAAATGAGAGAAAACCTCATTAATAAAATTAATGAAAATAATAAGAACAAGAAAAATTACCACAAATTACAAAACTATTATTTGTGAAGAAAACTCAAAACAAATTTAAAACAGAAACGATAAAAAGCATAAACTCAACATGATATCCCCCAAAATCACCAAAACATTTCATTATTACTGAAAATATTCATATTTCGAATTCTAAAAGACCCACAAAATAAACTTATCAATTTAAAAACCGTCTAGGTTCCTCTCAGTCGGACAAGACACAGAAACTTCCAATTAATTTAGGACTACAATCAATTATTTGTACCGTATGATACAATATTAAATATCTTGCAAGATATTAAAGATTCTGTTACATCGCATCCAACCTGTAGATCAAATTCAAAATCTTTCCATTACAAGAACAGTTTTCCTTTCGAACTAAAGAACGAAAATATATTTGACTTCGAGCATATCATAAATATCAATTGTAAAATTGAATCTACAAAAATAAATTATTTTCTATCATTGATTATGAAAAAGAATTTTAATTAAATTATTTACATCCTGTACCAACCAAAGACGAATCAGAATTTTTGATGATAATTCCAGATGTTAAATATTTACTTAAAATGTGAGGATAATGTAATAAAGCCTCTATATACTGTTTGTACAAAATATTGCAATGTCCCAATTATCTACAAGCAAATCACAAAGCAACTTGCGAAGAGCAACTACCACCAGAAGAAAATTCAAACAAATACCAATACGTCAAATTGACCATAAACATAAATGACATGGGAATCATTCCCGAAATTAACCAATAATTAGGAGTATTTCCAAAAGAAGAGACAATTAACATCGAATGCTAGGGCGGAACAAAATCAAAGATTTTGAAAGGAACATAACAAAGGAAAATTCTTGCACAATAATTTACAATCAGAATGAGTTAACCTATAGTAGGATAACTTATCGAAAACCAGTTCTAATCAATAAGATACAATTTAATAGGAGATAAAATATTCAATATTACGATAGATTTAAAAAATTAAATCTAAAGTGCACCTTTTCAGATGTTGTGACTATGGCTGGAGAATCCATTAACCATGTCATTCCAAGTCCTAGGACGATCACCACTTACGTCGTCATTATATCCACTGGAATTTATTTCTTAGTCAAATGAAAGAAAATCAGAAAAATAAACCAACTCCCAATGTTCGACTAGAATTCAAAGACCGAAAACGTCAGCTTCCTGGAGAATTTTATTCTGAGAAAAGAGGAGTTATATTGTGCACACCTATAGTTTCAACTTAATGAAACGCACAGAGCTATTTATCGCTTACAATGTATTTTTGCATATGTAAAATATATTGCAGTGGCAAAATAATATTAGTTATAGATTATAACTTACACTGTACACTCCTTTTGATCTTTTTTTATTTCACATTAATTGAGTTAGCGGTAGGCGCTTGGTGAAACATTGTAATATTAACAAAATTAAAACACTTGGTTTAATGTTCATAAAATTTATTATATAGCGACAATTGTTTAACAAGAACAATTGTAATTTGTTGATTTTCATCACAAATTAACAATTTTTATTGTTACTATTCATAGCATATAATATTACTCGAATATGTTCAAAATGATCGCTAATATTTTCACTAAATATAAGGATGTCTAATGTATACAAAAAATTTCAAACTTATCTAAAATTTGTTGCATTGCTTTAATTAAAGCAACTAGCTAGTCCAAATGGCACACCTTTAAACTGATATATGTGTCCGTCTACGCTAAACCCTGTATATTTCCTAGATCCCTTGCTTAGTGGTATTAACCAGAATGAGTTCTTTAAATCTAATTTACTGAAATATAATTTCCCTTTACATTTATGAAGCAGAATTACAATACTTTGTGGACTCTCGTATTGTGGCTTCGTAATTTAATTGCCTTACATCTAAACATGGACGTCTTAAATAATTCTTTTTCTTGGCAACTACCAATGGATTGATACAACTCGTATTCGCTCTTTCGATAATACATTGGTCTAACATTTCTTTAATTTCTTTATCCACTTGTTTCTTATACGCGTACGGTATTGGATAACTTTTATTTCAGAAATTACTTTGATCGTTTACTTCCAAATGATGAATATAATCTTTGGCTATAGTGTGGCAAATATCAACCAACTCACTATGCTCCTCCCATAATTTTTTTATCTTATTTCGATACTTTAAATCGACATCAAATTATCCACTCATTTCCATTCTTCCATCTTTGCATTATTTATATTATTAATCATAACTTCATATTTTTCAGCTTGCATCAAGGCTACGCTGTCTACAATTATTGCCGATCCAATCTTAATTTCTTTTCTTGCAATTTAAATTCACTTTATAACGCGTTAAGAAATCCATTTCCAAAATACATTTAAATGTTATACATGGAACGACCAACAATTCACCGTGGTATTGTTTATTACCAATTCCAATTGTTGCCAGAAATATTTGTTCTATAGTTGATAATTTTCTACCGTTAATACAATTAAATTTATTTTAACCGTATTTATCAAATTCTTTTTAATTATTTTTAACTCTTTATCCACCAAATTTTTACAAATAAAACTATTTTCTGCTCCCTTATCAATCAAAACTAATATAATTCGATTCTGAATTTTACATTTTACAAAAGTAACTCATTTGATTCAATTATCGTTACATTATCGTCTAACGTTTGGGATCGCGGAAATATAAAAGATGTGCATACGACATTTCTTATTCTTGACGTAACGGTTCGTCCATCGTCCAGTGGCCCGTTGTTGCTACACGTCTCGATATTCGTTCTGCTCTACGGATGAACAGCTTCGTTGATGCCACGGTCTCGACTGATCATTCCAATTTCCGGGACGGTTCCAATTTCTTCGGTTGTTGGGTTTGTGACCTCTCTGGTTCCATTCTCCTCGCTGCTGCTGTTGATAGCGCTGCTGGTATCCTTGGTTGGGTCCTCCACGTCTCACTGGCTCTGAACTTCGTCCTCCTTGGTAACATCCTTTCGATTCAGGCCGCCGATTATTACTACTACTTGGTAATAAATCGTACCCCTTCAGCATGTTGATGAAGTCCCCCACGGTCCGGATATTCTGCACCATGACTGTTTTTCCAATATCCTCTTCATAGTGTCGGCTCAAATATCGCACCAGCTCTTCATTCGACAGTTTCGGCACGAGGTGTTTCATCTTAGTCAGCTCATGAATAGCGTACTCTTCTCTTGATATCCTCGCGTTTGGATTGTACTTGCCGGTGATTAGATCGTCGGGGATTTTACTCTGCTCCTGTTCCCCCCAATACTGCCGGAGAAACTCAACCTCGAATTCCGCCAGCGTTACACATTTTTCTTCAATTACGTCGAACCAGATTAGCATACCTCGGATCAGTTGTAGTCGTCGCGCCTCGTCGGGGATGTCGTCCAGGTACTGTTTCGCCTACTTCAGGAAACCCATTGCGCTGTCCTTTCCCGAACCACCAAACTTCGGCATTTGTTCGTTGTTTATATTGACCGTCCTCGTTGCCGTCCTACGAACCAAATCCATTCTACGCTCCAGATCATCGATTATATTTTTCTGCACTTCGACTTCTTTCCGAACTACGCCAACCACTACGAGTCGCTCGTTGATTGTTCCCGTAACTTCTTGTCGTAGTTCTCGTCGCACGGTATTGCATCTCTCGGCTAATTTTTCAACATATTCGCTTCGTACCTGACCGATTTTATTTTTCAATTTTTCTTTTAGATTCTTTCGTTTTTTCTCCATTTCTTCGGATTTCATAGCGATGACCCCATTATTTTCTTTAATTTTACTCGTTAATTTTTTTTTATTTCTTCGTTAAATATTACGTTATCTTGTTTAATTTCCTTCAAATTTTCTTTTATTTCTTCGGTCAGTATTTTCATCGACTCGCCTATTTTTCTGTCACGTTCTTCAATTGTTTCTCCTGTTCTTCGGCCGCTCCCTTATTTTCTTTCTCTCGGAGCCTGTTGTTCCATTTCTTCACCGGAATCGCCCATATCGCGTCTTGCACTTCGACGTTCCATCGGTTAACAGTAGATTTGTCGAATATTTAAATTGCCTCTATTGTATGCCTTTTTTAATTCAGTACTAAAATATTGACTCTTATTAGTGAACTATTAGTGCCAAATGATTTAATTTCTAAACACAAGTATGAATTTTAATTGATTTTAACTTGCCGTCACGACGAGTGCCAAATATTTATTTATTTGCGCCAAACTATTGTAAAATCGCCCTCACGTTGCAACGCCAAATTATTTTAAAAATTGCCCCACGCTTGAGCGCCAATTTAATTTATTAAATAGCCCTCACGTTGGGCGCCAATTTATATTGTAATGGTATTAATATTTAATTAAACTGAATCTTTAAATAAAGCACATAAAAATAAACACAAATCTCAAAATCGATCGCAAATGTGTCTAAATACAAATGTTTCACTGTCGTGGAAATAAAACAAAAATAAAATAAATCAAACCATTATTTATTAAATATGAAATATTACGAACAAACTTCAGTTTGACAGTTACAAAACTACACCATACAAATTGAGACTCGATATAATTAATACAATTATTTATTCAGGGAATTTATACACAACGATACACCAATAAATCGTTCTAAATTAACAGTGGGCTCAAGGCAATACAATTTAAACAAATTGAATTCGACAAATTCGTAGTATACTGTGAATAACCAATAAATTGAAACACACTTACCGATTTCTACTTCTGGGTTTTCGAATATTGTCGCAAGCGAAGCTTTCGCTCTCGGAGTCGAGGACTGGCTTATCTGAGTCGAATCCTCCGTGCTGATACCTGTCTGCTTATATACCCTTCACATTATTTTATTTTACATTCAATCTAAATTTTACCGAAAGTCATCCAGAGTATCTATCGGTTGTTTGAAACGGACCGCAGTTGTCAAGCAGGTTCTAAATGTTAGTTGGACGCAATTGTTGTTCGACATCACCTCGACTCGGACGGACCAGGTGCCGTGAGTCACCTTTGGGAGTCCCGCCCGCTGCTCTCGCATTGCGAAGTTTTTGTGGAATTGGAAATACTTTACGATTTAATTATATTAATGTATTAAAGCCTATTATATCGAGTTCTACTTTATAATTATATTGTTCATAATTCTATTCTAATATTCTACACACCATATCTAACTTAATTCTACGATAAACAGCCTTATTTGTTCAATTATTTACATTGAGTTATTATTCAGAGCAATATTACGATGCCGAGTCTCTCTACACGGTTCGTTCTAAAAGTTCTACTCTCGTCTCAGCGTCGTATTTCGTTGCTGTTAAATTTATTATTATTAATTTATTTAACACTTTTGTTGTTAAATTTATGACTGACAGTCATTCTCGATAATGTCCTAACAAGCCGAAACAATTGTCGCTATACAATAAATTTTGTCAACATTAAACCGAGTGTTTTAATTTTATTAAAACTTTTTTATTTCATTTTGAAATTTTTACAATAAATAACACTATGTTATTACAGGAGCTTATTGTTCTTGAACGATGCTGATGTTTCGAATTAGAAGTAATTCATTTTCAAAGCCATGGTTTGTGCACATGTTTTACACATTTATTTGTCCCGTCGTATGATCTGTACATGTATCACACAACACATATATTAAGAACGTAATTATAAATTAACAGTCATTAAATAAAAGATAGGCGTACATTTTGCAAAAAAAACACGTATAAAAATGTATGCAACATGGTTACAAGAACAATAAAACACTTGTAATAACACAATGTTAATTTATATATATAATAAGTCGACGAAACTAATTTCTTGAATTGTATTGAAAACATAACTCGTAGGTACCGCTCATTGCGCTTGGCACTTTGAATGTTCATTTATACAGAAGTCTGTCAAGTTAATACGTTTGATTCAAGTTGTATACCAAGTAATATCAAAAGGCCACGCAATATGCAATAACCTAGGATTATTCCGAACTACTGAAAATCGATATATAATTTGGCTTTCATTTGAAGAATTGTTGAAATGTACTTTTTATCATTTTGACATATAAAGTGTTAATTTTCAGAAATTGCTTGCGTTCTAACTGGTTACAAGATTTAAAATATTTCATTGTAGTCATGAAATTTCATCGTACGTGAGTGTAGAGAGCGAAAATTGGTTTTTATACTATTTGCATATTTTTCGTCTTTAATGTCAATATCAAATACAAAAAAGGCAGTTTAAAATTTAGGGAATTTTGTGAAGCTTTGTGACTGCTACACACCAGTAGTTTTCATGGAAATATTTTCTCAACTTAATTAGTACTCGCATTTTTATAAATTCTGCATAGATTGAAACAAAATATTGACTTTTTGTCAAACAAATTTTAGCACTGCTATAGTGTTTCTAAGGTAGTAGTAATATAAAAAGGAGAACAGGCCAGCGCCATTTCTATGGAAGTATCAGGTGGGCGATAAAGAAAAATAAAAAGGGAAGAGCGAAGGTTGCAATTACAGGAGTAAGGGAGAGATGGTTGGGAAAATATGGTGATTTATACGATATACAGCAACCAGAATATGAATGCGATATCCGAGAAGTTAGATGAAATAAAAAAATAAAGTTTGTTTGTCATATTGTATTATTTAATTTCTCCAAAAACTATTTCTGTTGAAACATCGTTACAGTTTTCTTGTGGAGTATATAAATACCTCTGACAAAATATTTATATTAGATCTTGAGTTAACGTTTGCAATTATAATTCTGGAAAATAAACAACTTTATTTTCGCAGCTGGTATTTGCTGGGCAATAATTACATACTCCATGCCGCGCATACGTCACCTATGAGCGTATTAATTCAAAACGGAAATTCACCAATCCAATTTTTCAAAAATTTCTAGGCCATCACAAATTGAATTACCACACTGAGGCAAGAGATTGCTAATGGATGCAAATTACGTCGTATGCTTAATTGACATTGTAAATGTAGAAGACCCAGCAGAAATTCATAATATATCAAATTATATTCTGCGTTGTGAGTAATTATATTACGTAACTTTATGGCCAAGATAAGATTTGGTTAATGTAATGCGGGTTTAATGTATAAACTCTTACTCTAACATACTGCTTTGTTCGAAAGTAGAAAAATGAAAACTAGAATACATTTTGGCATGTTCGTAAATACGTTAGATTAAGTAGTCACCTCCTGTAAAATATACAGACACGCTGTCGACTCATCCATAAGAAACAAATTGTGCTAGACTTGAAAGTGACATAATCATAAATCAATCATATTTAATTCCTGGATGGGATTTTTAATTACCACAGAATCGAATCATTTGTTTCTCATTGTGACCACTTAAAAATAATTCTTGTTTATCGTGCTCCAAAAACTAATTTCAATATTGATTATAAACAATGAATTTGGTCCACTGACGACATCTATGGAGATAAATCCTTGTATGTATTATAAGTTACTGCAAGAATGAGATCTATATATTACGTTTAGACATTAATGTAGTTTGTAAAAATTTGACATGGGAAAGAAGTGTTGTTTACTACCACTATAACAACGCGGTAACTATAATTTTACTTGTGTATTGAAGCTAAATTCTAAAGAGCAGCAAATAGGTTAATAGATTCATAATTTCGCGATATATTTAAACAATTGCTTTCAAATTATAGTCTAGTAAACCCTCACAGATTTTTTTTAACTGGTCAGTGTTAAACCTTAATTACTTAATAATAACTGTAGCCATTTAAATGCCAGAAGGATATGGCACGTACTTGCCAAAACTAATATCTAAACTTTACACTAACTTTGACGTAATGACTCCGGTAGTTTATTTTCCGCTGACTTAATTGCACTGTTATCATGTGTTTCAGGATTATTCAGGACGGACGGACAGAAGCTGCCGGGCACAATATGCGATTATCAGTTTGGAAGTTCGGATTATACGCCCAGCTACGGCAGGTTCTACTCTCCAAGATACCCGTCAAGCTATCCAAGAAATAACAAGTGCTCCTACCGTTTCAGGGCTAGGTCTGTATTATGTCTGTGTAGTTTCCGTTATTAACTCCAGCAAGTTTCCGCATTGCAAATTATTTACTAAACACTTGTTAGCAACCCGCTTGACATGTTTCTAAAACAGAAACATGTCAAACGGGTCTGGATAGTTCGCTATTGTGTTAGTTTATACAAATCTGGATCATCAATTTTTACAGAACATCAAATCTGTTAATTAGTGTATATATACATGTACTTGAATTGTATTTGTGAGGATATTATTCATTGATTCTTAGTTTTAGGTGATAAGATATAAATGAATTTATCAGATCCATTTTATCAATCCATCCCTCATTATGTTTACATTAAAATCGCCTCCAAGAGGTATATTTGTTGACCAGTATAATGTTCAGAAATACATGCAACATGTAACAACTAATGAGTTGCTTGAGTAGCTCCCATTCGCTCGTCCCTCAAAGCCACATAGGTTATACAAAATCGCACAGTCTAACGTGATTCTTATAAGATTTTTTGTTCTTGTAAGGTTTAAATCAATAGTATTATTAATTTCATGCTTTGTATTGAAACTCTCATCGGTACGATAATTTCGCTAGCCAGTTTGAAGTTCTGTGTACAGACCGACGTCGAGTTAATGTTATTTTAATTTCGAAATAATTTAACTATGAACTAGTGACCAAATAGCCTGCCATACACGAGCGGACTTTTCGGCGGATCTGGTCCGTCGGACTTGATCCGCTGGATCTGATCCGACGGACTCGGTCCGTCGGCTTGCCCACTAACGTAAAATTGAAATTTTAAGAATCCGACGGATTCAATTCACTGCCGGACCAGGTCCGCTAGTTAGTGGAGAGGAAATTCGTCACATTTGGCGGACCCGGTCCGAGTGGGGCCTGGGGCAATATGTCGAGGTCGGGTGAAGTGGAGCCGAAAATTTCCGGGTGTATTTTCCTCGGCATGTCCATGAATGTTTGTTGAAGCTGGCAGGTAACCATCCCGAACAGGAGTGGAAATACGTAAAGCTTCATCTAGAACAAAAAAAACGCGTTAAAGAAAATTGTGCCAAATCAAATTATTATTATTATTTAATTTATTGGTAATTAGTAATTACCTATTAATAGTTTCAAAAAATATATTTCATTTTGGAATAATGAAGCAACAATATTTAAAAGTATGAAAATTAAAATATTATCAATCTATGCCTCATGATCCAAGAAACCGAAATAATACAAATACATCAAGGTAAAAGATAAATAAAAAGAGAAAACCTATTATGCAAACATATTCAAGAAATGAAAAAAATCATAAAAATTATAAACAATGTTTAAGAAAAAAAAGTAAATGAAGTAAGACAAAAGATGAATGAGTAATCAAAATAAAACCAGAAAGAAAGATTATAACTGCAATGAAAAACAGGTTATGAATCATTCAAAACACAAAATGAGTAACAGAAACTATAGGTGGGATACAATGGAACATGCAAACCACTATTAGGAATAAACAGGAACAAAAAAATTACTTGTGTCGTAGGCGTTGACCTTGAAAAATCGCCGTGAATGTAGAGCAATATTGATTTTGTAATTTCAATTAGGCACAAAAACCTGAATCAAGTTGGACGGGTTCTTCTAAATCATAGACCACGACTAAAGAACAGAGATCAAAACATCGATTAATTGTATTAAGAACGTATTGGAATATAATGCAAGGTCAGAATAAGAAGAAAATATATGTAGAAGCTGCACGTATCTGTTCAACAAATCAGTGTACTCATTTGAATAAGCACATTTACAATCCACATATCAAATAATACGCACAAGTAAATTAAAAATTTTGTCTGAAGAAGAATATAGTGAAACTAAATATAATTTTAAAAAATAATTCCAAAATAATTGGAATCGAATTTCAACCAGCAGAAAATGCGAAAACGGAAAAATATCAAAAAAGGTCGAACGTCTTTCGCCGAGCGCACGTGTCGTCGTCTGTGCGTACGTTGGTGGGGAACAACGGATTAGGTCCGTCGGATCGGGTCCGCTGCTTACATCCGATGAACTTTGACCCGACACGGGAATGTCCACTAAGGGCCTCCGTAGACTACCGATTAAACAGTTGGCCGATAGTTTAGTCGGTGGCTGAATTACACGTGGCCTTATGGGAGCGCGTACACTATGCGATTTTAAATCGGCCGATTAAAAAGTTTGATGGGCAGTACGATTCCCATCCAACTTTAAAGTCTGCCAACTATCGGCCGATCGCTTGAAGTGCATGGCGTTCAATACGAGAGCGCACATTATGCAACTATTTAGTCGGCCGAGCGGGTCTGATAAGAAGTGCGCGTGCGTATATTTGTCGTTTATAAAAGACAATTGAATAATAATAATTTATTAGCAACGATCATTACAGACATATGCAACGCCAAACATTTTAAAAGTTCAGTCAACTAATATATAGAATTAGAATCATTCAAATTTAAATGAAACACATGTTAAACTTTCGAATTCTTTTTTTCATTAATTTCTTTCGTCTATTTAATATAATATATAATATTATAACTTTTCTAGATAACAGTTCTTTTTGATGTGTGCAGTTATTATAACACGTTTCTCCCAAGAACTGTGCTTCGCGATGTATTCAGCCGCCGACTATCGGGCAACTATCGGTCAGTGTGCGCGCCCTCGTGCAACCAAATAGTTTAGTCGGCGTAGTGTGCGCGCTCCAGCCCGATCCGACTAAACTATCGGCCGACTGTTTAATCGCTAGTCTACGGCGGCCCTAACAAGCCAACTTTTTGGCGGATCTGGTCCGCTGCGGACCAGATCCGCCGAAAAGTTCGCTCGTGTATGGCAGGCTATTGTGACAGCATTTCAAAGTAATAATAAATTCATCGCTAGTGACTAAATAATACACCATGAAATAACACAAATTTATTTCCAACTTGGTTATGAAATGTTTAGATTTTGACATGTCATATTAATTACATGAGGAAAAAAGTACAAAACGATAAAATAAGTATTCCATTATGCGACATGCTAACCACATTTACTGATACAAATAAGCACTTGCTAAGCACATTTACAAATACAGCCGCTTTTATTTATATAATTCATTGTAGTTCTCAACGCACGAAGAACACCATTGGAGCGTTTTAATTTCAAGCTGTCTTTACAATCACAAGAATTGTGAACATACTATTAATTCAAACCAATTAACAATTTAGCAGGCATGTAGGCTCAATTTATCGACTCACATTGCCATTATTCTGATCATAAGAATCGTAAACTTACTCCAAGGCTTCGCTAATATAATACTGTAAATTCCATAAAAACTATTTTCACATGTGGTTTGAAAAATGATTGAATTATGGAACCATATTAAATATCGTATAATATTAATTTTATTATTGTCAGGTTACGGTCGTATTTTTATAAATTTGAATAAATGAATCCATTTGAAATATATAACTCAAAATTGATTTATATGGGCTTTCAGGTTAAAGGAGAGAGTAAGGATCGTATTTGAACAGATCGCATTGCAGAGGGGTGACTTGAGGTAAGTAAAGAGTAGGACTCATCAAAATAATTTAAAATAGAGTACTTTCAATACATATTATTGAATTTAATTTTGTTTTCGAATAGAGTTATTTTACTAGCTCGCGTTTTATTCCAGGTCAAAAGTAAGAATTCATTTTATTATATATAAAGATAGTTGCAGTAATGTGGCTCACGTAACATACACATTTATTCCAGCTTAAGCACTGTGTTTCTGCTTGTATTCTGAAAACGCCTGGCGACAGAACTTATTGCCAATTTTAACAGGAAAGACACGTTCACCTTTTTTGCGAGTTAACATAACTGGTTTGTACCTGTTTCTTTATGTGAGATTTATATTTGACACAATTTAATAAAATTATTTTATTTGACATTCATTCGTTTTTATTTACATAATAATAAAAGCGAAAAATAGAATTAGAAATAAACTACGATATTTATCAACTCTTTCTGAAATTGTCCAGGGCAAGTACCTAATGTGACGAAATTAGTTTCTAGAAAAACAATTTATTACTGTATAACTATCGTGACGCTACAAATTTTATTTTATTTCTTCAATTCTTCCACCAAACTAAGTTTTTATGAATAAGTAGTTGGTCTGTGGTATTTTTATTTTTAATGCAGCGATTTTGTATGTATTTGGATGACGGACATTTTGTTATAGCATACGTGCCAAGTCCGTGTTACAGCTATGCAATTGCAAAATCTCAGCTTAATTCAATATATCACTTAACAAGCATTAATTAATTGTTATAAACATGTCAAATATTTCAATTTACATTTCACCCCACTGTACATATATTGCATGATCAAAAAGCTTTCCGATTAGTGTAGAAGGTGGAAATATTTTTACCTTTGATTGGAACATTCAAAATCCAATTGAATAACTTAACAGAATAGATTTCCTATTTTTAGTTTTAGATTTTTTGAATCTTTTAAAAAATTGACTTTATTTACAATTTTGGCTTTATTGAAATATGCGTTTTTGTATATTTTAAGTTTTTCAAATTTTACATTTTTGACGTCAGCCAAAATATTTATTGGCTTTTAGGAATGTTTTGAAATTTGTTTTCTTCTAATTTTTGTGTTTTTTTTTTCTCAAAATTTTAATTTTTTTACGTATTTTGACAATGTTTAATTTTTTCAATTTTTTAAGTATTTTGGATTTATCGTAAGGGTATTTTTTTTAATCCTTTTTGCGATGTTCACATTTTTCGCTGTTTGCAGCAAAGTACACATATATTGATTTATTAACAATTATTTTTATTTGTTTTGATGCGTTGTTCTATTATTAACTTTCAGATTTTTCAGTTTATATTTTTGCAAAATTTTTAATTTTATTCAAATATTGACATTTTCAATTTTTCCATTAAAAAATATTCATTTTTGGTGATTTTGAAACACGTTTTCTCCAATGTCTTCTGCAATTTTATCAGTTTTCACATATTATTTTTTCGAATTGTTTCATTCTTTCTACATTATACTATTTTTTTGGTTTTATTAACATTTTGTAACAATTAGTTTTATTTGTAATTTCAATTGAACTCTTTTATTTTTTCTAATTGTTAATTGTTAGGCTCATATTTTTGAAAATTTGAAAATTATTAAATTTTTTGAAATTTGCGTTATGGGAATTTTTGAAAATGTGATTTTCTACGTAATCATTTTTAAATATTTTTTATTTTTTATTATTTTTGTTTTTGACAATTTAAAAGTTCTTATACACGTTTTCACATTTAATGCATTTTTTGTTTTTTTTTAATTTGTTCCATAGTTTTTTTTTATTTTATTAGTTTATATATATTTAAATTTGTGATAATTGACTTTTATTTATTATGCATATTTGGTCTTAATTACTACCGAAAAAGTTTAGAAAATAGAAAATGTATTTATACTGTCCTGCATTTAATACAAGTTTATTAATCCATCAAATGAAAGGAAACCGTTGGCACAATATTAAATACATTCATTAGCCAAATTAAATCACTAATTTGACCGAAGCAGGTTACATGATATATATATATATATATATATATATATATATATAAATATATACAATTGAGGTCCCGGATGCAATAACGCTCGGAGCGCGTGGACCTTGAAACAAGTGTTGTGATATTTTGTGGAAATTTTTTTTTCGGAAAATGGATGAAACAAAAATACTATCTTGTGTAACTTTCTGCATCTTTTTTACCCGAACTATTTTTTGATCGTCAATTAATTTGTCCAGAAAAAAATAAAATAGTGAATTTTTTTCGTTCGACAATTCAATTAATTTCAATGCTTTTTAAAACTCGAATCGCGAAATCTCGGTAACTATTCGACCAAACTAGTTGACATTTTTAATGGAACACTGTGACACTTCACTGTTGCGAATAAAGTTATTGGAATCGTCGAAATAATCACTTGTTGGATAATATTCAATAAATAATCAGTTGCGCCATGAAACCATGTTCTTTTTTTTTCGGCTAGCGAGGAAGTTTTTCGCTATTGGTCTTGCGACATTCTCTTTGCGATGTCATTGTTCCTTAGACTGTAACGTAAATTTTGAGGTATCACTTGGCGTGAGGCGTGATAAGTTTAAAACCCGGAAAGTTGTTGCTTTGTAAACAAAAGGTTCGTTTACCGCGCACGACCCGTCAAGCGCTTCGGTGCTACTTTACTGCATTTTATTCTTGCAAGCATAGATTAATGCCCAAATTACTTAAGTGTTTATGTGATAATCGTGATTGAAGCATACAGTTATTCTTCTATGCAAGTACGCAATCGAGCATACAGCGCATATGAATGAAACAATTGCAATACGATTACCGGCTGTAAACAAAAGTTTATTTTGGTCACACTCGCGATCGTATAAGGAAAAGTCGAATAATTATTATTGTTTTTATAGACATTTTTTCTAACAACGAAAGAAATACAATGAATAGTATTAACTTGTAATTATTACATCACTAAAATATTAAAAACATCTATCATTTGGGATGTACGGGCGGAAAAAAAAATGCTCGAGCACATTGAAACTGAAAGAGATTATATATATTTGGTACAAAGTGCTCGAAAACCTCCATTTACTACAGTAGAACAGAAAGACTGCACGGTGAAAGATTTTGGATCTTTAATTTTAAAAAAATACAAAGTTCCGAAAGGACTTAAGATCAGTAAAGCAGTTAAAATTCAGTATTTTGGTAATGGTCAAATTAATGTTTTCTACGATTATGATGGCGAATAGCTATAAAATAGAGGCGACAGTGTCATTTGACGATATTGTAAATGCTGCAGAAGCTAAACAAATATGGATTTCACAAGAAAAAAATAAAGAGTTAAATGCACTGCTACGATATTTGACTCCAGGAGGTAGAAATTATTATACATCATACTTAGATGATATGCGTGTTAGAGTAAAGACGGTGAGCAAATCTAGTGAAGATAAAAATCTAACAAGCAGGAATGAAAGTAGAAGAAACAAAAGAATCTGCTCCCTAATGATAGATGTTTTTAATATTTTAGTGATGTAATAATTACAAGTTAATACTATTCATTGTATTTCTTCCGTTGTTAGAAAAAATGTCTATAAAAACAATAATAATTATTCGACATTTCCTTATACGATCGCGAGTGTGACCAAAATAATCTTTTGTTTACAGCCGGTAATCGTATTGCAATTTTTTCATTCATATGCGATGTATGTTCGATTGCGTACTTGCATAGAAGAATAACTGTATGCTTCAATCACGATTATCACATAAACACTTAAGTAATTTGGGCATTAATCTATGCTTGCAAGAAAAAAATGCAGTAAAGTAGCACCGAAGCGCTTGACGCATCGTGCGCGGTAAACGAACCTTTTGTTTACAAAGCAACAACTTTCCCGGTTTTAAACTTATCACGCCAAGTGATACATCAAAATTTACGATACAGTCTAAGGAACAATGATATCGCAAAGAGAATGTCGCAAGACCAATAGCGAAAAACTTCCTCGCTAGTCGAAAAAAAAGAACATGGTTTCATAGCGCAACTGATTATTTATTGAATATTATCCAACAAGTGATTATTTCGACTTTATTCGCAACAGTGAAGTGTCACAGTGTTCCATTAAAAATTTCAACTAGTTTGGTCGAATAGTTACCGAGATTTCGCAATTCGAGTTTTAAAAAGCATTGAAATTAATTGAATTGTCGAACGAAAAAATTTCACTATTTTATTTTTTTCTTGACAAATTAATTGACGGATCAAAAAATAGTTCGGGTAAAAAAGATGCAGAAAGTTACACAAGATAGTATTTTTGTTTCATCCATTATCCGAAAAAAAATTCCCCAAAATATCGATCGGTTGGACAAAACTTGTTTCCATGTCCACGCGCTCCGAGCGTTATTGCATCCGGGACCTCAATTATTGTACAAATTCTCGACTGTAAATCACTTAAAATGGTACTTATCTTGTATCATGAGCAGTCAGTCGTTGAATAAAACACTTTTAGCAATATTAAAGTTTATTGCGACACCTTTTTTTGCAATAAGGTGTTTCGGAAACCCCTGCCAAGCAATAAACATTAATATGACAAATGACATTAAATAAAACCTATCGCGGTAACAAGGCCGACTTTCTATTACCCCAGTATTTACTGCAAGAACTAGGGATTCGTTGTGATTTTAAATTGTATTGTACTGAATTAAATGTTGGTCGAATACCCTAACTAGGTTTTTACAAGGTTTTCCCTAGTTCTTGCAGTAAATACTGGGGTAATAGAAAGTCGGCCTTGTTACCGCGATAGGTTTTATTTAATGTCATTTGTCATATTAATGTTTATTGCTTGACAAGGGTTTCCGAAACACCTTATTGCAAAAAAAGGTGTCGCAATAAACTTTAATATTGCTAAAAGTGTTTTATTCAACGACTGACTGCTCATGATACAAGATAAGTACCATTTTATATATATATATATATATATATATATATATATATATATATATATATATATATATGTGTCTTGTCAAATCTGACAGCAAAATGTAAAATTTACACGAAAGATGGTCGAATCTTACACCTGAATGGTGCAGTGAACATTAATTAAAACAGGTCCATGAAGACTAACTGGTGGATCGCTAGACAATATTGTTTCTGGGTTATTACCCTTCGTCAGTAGCGATTACCAGGAACCTTAGTTGTTGAAATACCTTTACATGTAGTGGCCATCAAAACTTCTTGGCGCGAGCCAATCACTCCTAACGAACCACTGACAACAGAACACTGACGAGACGATACCTTGTCTAACACCTTGCGGAGACTAAACAAGAGACGACTGTCAAACGTCCAGTGTCAACATATAAAAGGATTGCTGCAATTTAGTTCAAAAACAATTCAAATTAAAAATGTGTCTTGTCAAATCTGACAGCAAAATGTAAAATTTACACGAAAGATGGTCGAATCTTACACATCAATGGTGCAGTGAACATTAATTAATGGACCTGTTTTAATTGTTCACTGCACCATTGATGTGTAAGATTCGACCATCTTTCGTGTAAATTTTACATTTTGCTGTCAGATTTGACAACACACATTTTTAATTTGAATTGTTTTTGAACTTAATTGCAGCAATCCTTTTATATGTTGACACTGGACGTTTGACAGTCGTCTCTTGTTTAGTCTCCGCAAGGTATTAGACAAGGTATCGTCTCGTCAGTGTTCTGTTGTCAGTGGTTCGTTAGGAGTGATTGGCTCGCGCCAAGAAGTTTTGATGGCCACTACATGTAAAGGTATTTCAACAACTAAGGTTCTTGGTAATCGCTACTGACGAAGGGTAATAACCCAGAAACAATATTGTCTAGCGATCCACCAGTTAGTCTTCAAGGACCTGTTTTAATTAATGTTCACTGCACCATTCAGGTGTAAGATTCGACCATCTTTCGTGTAAATTTTACATTTTGCTGTCAGATTTGACAAGACACATTTTTAATTAATATATATATATATATATATATATATATATATATATATATATAAGGTACTTATCTTGTATCATGAGCAGTCAGTCGTTGAATAAAACACTTTTAGCAATATTAAAGTTTATTGCGACACCTTTTTTTGCAATAAGGTGTTTCGGAAACCCTTGTCAAGCAATAAACATTAATATGACAAATGACATTAAATAAAACCTATCGCGGTAACAAGGCCGACTTTCTATTACCCCAGTATTTACTGCAAGAACTAGGGAAAACCTTGTAAAAACCTAGTTAGGGTATTCGACCAACATTTAATTCACTACAATACAATTTAAAATCACAACGATAAATATATATATATATATATATATATATATATATATATATATATATATATGATAAGATAAAAATAAATTAACCCGCAATTGTAATAATAATGATCAAAAAATTGTATCGTAATGAATGAAATATTGGACACTTGGAATTTTGTGACAATATTAATTCAATATTAATAAATCAAAATTAATATTAGAAATTAATATTAAAGCCACAAAACTCCCATTGTGAAAAGGCTAGCTAAGAGAACTAATAATAAAAATCTACTAGAATGACCAATGTTTAATTCATTAAAAAAAAAATAATAATAACATTAAAACAAAGCAAATTTCTAAAAATGATTAAAATGAATTCAACATTGGTCAGACCTCTTAAAAAAATATACAAATCAAAACTTAAATTAATGTGACCAATAATCAACTCAAACGCAGGACCGCTCTAAAAAGATAATGTATAAATTCCAAGTTAATACATGCCAATGTGTTCACCTCCCAATGCCATACAAAATGACTATGCAAAAGTAAACACCAGCATGCACCAAAATAGGACCACACATCAACCTTAAAGATCAGCTCTACAATGAGTTCATTAAAGGTCACATCTCTTAAATATTAATTACTAATTTGATCAATGTTCAAACTAAAGCTATGTGAAAAAGTTAGTTTCAACATTGGTCAAAATAATACTAAAATTAAATTAACAAATAAAAGAAAAAGAAAAAAATCAATCTAGAAAGGTGCAGGCTCACAGTAATAAATTATTATAAATTTTACTTAAACTGAGAGTGTCAGTTTTATTAAAATTTAATTTATTTTTATCTTATCATATATATATTTTTTTTTATCGTTGTGATTTTAAATTGTATTGTAGTGAATTAAATGTTGGTCGAATACCCTAACTAGGTTTTTACAAGGTTTTCCCTAGTTCTTGCAGTAAATACTGGGGTAATAGAAAGTCGGCCTTGTTACCGCGATAGGTTTTATTTAATGTCATTTGTCATATTAATGTTTATTGCTTGACAAGGGTTTCCGAAACACCTTATTGCAAAAAAAGGTGTCGCAATAAACTTTAATATTGCTAAAAGTGTTTTATTCAACGACTGACTGCTCATGATACAAGATAAGTACCATTTTAAGCGATTTACAGTCGAGAATTTGTACAATAATTATATATATATATATATATAAATGGTACTTATCTTGTATCATGAGCAGTCAGTCGTTGAATAAAACACTTTTAGCAATATTAAAGTTTATTGCGACACCTTTTTTTGCAATAAGGTGTTTCGGAAACCCTTGTCAAGCAATAAACATTAATATGACAAATGACATTAAATAAAACCTATCGCGGTAACAAGGCCGACTTTCTATTACCCCAGTATTTACTGCAAGAACTAGGGAAAACCTTGTAAAAACCTAGTTAGGGTATTCGACCAACATTTAATTCAGTACAATACAATTTAAAATCACAACGAATCCCTAGTTCTTGCAGTAAATACTGGGGTAATAGAAAGTCGGCCTTGTTACCGCGATAGGTTTTATTTAATGTCATTTGTCATATTAATGTTTATTGCTTGGCAGGGGTTTCCGAAACACCTTATTGCAAAAAAAGGTGTCGCAATAAACTTTAATATTGCTAAAAGTGTTTTATTCAACGACTGACTGCTCATGATACAAGATAAGTACCATTTTAAGTGATTTACAGTCGAGAATTTGTACAATAATTGAGGTCCCGGATGCAATAACGCTCGGAGCGCGTGGACATGGAAACAAGTTTTGTCCAACCGATCGATATTTTGGGGAATTTTTTTTTCGGATAATGGATGAAACAAAAATACTATCTTGTGTAACTTTCTGCATCTTTTTTACCCGAACTATTTTTTGATCCGTCAATTAATTTGTCCAGAAAAAAATAAAATAGTGAAATTTTTTCGTTCGACAATTCAATTAATTTCAATGCTTTTTAAAACTCGAATTGCGAAATCTCGGTAACTATTCGACCAAACTAGTTGAAATTTTTAATGGAACACTGTGACACTTCACTGTTGCGAATAAAGTTATTGGAATCGTCGAAATAATCACTTGTTGGATAATATTCAATAAATAATCAGTTGCGCCATGAAACCATGTTCTTTTTTTTCGACTAGCGAGGAAGTTTTTCGCTATTGGTCTTGCGACATTCTCTTTGCGATATCATTGTTCCTTAGACTGTATCGTAAATTTTGATGTATCACTTGGCGTGATAAGTTTAAAACCTGGAAAGTTGTTGCTTTGTAAACAAAAGGTTCGTTTACCGCGCACGATGCGTCAAGCGCTTCCGTGCTACTTTACTGCATTTTATTCTTGCAAGCATAGATTAATGCCCAAATTACTTAAGTGTTTATGTGATAATCGTGATTGAAGCACACAGTTATTCTTTTATGCAAGTACGCAATCGAACATACAGCGCATATGAATGAAAAAATTGCAATACGATTACCGGCTGTAAACAAAAGATTATTTTGGTCACACTGGCGATCGTATAAGGAAATGTCGAATAATTATTATTGTTTTTATAGACATTTTTTCTAACAACGGAAGAAATACAATGAATAGTATTAACTTGTAATTATTACATCACTAAAATATTAAAAACATCTATCATTAGGGAGCAGATTCTTTTGTTTCTTCTACTTTCATTCCTGCTTGTTAGATTTTTATCTTCACTAGATTTGCTCACCGTCTTTACTCTAACACGCATATCAAGTATGATGTATAATAATTTCTACCTCCTGGAGTCAAATATCGTAGCAGTGCATTTAAATCTTTAGTTTTTTCTTGTGAAATCCATATTTGTTTAACTTCTGCAGCATTAACAATATCGTCAAATGACACTGTCGCCTCTATTTTATAGCTATTCGCCATCATAATCGTAGAAACATTAATTTCACCATTACTAAAATACTGAATTTTAACTGCTTTACTGATCTTAAGTCCTTTCGGAACTTTGTATTTTTTTAAATTTAAACATTCACTAGAATGACCAATGTTTAATTCATTAATAAAATTTACATTAAAACAAAGCAAATCTCTAAAATTGATTAAAATGAATTCAACATTGGTCCGACCTCTTAAAAAATACAAATCAAAACATAAATTAATGTGACCAATAATCAAACGCAGGACCGCTCTAAAAAGATAATGTATAAATTCCAAGTTAATACATGCCAATGTGTTCACCTCCACCACCTACAACGCGGTTCATTACCCGAGAAAAAAGCAGAACAGATTTTACCCGCGAGAATCTACGTATCAACATATATATATATATATATATTAAAAATGTATCTTGTCAAATCTGACAGCAAAATGTAAAATTTACACGAAAGATGGTCTAATCTTACACCTCAATGGTGTAGTGAACATTAATTAATACAGGTCCATGAAGACTAATTGGTGGATCGATAGACAATATTGTTTCTGGGTTATTACCCTTCGTCAGTAGCGATTACCAAGAACCTTAGTTGTTGAAATACCTTTACATGTAGTGGCCATCAAAACTTCTTGGCGCGAGCCAATCACTCCTAACGAACCACTGACAATAGAACACTGACGAGACGATACCTTGTCTAACACCTTGCGGAGACTAAACAAGAGACGACTGTCAAACGTCCAGTGTCAACATATAAAAGGATTGCTGCAATTAAGTTCAAAAACAATTCAAATTAAAAATGTATCTTGTCAAATCTGACAGCAAAATGTAAAATTTACACGAAAGATGGTCTAATCTTACACCTCAATGGTGTATTGAACATTAATTAATACAGGTCCATGAAGACTAATTGGTGGATCGCTAGACAATATTGTTTCTGGGTTATTACCCTTCGTCAGTAGCGATTACCAAGAACCTTAGTTGTTGAAATACCTTTACATGTAGTGGCCATCAAAACTTCTTGGCGCGAGCACTACACCATTGAGGTGTAAGATTAGACCATCTTTCGTGTAAATTTTACATTTTGCTGTCAGATTTGACAAGATACATTTTTAATTTGAATTGTTTTTGAACTTAATTGCAGCAATCCTTTTATATGTTGACACTGGACGTTTGACAGTCGTCTCTTGTTTAGTCTCCGCAAGGTGTTAGACAAGGTATCGTCTCGTCAGTGTTCTATTGTCAGTGGTTCGTTAGGAGTGATTGGCTCGCGCCAAGAAGTTTTGATGGCCACTACATGTAAAGGTATTTCAACAACTAAGGTTCTTGGTAATCGCTACTGACGAAGGGTAATAACCCAGAAACAATATTGTCTAGCGATCCACCAATTAGTCTTCATGGACCTGTATTAATTAATGTTCACTACACCATTGAGGTGTAAGATTAGACCATCTTTCGTGTATATATATATATATATATATATATATATATATATATATATATATATATATATATATATATATATATATATATAATATCATAACAAAACAAACATCAAATTTGTTTTTTGGGGGATTGCGGCAATTAAACGACGAAGTATCGTATGTTCTTTATTTATTTATGAACCAATATTTCGCACCCTATACGGATGCTTCATCAGGATTACTAAATAGAATTTAATTAATGAAAGTTATGTTGTTGCAATAATAATAATACTTACAAAAAATTGAACATAAAGTTGAACAACCACCAAACAGTATAAACAAGCAGGATACACATTAAAATTAATTAATTGATAATATAAAATTTCAACGAAGACAACGGAGCACGTGTACACATTTTACATTATTCACGATTGACACACACATCAAGGTGAAACTTGGCATGAAAAAGATATTTTTATATTTATTACCAACCAAAAACTCAATTTTGACAATTATACACTAACGGACAAATATTTAAGTCAACATAATTTGAATAAAAGCAATCGTACGCAAGAATTGATAATTGAGGAACCGATACTAAATAGATGTGTCATTATTTTTATTAAACCGGCCAAAATCTTATTTGTTGATGGTCAGTAAAAATGAACAAATGACATTTAAATTATCCGTGTCCGACTTAAAGTTCATGGAATTAGGGTTTTTTTTAATTTCCACCATTTCTATAAATTCTCTGGATTTTTTACTTTTTGCAAATTTTAAAATATTGACGTCTTCAAAACTAAAAGAATGGTGCTCGTTGTTCATATGTTGTGATAAAGCACATCTATTTTTCTTTGTTTTTATGTCGCTCAAATGGAGAGTTAATCTTGTCTTCAACCAGTTGGAAGTGTGTCCGATATACACCTTATCACAATAGCTGCATGGAATAGAATAAATCAAGTTAGAATTCATCAATTTGTCATTTTTATCTTTCAATTTACTGAAATAACAATCTATTACGTTAACGTTGTAGTAAGCAAACTTTATATTGTTACATGCTAAAATTTTAATGATCTTAGGGGTAAGTTCAGGGATGAATGGAAATTTAAAATATTTAAATTGGGAATTAATATCGATTGTGCCATCTGAACTCGTACCACGAGTGGTAATAAGGTTGCTCCCTGAAGAGGTACTAAAAAGTAATTTACTCAATAATGATTTAGGGTAACCATTATTAAGAAACATATCCATTAAAATTTTTAGATTCTTATTTTGAAAACTAGAGTGACAAATTTTCATTATTCTATTTTTCATTGTTATTACAGTATTAATCTTTTGTTTAATTGTGTTACTTGAATGAAAATTCAAGAATCTACCAGAGTGTGTTTCCTTTCTATACCAGTCTATAATAATCTTATCTTAAAATTTTAGCATGTAACAATATAAAGTTTGCTTACTACAACGTTAACGTAATAGATTGTTATTTCAGTAAATTGAAAGATAAAAATGACAAATTGATGAATTCTAACTTGATTTATTCTATTCCATGCAGCTATTGTGATAAGGTGTATATCGGACACACTTCCAACTGGTTGAAGACAAGATTAACTCTCCATTTGAGCGACATAAAAACAAAGAAAAATAGATGTGCTTTATCACAACATATGAACAACGAGCACCATTCTTTTAGTTTTGAAGACGTCAATATTTTAAAATTTGCAAAAAGTAAAAAATCCAGAGAATTTATAGAAATGGTGGAAATTAAAAAAAACCTAATTCCATGAACTTTAAGTCGGACACGGATAATTTAAATGTCATTTATTCATTTTTACTGACCATCAACAAATAAGATTTTGGCCGGTTTAATAAAAATAATGACACATCTATTTAGTATCGGTTCCTCAATTATCAATTCTTGCGTACGATTGCTTTTATTTAAATTATGTTGACTTAAATATTTGTTCGTTAGTGTATAATTGTCAAAATTGAGTTTTTGGTTGGTAATAAATATAAAAATATCCTTTTCATGCCAAGTTTCACCTTGATGTGTGTGTCAATCGTGAATAATGTAAAATGTGTACACGTGCTCCGTTGTTTTCGTTGAAGTTTTATATTATCAATTAATTAATTTTAATGTGTATCCTGCTTGTTTATACTGTTTGGTGGTTGTTCAACTTTATGTTCAATTTTTTGTAAGTATTATTATTATTGCAACAACATAACTTGCATTAATTAAATTCTATTTATTAATCCTGATGAAGCATCCGTATAGGGTGCGAAATATTGGTTCATAAATAAATAAAGAACATACGATACTTCGTCGTTTAATTGCCGCAATCCCCCAAAAAAAACAAATTTGATGTTTGTTATGTAACAATAAAGAAAAATAATTTTAATGTAAAAACAAATTTCTAGTAAGTACTTACACGAAAATTTTAGAAGATTATAGAAAAATTGAAACATTGCAGAAGCTCCAACACAGAGCGACGAGTGGCAGGATCGAAAGTTATGATTTAAAACACAGCACTACATAATTATAATTAGTTTAAACAAGTTAAAAGTTTGTAACGTCTAAGACGTAAAAGTCGTTGCAGCCATTGAAACTGTCGAAGGTCAAGTTGTGCCAATTTGAACCTTGGTAACAACATGTGATCCACCGCGAAAAAATGAAAGTTACTAAAAATTTTGTAATTGACAATTATTTAGGTATAGTTGAATTATGAAGGAAACAATTTAATTAATTTAATTGGAAATATAACTAAAACACAAAGAATCTGACGAGACCAACCGCAAAAGAACCTACTAATAACCTAGGAGAAAAGACAAGGATTGAAAAGGGAAAAAAGATACAGGTTATGAGTCGTCGGAAGACTCACTCCACACCCAAGTACTAAACTGTTAACAAAGAAAAGTTATTAATGAAAGAAAATTAATGTGAAGGAAGGTGTGAACATTTACTCATGAGGCCTCTGTAAATAGTGCTGAGATTGTCTTTGTCTTTTTTAAAATTCATGGCATTATTAGAGTTAACAATGTAACACATTTCAATAAAGAGCCTCTGATTTAATTTGTTGTTATGTGCCAGGACTGTGACTTCATCATAATTTATATGATGTCCTTTATCATTTGCATGGGATGCCAATGCACAATACGTAGGTTTCAGACGAGCATCGCTCTTATGTTGTGTTACACGTTGAGCGATGCTCGTCTGAAACCTACGTATTGTGCATTGACAGACATCCCATGCAAATAATAAAGGACATCATATAAATTATGATGAAGTCACGGTCCTGGCACATAACAACAAATGAGAAACAATTAAATTAATTAAATTGTTTCCTTCATAATTCAACTATATCTAAATAATTGTCAATTACAAAATTTTTAGTAACTTTCATTTTTCGCGGTGGATCACATGTTGTTACCAAGGTTCAAATTGGCACAACTTGACCTTCGACAGTTTCAATGGCTGCAACGACTTTTACGTCTTAGATGTCGAATTGAAGAAGCCGATGCCCTAATCCTGTTCCTGCTCCCATACCAACGATCCTGTTCGAAGTCCTGACGGCTTCCCAGCCTCAAAAGGTCCGGAATCCTGTTTTTAAATCCCGGTGAAACCCACGCCACCGACCGCCATTTTGTAAGCGTCTCCAAGTAGACGATTAGAAATAAAGGTTAGATTAGACTATAAGATTGCACACTCATACTTGAAACACATATAATTACCTGTTATCCAGCACCTACTCCAATACCACAGCACATTCCCCTAGTTTAAATAAAATCTCTAGAGATAACACTTACAACCGCCATCGAAGAGTCCGCGATAATAACTACCGAAATCTGACCTTCTATGACGCGTTATACACGTAGTATAAGAAGTTGCCTAATTGTTGCGTATCCAGTGTTTAAAATTTCGAATCATTTAGAATCTAATAAATATAGTGTTATCCCTTACGAATAAGTTTTTTAACTACACTCCAACATATTCACATTCTTCTACACCCCACGGCATTCCCTGAGAAAAGAGAACTCGTAAGATGCTCATATAAAAAAAAGGAACCCACCGGAAAGCAAACAACAATACAATACTTTCATTAGAATCCCAAAGCAAATTATAAAAAAGAAACAACACAACAATATATATATATATATATATATATATATATATATATATATATATATATATATATAAGGTGTAGTAGTATACTGGGATGGTAAACAGTTTTTGAAATGGGAAAATAATCACTGGCAGTGGGTAGATCATTTATTTACGTTTCGGTCAACTATGTGGCCTTTTTCATGTTCTGCTCTTTTCTCGGGTAATGAACCGCGTTGGAGAATTATCCCTGTAAGGGTTGTTCCGACGTTTCGGCAATGTCACAATTGCCATCTTCAGGTTGGTCTTCTCGGTCTAAGCGATCTAGAAGAACTGACGTTTGAAGTTACTGCTCCGTCTTTATATGCTGTGGTTTCGTTCCGGGTCGATGTGCATGCTTGGTTTCTACTCTGGCTTCGGGTCAGTGGGCCGTGTCGTTCTTGTAGCTCAGTGGGTGGTGATATTTTCTTTTTGTCTATCACGGACTTGCTATTTGTCCGGCCAGCAAGTGCTGGTCTCCATGTTCTTGGAAGTCTTTGAGCATCATCCCGTTTGTTCATATTTTGTGGCTGCTTTTCTATTTCAATAGCTTCCCGTATTATCCGTGTCGTGAAGTGTGGTATGTTAGCTATGGTTTTCGTGTTCTCAAAATCTATCTTGTGCCCCGTGTCTAATATGCGCTTCACTAGAGATGATGATGTATCCTTTTGTTTCACTGCTCTTATGTGTTCTTACGGACAAAATTAGCCGAATCTTGCGCAAGGAAAATATCGACACGGTATTTAAACCACACCTGAAGATAGAAGCGCTATTGAGGAATCCGAAAAGTAAAATTCCCTTAGAGGAACAAGGTGAGTATGAAATTCCATACAAAGACTGTGACAGGAAGTACATTGGGCAGTCTAACAGAAGAATTGATATCCGAAAGAAAGAACACATAAGAGCAGTGAGACAAAAGGAAACATCATCATCTCTAGTGAAGCACATATTAGACACGGGGCACAAGATAGATTTTGAGAACACGAAAACCATAGCTAATATACCACACTTCACGACACGGATAATACGGGAAGCTATTGAAATAGAAAAGCAGCCACAAAATATGAACAAACGGGATAATCCTCAAAGACTTCCAAAAACATGGAGACCAGCACTTGCTGGCCGGACAAATAGCAAGTCCGTGATAGACAAAAAGAAAATATCACCACCCACTGAGCTACAAGAACGACACGGCCCACTGACCCGAAGCCAGAGTAGAAACCAAGCATGCACATCGACCCGGAACGAAACCACAGCATATAAAGACGGAGCAGTAACTTCAAACGTCAGTTCTTCTAGATCGCTTAGACCGAGAAGACCAACCTGAAGATGGCAATTGTGACATTGCCGAAACGTCGGAACAACCCTTACAGGGATAATTCTACAACGCGGTTCATTACCCGAGAAAAGAGCAGAACAGATTTTACCCGCGAGAATCTACGTATCAACATCATATATATATATATATATATATATATATATATATATATATATATATATATATATATATATATATATATTGAAATTGAAAATGTGTCTTGTCAAATCTGACAGCAAAATGTAAAATTTACATGATAGATGGACGAATCTTACACCTCAATGGTGCAGTGAACATTAATTAAAACAGGTCCATGAAGACTAACTGGTGGATCGCTAGACAATATTGTTTCTGGGTTATATATATATATATATATATATATATATATATATATATATATATATATATATATGTATATATATATATATGTATATATATATATATATATATTGAAAATGTGTCTTGTCAAATATGACAGAAAAATGTAAAATTTACACGAAAGATGGTCTAATCTTACACCTCAATAGTGTAGTGAACATTAATTAAAACAGGTCCATGAAGACTAACTGGTGGATCGCTAGACAATATTGTTTCTGGGTTATTACCCTTCGTCAGTAGCGATTACCAAGAACCTTAGTTGTTGAAATACCTTTACATGTAGTGGCCATCAAAACTTCTTGGCGCGAGCCAATCACTCCTAATGAACCACTGACAACAGAACACTGACAAGACGATACCTTGTCTAACACCTCGCGGCGAGTAAACAAGACGACTGTCAAATGTCCAGTGTCAACATATAAAAGGATTGCTGCAATTAAGTTCAAAAACAATTCAAATTGAAAATGTGTCTTGTCAAATATGACAGAAAAATGTAAAATTTACACGAAAGATGGTCTAATCTTACACCTCAATGGTGTAGTGAACATTAATTAAAACAGGTCCATGAAGACTAACTGGTGGATCGCTAGACAATATTGTTTCTGGGTTATTACCCTTCGTCAGTAGCGATTACCAAGAACCTTAGTTGTTGAAATACCTTTACATGTAGTGGCCATCAAAACTTCTTGGCGCGAGCCAATCACTCCTAATGAACCGCTGACAACAGAACACTGACAAGACGATACCTTGTCTAACACCTCGCGGCGAGTAAACAAGACGACTGTCAAATGTCCAGTGTCAACATATAAAAGGATTGCTGCAATTTTCAATTTGAATTGTTTTTGAACTTAATTGCAGCAATCCTTTTATATGTTGACACTGGACATTTGACAGTCGTCTTGTTTACTCGCCGCGAGGTGTTAGACAAGGTATCGTCTTGTCAGTGTTCTGTTGTCAGTGGTTCATTAGGAGTGATTGGCTCGCGCCAAGAAGTTTTGATGGCCACTACATGTAAAGGTATTTCAACAACTAAGGTTCTTGGTAATCGCTACTGACGAAGGGTAATAACCCAGAAACAATATTGTCTAGCGATCCACCAGTTAGTCTTCATGGACCTGTTTTAATTAATGTTCACTACACCATTGAGGTGTAAGATTAGACCATCTTTCGTATATATATATATATATATATATATATATATATATATATATATATATATATATGTTGTTAGAGAATTAGTTTTTTTTTTATACTTTTGCCAAATTTATATTTCTATTTTGTTGAAAAATATATATTTATATATATTTTTTGGTTCATCGTCGCACCTCATGCAATGCACATATTTTGCTGATGAAGACATTATAAATTGTCGAAACGTTAAAATTGATAATGATCAAATAAAATTGTGCATTATCACTCTTGATTTTTTTAAAAACAAAGCCATCTAATACCCAAAATATATATATCTATATATATATATATATATATATATATATATATATATATATATTGAAAATGTGTATTGTCAAATATGACAAAAAAATGTAGAATTTACACGAAAGATGGACGAATCTTACACATCAATGGTGTAGTGAACATTAATTACAACAGGTCTATGAAGACTAACTGGCGGATCGCTAGACAATATTATTTCTGGGTTATTGCCCTGCATCAGTAGCGATTACCAAGAACCTTAATTGTTGAAATACCTTTATATGTAGTGGCCATCAAAACTTCTTGTCAGTGGTTCGTTAGGAGTGATTGGCTCGCGTCAATGAGCTCCAATACTTCTGGAGTTTCGATTATTATTGTCGCAGGCGAAGTCTTCGGTCTCGATGTTAATGAAAGAATGAATCAATGCCGATGCCGATCGGCTTATTTAAACCCTACGCTATTTCACATTATTTTTTATTATTTAATCTTAATTTTCCACTAGTCTTAAGTGCCAATTAGCTATTGGTTATTTGATCGTACAGTAGTTGCCATGCCCTTCTACACGCGGAGATTGGTCCTAGTTCTGGTTACTAGGGCGATTTCCCGTGCTTTCATCAACATCGAAGTCAACCCGCGGCCCACGTGCTGTAAGTCACCTCTCGGAGTCACTCCCGCAGCTCTCGCAATGCGAATACTTCCTGTATAAACATAAACATATTTTACGACTTAACGTATATAAATGGAGTAAAACCTATTATATCGAGTTTCAATTTGCAATTACAATTCTTCTAGTTCTATTTACATATTTTAAATTATCTTAACTAACTTAATTATACGACAAATATCCTTATTTGTTAAATTATTTACATAAAATTATATTTCGAAATAATATTACGATGCTGATTTATCGTGTAGTTTTGTAATTTTTAAACTGAGTTTTGTTAGTATTACTTGCATTCATATTTAATAAATAAAGTTTTGAATTATTATATTTGTGTTTTCTTTTCACGGCAGTGAAACTTTTGTATCTACACATTTGCGGTCGGACTTTGAAATTTGTGTTTACTTTTATATGCTTTATTTAACAATTCAGTTTAATTAAAAATTAAACCCATACCAATATATATTTAACCTTTACAAACTTGAAGATCATACAAATTTACATTTCTTAGGCGTTAAAATTATTATCCTGAACCAATCCCTAGATTTTGATATTTAAACAAATATCTCACACTAATCTCAATTGTTATTTGTATTTCATAAATATAAAATTCAACACGACCTTTTTAGTTTTCCATTGTCACCAAATAATTTTCAAAAATACATAAATTAAATTTCTGAAATACTAGATAAATCAAAGCTACATCTAATTTTATCCAAAGTTCTAATTAATTAATTGAATTAAGTTAAGAACAGTCCTGTTTTGTGGTAGTTTCAATGATTAAATTTTGAACTAAGTTGTAATTCTAATGTGCCATGTAACAATTTGAAACGGTAATTAATTTCAACAAGTATGACATTTTCGATTTCAATCGAAATTTGTTAATAGTACCAACATTATTACGATTATAATTCTTTTTTCTGCTCAACCACAATCGATGAGCAAGTTTTCGCAAAATGAAAAACGTACGCTTGAGTAAAATCTGCGTCTAAATGACAACAGTTGGTAACATCGATAGCTTTGCAACACAACCAGTTCAATTCATTGCCAAGTCTCTAATAAATAACCGTTAACGAAAATTCTAAGTCAACTTACACCTTTGGACATGAAATGCGCGTTTGACATTTGAAATGACACGTATACGAGTTGTAGTTTTTCACTTTTGAAACCTGTGTTCGTTAATGTATCGAAGCTATAACTAATTCAAACTAGGCGCTACGACCTAATTAATCGATCGATTATTTTCTCGCCGAATATTTACAATGTGCAGTTTATATGAAACTCGTACATCGACACGGCTACACCGACCGTAAATTTGCCAACAATACTTATCGAGCATTCGTGTTTTTTTGCTGCTTCCGCTATACTTGATCGGCTGTTTCCCTAAATTCTTGGAAAATTCGTCAAACTTACGCTTGACGAATTTTGAACATGACGTTTAACTGACAGAAGTCGCCACGATTCAACATGGCGCCGACTCGTTTGTTGATGGGCAATTTACAGAAAGACGTTGTATACATGTGAAATCTTACCTAATCCAGTCCCAATAAACATCCACAAATAAAAATTGCCCAAACTATACATAACATGCACTTTGACGGGGTGATCAATGCGTAGTTGGCGCAACACATGTTTGACGTTTGAAATATCACAATACGACATTCAGCAAACTTACATTGCGTTACCATGGATTACCACGTGTCGATTTCCTTTGCGAAATCGATCGAAAATACCGACTTTCGGATCATTGAAGTCGACGAGTGAGCGAACCGGACGTCGCGAAACGGACCGCGGTCGAATTCAAACCCCAATTCCAATCACAAATTGCCTGCGCGATACCGCGAAACGTTCCCGTCAGAGCGCCGCGGAAACGCGAAAATAGCGCCAGAACCAATCGCAAGGCCACGCTTACCTCGTTACCTTACCGCGTTTCGCTCTTTGACTTTTTTGCAAATACGATATTTACTGTAGGTTAAACTTTATTTATAATCTTTTTAATTTTGTTAAACACTTCTAATCGTTTAAGGCATTTAAAATAGCTTTTCATATTAACTACTAGGTTAAGTAGCAAGTTGCAAAGTTATCGTATTCATTTCGGTGGTTTCTTCGGGTTCCTTGTTCTGACGAACACTTTGTTTGTTGGTTATCATATTCAATTATTGGGGAGCACCACATATTCTTGAAAACTTTGGTCATGTACTACTTTACAACAATCCACGTATCAATACTTATTATTACGGTCCTAAAAATATAAGGCAACATTCTGTTATATTAAATAATATATACAATATGTAATGAGTTGATATATAATTAAGTAAGTAATTACTATTACTTACTTCATATTTCAGAATATATTGATAGGTTTACTTTTAGCCTCCCTCTCAGGAAACGGTTTACAAAATTGTTTACGAAATAAACAATGTTCACAAAGAATCACTTTTTCATTCGATATTTTTTCGAATATGCGCTAAGATAAGCGACATTTTGGTGAGCTAAGAGTTTATGCCACAACTTCATAGAATATTCCCATCAGCAAGCCCACTCCGTCACCATTGATGCGGGCCTTAATATGATTGTACAATAAACGTTTACAACTTTATGTAATAATAGGGACGCCACGATTCAACATGGCGCCGACTCGTTTGTTGATGGGCAATTTACAGAAAGACGTTGTATACGTGTGAAATCTTACCTAATCGAGTCCCAATAAACATCCATAAATAAAAATTGCCCAAACTATACATAACATGCCCTTTGACGGGGTGATCAATGCGTAGTTGGCGCAACACATGTTTGACGTTTGAAATATCACAATACGACATTCAGCAAACTTACATTGCGTTACCATGGATTACCACGTGTCGATTTCCTTTGCGAAATCGATCGAAAATACCGACTTTCGGATCATTGAAGTCGACGAGTGAGCGAACCGGACGTCGCGAAACGGACCGCGGTCGAATTCAAACCCCAATTCCAATCACAAATTGCCTGCGCGATACCGCGAAACGTTCCCGTCAGAGCGCCGCGAAAACGCGAAAATAGCGCCTGAACCAATCGCAAGGCTACGCTTACCTCGTTACCTTACCGCGTTTCGCTCTTTGACTTTTTTTGCAAATACGATATTTACTGTAGGTTAAACTTTATTTATAATCTTTTTAATTTTGTTAAACACTTCTAATCGTTTAAGGCATTTAAAATAGCTTTTCATATTAACTACTAGGTTAAGTAGCAAGTTGCAAAGTTATCGTATTCATTTCGGTGGTTTCTTCGGGTTCCTTATCGAACACTTTGTTTGTTGGTTACCATATTCAATTATTGGGGTGCACCACATATTCTTGAAAACTTTGGTCATGTACTACTTTACAACAATCCACGTATCTATACTTATTATTACGGTCCTAAAAATATAAGACAACATTCTGTTATATTAAATAATATATACAATTTGTAATGAGTTGATATATAATTAAGTAAGTAATTACTATTACTTACTTCATATTTCAGAATATATTGATAGGTTTACTTTTAGCCTCCCTCTCAGGAAACGGTTTACAAAATTGTTTACGAAATAAACAATGTTCACAAAGAATCACTTTTTCATTCGATATTTTTTCGAATATGCGCTAAGATAAGCGACATTTTGGTGAGCTAAGAGTTTATGCCACAACTTCATAGAATATTCCCATCAGCAAGCCCACTCCGTCACCATTGATGCGGGCCTTAATATGATTGTACAATAAACGTTTACAACTTTATGTAATAATAGGGAAAGTTAAGTCATATTTCGGGTACATATAATATATAAAATATAGTGAGTGAATGAAGAAATAACGAAATATTTCTTGGACGTATTGTCCGTTTAATTCCTGTATTTCCAATTATTAGTGTCATATATCATTCTATGATATATTTCAAGTCATAAATCGAAGTAATACAACTTTAATTAATTTAATTTATATGCAAATGAATTTTGATTGAGTTATTGGAATTTTTCCATTTTATGCGCACGTAATCTCCCAACCCAACCTCACCTTAATTTTTATGTTTTGTTGAAAAATATATATGTATATATATATTTCGACAATTTATAATGTCTTCATCAGTATTTTAGATGTGTATTGCACGAGGTGTGGCGATGAACTCAAAAAAATATATATACATATATATTTTTCAACAAAACATAAAAATTATATATATAATGATACTTATCTTGTATCATGAGCAGTCTTTGAATAAAACACTTTTAGCATTATTAAAGTTTATTCTAGTAGATTTTTATTAATAGTTTCTTAGCTAGCCTTTTCACAATGGGAGTTTTGTGGCTTTAATATTAATTTCTAATATTAATTTTGATTTATTAGTATTGAATTGATATTGTCACCAAATTCCAAGTGTCCAAAATTTCATTCATTATAATACAATTTTTGATTATTATTATAATTGCGGGTTAAATTATTTTTATATTATTATATATATATATATATATATATATATATATATATATATATAATATATATATATATATATATATGTTTTTTTCTTTATCGTTTTTGTGATTTCAAATTGTATTGTAGTGAATTAAATGTTGGTCGAATATCCTAACTAGGTTCTTTACAAGGTTTTCCCTAGTTCTTGCAGTAAATACTGGGATATATAGAAAGTCGGCCTTGTTACCGCGATAGGTTTTATTTAATGTCATTTGTCATATTAATGTTTATTGCTTGACAAGGGTTTTCGAAACACCTTTTTGCAAAAAAAAGGTGTCGCAATAAACTTTAATATTGCTAAAAGTGTTTTATTCAACGACTGACTGCTCATGATACAAGATAAGTACCATTTTAAGTGATTTACAGTAGAGAATTTGTACAATAATTATATATATATATATATGGGTTATTACCCTTCGTCAGTAACGATTACCAAGAACCTTAGTTGTTGAAATACATTTACATGTAGTGGCCATCAAAACTTCTTGGCGCGAACCAATCACTACCAACGAATCACTGACAACAGAGCACTGACAAGACGATACCTTGTCTAGCACCTTGCGGAGACTAAACAAGACGACTGTCAAATATTTCATGTAAAATTTACATTTTTCTGTCATATTTGACAAGATACATTTTCAATTTGAATTATTTTTGAACTTCACTGCAGCAACCCTTTTGTATATTGACACTGGACATTTGTCAGTCGTCTTGTTTAGTCTCCGCAAGGTATCCTCTTCTCGGTGTTCTGTTGTCAGTGATTTGTTGGTAATGATTTGCTCGCCCCAAGAAGTTTTAAACTGAAATAACAAATGCTGTGTAATATCTTACATTAGGAAAGTTAACATACGTCATAAATGATCAGCAACAGAATAGATCAAACCTAACACTGGAGGTAAATTTTACTCATAACTCACATATTTACCAATCAGCAATCAATGTGCATCTCGGCTTCTAGGATGTCGGGATTTATTATGAGAACGTCAAGAAATTTCGGGGATGCGAATTTAATGCAGATATTGTTCTATGCATTGGTGACCAGGAAATTCAAATAAGCAAATGTGGTTTGGTATCCGCATTATGTTGCACAACAGCTGTCAATTGAGAGGATGCAGCACCGCTTTCTAAAGTTCCTTTCGTCCAAACTTAATGGAGTGTACCCTGTGAGAAACACAGATTATGAACCTTTGCCTCAATGCCATAATGTGTCCTCACTACCAAATAGAAGAGAAATTCACAGTGCATGATATGATCATATAGCAAAATCGACTCGTGTTATCTTTTGTCTTGTATGGATTAACCATGTTCCGCGTCCATCTTCTCCCTACGCGGAAATATTTCACTTAAGGACTCCGCGGATTAATAAATTATTCAAATCGCCGCTGATTGATAGTGTATCTCTGTGGCTAGCCACAGAGATGAATTCATTGTATGGCATCAATATTTTTGCCATAACTTTCAGATCATTTCTTAATAGTCTACAAACTCTGTCATATTTATTTATTTTATCATTTATTTATATGTTGTATTAATAGGATACTATAATATATCTTAGCTTGTGTTATAACACGATTTTTTTAGTTCCCTAATTTCTTTTTACTTCTCTCTTGTTAAATTGTATGGTATTTGCTGTACTCATTCGTGCATAGTTTTAAGACTATTCAGAATATATTTTCAGTAACTGTACATATCTGGATAAATATATAACAACATTCTCTATCATCCAATAGTTAGCCATTTATATAATAATAATAAGTAAAATTAATATATGAAATCAAACAAAAATTATAATGAACAAGTAAAGTAATACATACAAGTGATACAACGAAAACCAAACTGAAAATAGAATTACGGAATTTATCTGAAACCAGGGAATTACTTGCATAAATAGGATACCATACCAGACCAGCGTGTTCCAAGTCACTTATGTATGCAATGTATAAATAAGCATTTAAGCAGTCGCTACTCCTTGAAGTATTTACAAATTTGCATACAAACACCACGGCTTTACTCGCAGATGCACTGATTTGAGAAACGAACTTCAAAAAATCGATTGGCAGGAAGCTATAACTGCAAATGGAATGCGGAATTAATAGGAATCTAAACTAATTAAAATGATTCATTTCAGGTTCGAAGGAACACACATTTGCACAAATACAAGGATATTACATTTCAATGATAACAATTACGAAAAAAATTTCCCCAATCCCTGCCCATTTTCTCTTCCTCCCTACTCCATCCCATTTCTTCACACTCCTCCCACCAATGTCTCCATTCGTCTATTTGTTTTCCGCATACCTCCCACCTCATGTAATCTCCCCCCACCCAATATTTATTCACCTTTTCTTCGTTGCCGCACCTAAACCTCGCTATCATCCTTTCCTCTTCCGCCGAGTTTCCTCCTCTCAGGTACTTCGGACTCCTTCCATGTACCTGTATCCATTTAAACCTAGTATTATACATTGAATTTACTATTTTCTCACTCCTTTCCTGTGCTTCTACTTGTTTCCACCTCTCCTCTAATTCTTTTTCTACCTTTTTACCCTCAATTCTTCACCTATCCACTTCCGTAGTCGACATCCCTGCTTTCTCATACACCTCTATTCTTCTTTCTTCCCATTCCGACAGCGCCCTTCCCTTACTTTCCCTCCTCTACAAGTCCTACATATTTTGCCAGGCTACCCTCTCCTCTCCCTTTCACCATCGCCTCGTACTACACCACTCTCTTTCTCGTCTCTACTCCCATCCTCTCTCTCTATCTCTCTCCCTGTCTCTTGCCTAACGGTGTAGTCTGGCGTCGATTTTTCCAATGTAACGCCCTTTTTATATGTCCTTTCTAGTATCTTATGTTCTTTAGTCCCTTATGAACTGTGAACCAATAAATTCATAAAATGCGCAAAGAACTGTTAAACTTTTACGGATGAATTGAAGTACAAAAGAGGAACGAATTAAAACAATCAAAACAATGCGTTGGTGGGAAAATAAACGCGACATCATATATCGTTATAAACTAAAAGAATTGTAGCCAACTATTGATTAACTATTATTTCAAAATAAACAATGAAAGAAAACACCATGGAATGGCAAAAAAGCCACGACACTGAAACTATGACCTTACAACATATTGCTATGAATTATGCCTTGAATTTTATTTTTATATTTACTTAGGAAGTAACTCACAACTATATAAAATTTTGTTCAAGCTATCCTTTTGTTCAGGTTTGGTCGGGTTAAATAATACGACGATATTTTAAATTTAAATAATATATTTACCAAAATCAAATTCTCTAAATGTCCCAAATTGATATACAATATTATATAAATTCATATATACATTTAAATGTTTACCGTCAACAAGTTCTCGGTGCCTGTAAAAAAAACAAAATTCGTGTACGCAAATTATTTCCACATGCCGGATATGAGCAAGAAATGCCGCGCGACTCCGATGCGTTGACCGGTCCGTCCTTACCATAATCTAATCCCGCGCCGACACCCGTCTTATTTCTCATGCATATTCTGATTTTAAAACTATTTGTTATGAAAATTTCTCTCTGTGCTCAATAAGTTGCAATTTAAGTTTATTGAAACAATTTGTGAATAATTTTATTTATTTGCTCGACAATTTGCAAATTTATTGACACACTTAATTAATATCTTTTGTTATTTGCCTGTAAGTGCAAATAATGTTTATTGATACAATTCGTTATATTATTTATTTGCTCGATAAGTTGCAAATTTATTGACACACTTTGTTAATGTCTTTTGTTATTTGCCTGACAAGTGCAATTAATGTTTATTGATACAATTTGTTATTATATTGTTTATTTGCTCGATAAGTTGCAAATTATTGACACACTTTGTTACTATCTTTTGTTATTTGCCTGTAAGCGCAAATAATGTTTATTGATACAATTCGTTATATTGTTTATTTGCTCAATAAGTTGCAAATTTATTGACACACTTTGTTAATATCTTTTGTTATTTGCCTGTAAGTGCAAATAATGTTTATTGATACAACTCGTTATATTATTTATTTGCTCGATAAGTTGCAAATTTATTGACACACTTTGTTAATATCTTTTGTTATTTGCCTGTAATACAATTCGTTATATTATTTATTTGCTCGATAAGTTGCAAAATTTATTGACACACTTTGTTAATATCTTTTGTTATTTGCCTGTAAGCGCAAATAATGTTTATTGATACAACTCGTTATATTATTTATTTGCTCGATAAGTTGCAAATTTATTGACACACTTTGTTAATATCTTTTGTTATTTGCCTGTAAGCGCAAATAATGTTTATTGATACAATTCGTTATATTATTTATTTGCCCGATAAGTTGCAAATTTAATTTATTGACCCCATTTATATTTGCTTATCAAATGCAAATACATTAACACCTTATGAACTAACATAATTCATTTTAAATTTATATTTTGCCAAACAAGTTGCAAATTATTCCATTTACCGCTTATCTAGCCATTTGGTTGCCCTGTATTCAGGCACTATCAATGAAATATTAGCAAGTTTAAATATTCTTACCAATTTTGCTGCTTCCGGCCGGTCACTGGACCGAACTCTCTCTGCTTCGGGCTGGTCGCTGGCTCGGACTCCCGACTCCTTCTTTGGCTGGCTGCTGCGTTAAACTCCTGCTTCTGCCTTGGGCTGGCCGCTGTGTTGAACTCCTTTCCCTTCCTCTTCGGGCTGGTCACTTCGTTGAACTCCTTTCCTTCCTCTTCGGGCTGGTCACTTCGTGGAACTCCCTTGTAATTCGCCGTGCGTCTGCTTTTATAGCTCAGTCCCTACCTACTTTTTCCACACTTGTCTGCATCCCTGCTTTTCCTTTACCAGGTGATCACCCAGGTGATCTCCCTACCACCTCTTTCCCTTCTCGTCATAATTTTAAATAACATTTTTATTTTCTAATCTAACTAATAACTTCTAATAAAATTTATATTTTAATAAAAAACACAACAATATGTTAAAATTCGCAATGTCTTTCAATTATGGTGCTTTCGATATTTTGTTTTGATTCGTAAATATTTAAATCAAGGTCTCAAGTGAAGGATACGTGCTTCGCCGTCGCTTTTGATTATTACTTGATGTTTCACTGGTCAGGCTACCAGATATTTATTCCTACATATATATTTTTTTAATTAGTTGTTTCGCTAACCCTTACCAAACAATAAACATTAACTAATTACAAGAAATATAGTTTTTTAATGAACCAAAAACCATCCAACCCAATCAAAACACGATTAAATTCAATCTATTAAAAAACTGCCAAATCTCTTGTTGGTAACATTGAATCCTGGTCGGTAAAATAGAGCTCGATTCGATAATATATGGCGAATATGAAATAAAGAATCACCCCAACCCAGAAATATAACTAAACCCAATCTAATTAAAACTGCCCAACCTAGCGTCGATAATATAGAGCTGTAGTCGGTAAGTTAGAGCTCGAACAAATATATAGCGCAGGACAATCAAATTTTCTAAATAGCCGGCAACAGAAAGTTCTGTTGCGTGGAATTATTTTATGCCCAATATCGTGCAACCCAACCCAGCCGGTAACACAGGACTCTTCATACGGAAATAGCTGTATGCATACATGACCTGGATTCTGTATTCTCGTAATTGCTTGGGTTGGTGAATTGTTTAGCAGACTAGACTCGCTCTATTTACTTTACCACAAACTGTTGTCAATTGTAAATGTGATGGACAGTACACCCTAACGTTGTGGATGGAAAGGAACATATTGGAGTGTTGTTACCAATGGAATATAAATGGAAATAAGATAATTAGTAGTATATAAGTAGTAGTTAGTAGGGGAAACATTTTTTTATTGTTGAAACGGCGGTGAATTTATTAATTGTGGAAATGAACTTTCGTTAAAAAATCTAAAGTGCTAAAGGGAATCCTCGCGAAAATCTACATATTGGGTAGGTATGGATTGGATTATCCTCCTTTTTCGATATGAACAGGATAACGTAATTGATATGCCAGCTATCTTGTTAATTACTATATTTTTCTATCAGTTTTTTTAAATCCATATTTCTATTGTACCAAAATATGACATATAGGCCAGGATTTGTCAATTCTTTCACTTAAACGTTCTAATTTTAGGTATATACATAATGAAAAATCCCCCCCCCCCCCCATTCTTGAGGTATCGTAAGTTATCGTTTTATTCATTTAAAATGCAATAGATTTGCAGAAAATGTTAAATAAAATGTAGAATAGCAAAAATAATTAATATTGTCACAACTTGAAAACATGGCAAAGTTGCGAAGCGAGCTTTATGCGGAATTTCAAATTTCCGAAGATGCTTTTACAATCTATCCTTATTTGTGAACGGAAGTTTGAAATCTACATAAAGCTCGCATCACAAAGTTGTTGCAATTGATGAGATTAATGGGAGTAGTTAATTTTTAATTTAAAATCATAATAATAGCATTCTGTAGCAAAATCTTTGTCATTAGCATTGCAGTCGAAAAGCAATCGAAATTATTTCACGTACTTATAATATATGTAAGCTGCCTCTGTAGCGTCACGCAGAATGATGGGAACACACCGCAACCACCGGTCAAATTCTATTCCGGGTTTAATAAATAATGTTATATGATTTAAAATATTATTTAATCAACTTAAACTTAAATTGAACAGAATATTGAGCTTAGCTTTGCGACCCATATAAAAATATGGTTGCAAAACCATAACGACTGGGCTTCTTCACATTTTCACATATGTAAAATCAACAAAAGTTTTTGAAAAAAGGAATGCTGAGAAACGACCCTTAAATTTTACAAACGTGATTTAATTAATTAAATTTTAATTAAAATAAGTAACCATAAAAATTCACGTACAGTTAATTAACTGACAAAATTAGCAACTTTAATTTTACGTCTATCAGTAGTAGGGATTTGCCAATTCATAAACCTCCTCCTCGGACAATCTAGGTCAATGTCAAGGTCACGCTGCGTGACCTCGACCTTGACCTAGATTGTCCGAGGAGGAGGTTTAGGAATGGGCAAATTTTAAGAAATCTCAAGGTCAAGAGCGTGACCTCGACCTTGACCTAGATTGTCCGAGGCCAAGGCCAGGTTGAGGTCAAGGTGAAGACCAAAGCCATGGTCAGATTGAACGTGAAGGGTAAGGTCAACGCCAAGGCCGAATGTAAGTTCGGATTGAAGGTCAAGGACAAGGTCGAGGTCGTGAATGTCCTTGATCGAGCGGAATTGTAATTAATATAGTCAAGGTTGACCCCACTCTATCATGTCCGAGTAGGGATCCGCTATAAATGAGCTGTGAGACAAGTATCGTCACAGAGTAAGCATTTTTGTAGTAGTGTAGTAGTGAACAGTGTTCTGCTAAAACTGAAAATGGTGACTTGCGATCATTGTGGACAAGACTTCACACGTTCGGATAATCTCCGAAGACATCAGAAAACGAGCTGCATCGGTAAACGACAGAAAATTGATGAGGCACATACGTCAAATGCCACAATGTGTACCATATGTAACGAGTATGTGAACAAGAAGTGTTATTCGGCTCACCTGCGCAGCAATAACCATAAGCGTAACGCCTTTGTAATTGTTGATGATGGAGTTGAAAAAATAGCCAGCGCATTTGGTGATAGGATCACAAGTTTTCGAGTCAGTGAAACTGCTCATGAAGTGGACATTGTAGAATACGCTAATGCAATAAGAGAAAAAGTGCTTTCTCTGTTACAGTCAGTGCTACATATGCATGGAAGCATAAAAGTAAATTTAGAATGTTTCGGCATATATTTTTTAAACACGAAATTAAAATTAAATTAACCATGGCAACAGACCTATATCAAATTTATGATGAATTCATCGAAGAAATAAAAACGAAAATGTCGGAATTTCAAGAAAGGGATTCAGGTAAGCAATGAATAGCAATAATAAATCAACATAAAAGTGATTTTCAAAATGTTATAGGATGGGCTCTAGTGGAAATTTTGTATATGGAGGTGAACTGTAACAAATATAATCCAACGAGGGCATCCAGTTACATTGATTTACCAGGATGCATAAAAGCAAGGAGAGCTGTAATTAATGTACAAAATCAGGATAATCACTGTTTCGCTTGGGCCGTGACATCCGCTATGTACCAACCCACCGGTGTACCACAACGGACATCTTCGTACCCCCATTTTTCAACGACTTGGCTCAATTTCGACAACATGGAATTCCCCGTAAGTACAAAAAACATATCCAAATTTGAGGAACGCAATAACATATCGGTAAACGTATATGGATTAAACTCGTGGTTTAATGGTGAAAAAACCATACACGATGTAATAACAATTCGCATTTGTCAACGAAAAGGGCTACGACATGTAAATTTGTTATTGATAACAGATAATTTCGGGAACAGTCATTACTGCTGGATCAAAAATTTATCACGGCTTGTCAATTCCCAAACATCGCATAATGGTCATGAACGATTCATTTGCGACGGATGTTTGGTGTACTTTACATCAGAAGATAAGTTGATACGTCACCAAAGCGATGATTGCATCAAAGTCAGGGCTAGTGTGCCGACGACGGACATCAAAATTAATAAATATGGCATCGCAGAAAAGGGTAACATTTTACAATTTGAGAATTTTGAGAAACAAATGAAATTACCGTTCGTAATTTATGCAGATTTTGAGGCGCTCTTAAAGCCAGTAAACCAAGAAGAAAAAGTATATAACGAAAATGCATCATATACTGAAAAATGTTTTGAACATGAGCCATACGCATTTGCATATTATATAAAATGTGCATACGATGATTCATTGTCAAAATTTAAAATTTATCGTGGACGAAACGCGGCACATGAGTTTATAACAAAACTTGAGAACGATGTGATAGAAATCTATAAAAAACGTTTATGTAAGACAAAAGAAATGATTCCGTTAGATTTTTTGGAACAGTTTCTACACGATGCTATGTTGCATTGCCACATTTGTGACAAAAGAATCATGGAGAACAATCAGAAAGTATGCGACCATGATCACCTAACCGGAGCATATCGTGGTGCTGCTCATTTAATCTGCAATATAAATTACCAAATACCGAAATTTATACCAATATTCTTCCACAATCTCTCGAATTATGACACCCACATGTTCGTAAAAAATATTGCGTTGAAAGAGGAAGAGGTTGATGTTATAGCGCAAAATAAGGAGAAATATATAACATTTTCCAAAAAAGTGCACGTAGGGGAAACCACAGATGCAAAAGGGAAACAACGGACAGTTTTTATGAAACTAAGATTTGTTGATTCGTTCAGATTTATGGCATGTTCCCTAGAAAAGTTAGGATCTTTTTTGGAAGATGATCAATGTCTCGAAATTAAGAAACAATTTAATGATCCTATAAAATTCATGCTTATGCGTCAAAAGGGAGTATTTCCTTATTCGTTTTTAGATTCTTTCGAAAAGCTAAATTATCCCATGCTGCCGGAACATGAGCACTTTTTCGATGCCTTAACCGCAAAAAATGTATCCGATGATGATTACGCTCGCGCCACAAGGGTGTGGGAGGTTTTTGGTTGTCAGACGTTGGGAGAATACGCAGATGTGTACCTAAAGTCAGATGTTCTGTTGCTAGCAGATATTTTTAAGAATTTCAGACGGATATGTATAGAATTCTATAAATTAGATCCGTGCCACTATTTCACAGCGCCCGGTTTTGGCTGGGACGCACTATTGCGAATGACACGTGTTAAATTAGAACTATTGACAGATATTGATATGTTACATTTTTTCAAGAAGGGAATTAGAGGTGGGCTCAGCATGTGCTCGAAGCGATCTGCTGTAGCGAATAATAAATTTCTAGAGGACTACGATGTAGCAAAACCATCCAAATACATTTTATATTTAGATGCTACCAATCTATACGGGTATGCGATGCGATGTAAGTTACCAACTGGTAACTTTATGTGGCTGTCGGAAGAGGAAATAAATATGATAGATGTTGACAATATAGATGACACAGAAACCGGTTATGTGTTTGAAGTGGATCTCGAATATCCTAAGAATGTGCACGATGAGCACAACGATTTACCGTTCTGTCCCGAAAGCACATGTCCCGCTAATTCAAAACATTCAAAATTAATGGCAAATTTAAATGATAAATCAAAATATATTATTCATTATGCAAATTTGCAACAATGCATACAAAATGGTTTGAAGGTTAAGAAAATTCATAGAGCGTTAAAATTTAGACATTCAGAATGGATGAAAGAATATATAGATTTTAATTCAACAAAACGTCGAAATGCTCAGAACGAGTTTGAAAAAAATCACTACAAAGCTATGAACAACATAGTTTTTGGAAAAACAATGGAGAATGTCGAAAATAGAGTAGAAATAAGATTGGTAACGCATTGGGAAAGTCGTTTTAGAAGGCCAGGCGTAGAAGCGTTAATAGCGAAACCGACCTTCAAGTCATCAAAAATCTTTTGTGAGAATCTGGCAGCCATAGAAATGAGAGTTGTGGACGTGAAATATACAAAGCCGCTATATGTGGGATTTTGCGTGTTGGAACTATCAAAAATCGTAATATATGATTTCTTTTATAATTACCTAAAAAAGAAGTATGGCTCAAACATGTCGCTCTTATATACAGATACAGATTCTTCAATTTTGGAAATAAATACCGAAAATGTATATGATGACATAAAAGCAAATATCAACATGTTCGATACGTCAAATTATCCCGTGCCGAATGTACACAATATCCCTCGAGGAATATCCGTTGTCGGAAAAATGAAGGATGAATATCCTAACACGGTATTAACATCATTTTACGGAACTGGTGCCAAGGCATACTGCGTAACATCACTAAAGGGGGCGACCAAGAAAGCCAAAGGCGTGAAACGATATGTTATTGAGAAAGATTTGAGCGTAGTTGATTACAAACGAGTCGTTGAAGATGGTGGGGTGGTGTACAAAAAAATGTACGTATTTCGATCATCATACCACACTGTATATACGGAATTGAAGAACAAGGTGGCCCTATCAGCAAAGGATGACAAACGATTCATCTTGAAGGACGGTTGTCATACTTTGGCGTGGGGTCATACATCGATCGCTGACATACTTCAAGAAGAACGGTTGGATAATCTGCTACAACTGCTCCAAGCAGCTGCTGAAGATGTGTAAGGAGTGTTATGTTATGTTATAAGAAATTCATAGCGATTGTATTGGATGTAACTGTTTTCTTTTTGTACTTACGATGAAATTCATTCTATCAAGATTAGAAAAATTAATTTGAAACAAGACTTGTCTCATTGTTGTAAATATCATGGTTTACGTTTAAGCAGAACACTGTATCACTACTACTACACAATGTATCGCTAATTTACAATTCGCCAATTTAGGAGAACATCATAATTGTAATATATAAACCTGCGATGAGAACAATGGGTAATAAAAATTGTTTTAAAGGAAAAAGTTTTTTATTGCCATTGAATCACTATCACAATACGTTATCTTTATCAATCCATTGATTATGAGTTCTATCCATCCCCAACCATTTGACGAGTGCTCGGTTTCCTTTTCGACGAAGTACTTGTTCAACTAAATACACGTCTGGGTGTTTTACAGAGTGTAATTCATGTTCGTAGAATCCTCCAAGAATCAATTCTCCTTTACTATCCTTAATGACGTAAGTTCTAGGGTATGTATTTTGAATGATCGCAATGGTAAATATTTCATTTGACCAATTAGGTGTATAGTTCTTCGTAAAAGAATGGCGATGTTTACTTATTCGAACGTGTTGCCCTATTTTGAATTTGGGGGAGGTGGGATCGACAACTTTAATAGTATTGAACATTGTTTTCAAAATGGCGGAAGCGTTTCGTCTGTTGACGGCAATTGGTTTCATACGTATTGTTCTATGCACAGAATTATTGTAATTGCGTAGCAATTTTGGTAGTAACGTTAACCAGTGATAAGTTCCTTGCATACTGAATTCTTTCCACATTTTCTCCTTAAGAGTTCTGTTAAACCGTTCGACGATAGAACTTTTTAATGTGGAATAAGTACTATAGTGATTTATTCCGTATTGTAACATCACTTTTTTAAATTCGGTATTATAAAATTCCTTTCCGTGATCCGTTTGCAAATTTTTCGGTATATTGTTTTTCTTTTCCAACAGAATTTCTTTGATCGCCTTAGTCACTTCTTTACCAGTTTTATTTTTCAGCGGGAAAGCCCAGGCGTATTTGGAGAAAGCGTTAATTACCGTAAGAATGTATTTGTGGTTTTCATTCTCGTTAGCGTATGGAATCATTTCTACAAGATCTGCTTGGAGCAAATCATTTAAGCCTTTAATTATCACTCTTCGCCTCCTGAAATATCTCCTGACAGGAGCATGCAGTTCATTGACTACATCCCGTTTAACGTTTTTCATCACTCGTATTCTAGTAACAGTTCAACGAAAAATGGTTTTCTTTGTTTCGGAAACTTATTCTTACAGCGAATGACGTCACCTCGTTTCAATGTGATCCCCGTGAGACTCGGGTATTCTGTCTGGTTGATAAAGAAATGAACATTATCTGTCAGTCTCGCCTCTTTAATTCGACCTTCGTAGAAGTAGTTCTTGTATGCATGCGAGTAACTCGTGTTTTGGATCAGAAAGTATTCATTTGCAGGATCGGTAGCACCATCCCCACATAATGTGAAAATTATGGGTGGGCGATAACGTTTAATTACTTCCGGTTGATCAAAATGTTTTGTTATAGTGTGTCCGTGGTTGGATTGTCCGAATTTATTAATTGTTGCATGAGCATGCTTACCGAATCGATTAAGTGACATGTCACACCCTCTATCACGTACAGAGTTCTGAAGCTGTTAGAACATATTGACTGTTATATGTAGACCTATCGAATAACCCCTGCTTCTTTTAATTCCTCAATAATTGAAATTATTTCATTGTGATGCCTTGTATGACCCGCGGTCTGAGATGCGATTAATAAACGCAACCTATCCACGAGTTCATTAACATTATCCCAATATTCATATTCTTTAAAAGCAGCAGGTAACAGTTGTTTGTGTAACGTACCCCCCCTTTTAGGGTGACGCCAATATCTCGCCCAATAAACGAATGGTTTTTTACCTTCTATGACCGGTTTCACAATATTAACGAATTTCTCATTTTCGAAGTCCTCAACCGGCGCACCATCTGACTCGTAACCCTCAGTTGCTGCATTCGAACGCCGTAAAATGTCTCGATACGTACGCATGTCTTTTAGGGTAAATTTACTCGGGGATTGTTTGAATAAGAGTTCAAACAATCCGACGGTTCCATCGTAGGTCAATCCACCAATTATAATTTTCTTACCATCAAAATGAACCGGACTCTTTCCGATGTAAAAACCATCCGTGACCGCACGGATACCGTACGTTTGATCATAAGCATCGTCTAGATCCAACGTTAATCCTGCAATGTAGTCACGAGCTAGTGGATCAAATTGCCCCAAAGCCTCCCGAATTGCCGTGACATCCATCTTCCGCGCCAATCCCTCTTTAAGATTCCGCAAGTCCTGACTTACATCAGTAGTGTTTGATGAAGTTGTACTAGGCCCCGCATTAGCCCAATCTTGACCTTCGAATACTGCCGCTTCGGGAAGAGAGGTTTCAGGTACCTGTCGTTTCTTAGGAGACAATCCTGCTTGTCCTGTGAAAATCTCCTCATCGTGCAGAAATGACGGAACTTGTTGCGTCGATTTCTTAGGTGTAGAAGTTCGTCGACGCTTCACTTTTTGAATGTTAAATGGACTTACACCTTTCATAAGCTCAAACGTATCGTGTTCACTATCTACGTGAGAACTGTCCGAACTGTAATCTTTTTGTTCTGTTTGCGGATAAAAATTGATGGCATCTAATTGTTTTGAGATATCCTTAAGTGGTTCCTGAAACGGCGCGTACTGCGCTTCAGCACGGCGGTGTGCCATTACGCGAGCACGCTCGTATTTAAATACGTTCCCATTCTTTCTCAGTGCTATATGTAGGTGCCGATTACATCTACGGCATATTTTACCCAATTTACTCTCATAGTACAAAAAACTTACAAGAAAGCATCTATCATTAGGGACACGTGTCTGGATCGTCCAATCATGTGGGATGCTGTTGAAAATTTTTGAAATGGTTAGATACGACATTTGCTTTCCGAAACGTTCCAAGGGAGGGAGAACATCTTCCACCCGCATGGATTGTGAAACATCCCGAATAATTGGACGCCCGCACTTAATCTGCCTCCAGCAATCGTCAGTCCACCGATTTATTAAATTTAGCACTAGCGCGATCGGGATTGCTCCTACTAAATTTAATATAAATCGCTTATTCGCGATGGCGGAACTAACTACTCCTAGCGACAGATTCTTCAGATTTTCCACTGTAACAAAAAAGCAAAGAAAAGGATAACTAAAACGTGGCAACAAAGGAAAAAAATATAAATGTTTGCAATAAGCTAAGATAAGTGTAAGAGAAGCGCCTCCACCTCAGCGATCGAAGCAGTTATTGTAGCTACCGCGTTAGTGCTTGCCACCGAACCGCAGAATTGTTTAAATTCTTTATACTGCTTCAAAGCATTTTGTAAAAATTCTAATTTTTCATGTAAAGTGGTCCGAAAAGTTTGTTTAGCGACATTGATGATTTTTTTGACATTACGATCTACACCATAAATGTATGCCTCACTGTTCGCATGTATGTTATCTAAAAAATTCTCGTTCGGCAGGGGGAGTGGGTTATCTCTCAACGTCAAAGACCTCTCAGCATCCATATTAGCTGACGACACCCTTGACGTTAAGGGTCGAATTACATCTGACTTGACGTCAACGTTCATGTTTATGGATTGAACCTCCGAAGTGTGAGGTCCGACCACACTGGACACTGAGGAGGCTCGTACATCAACGTTGACGTTCTTAGGATTTCTCACAACCCGCAACGTCGAAGGGGTAGCAACCTGTGCGTTAATGTTGGTGGATGGATCCCTCGACTTGCAAGGTTGGAAAACCTTGGACGTCGAGGGAGCAAATACATCAACTTTAACGACTTTTGGTGACACCCTAGACTTTACGTGTTGTAGAGGTGTAACCATTGGTGGTGGAAGAATAGCATAGGGTCTGCGAAGCTTTTCATTTACCGGTGCCGTTAGTAAAGCCTTCAAAATGTTTGGAACGTTATGTTTTGCGGGTTTAATGCAATGGTTAGATAATATTTTAACTTTTTTTCCTTCACCGCCACGATAGTACGGGTCTGGCTCTGCTGTGAAACAGTCATCATTTCCAGCGAGGAATTTGATGCGCAACTTAAATGTTGTTCATCAAATACCTCTTGAGAAACGGTGACTGTCTTTGTCGACTTCTCAACAACGTGTAATTCGGATGACGCCCGTTTTGCATCACGTTGTTGAGAAGTTCGTTTTCGGCTCGAGCTGGATAGCGAACGCATAATCGGGCTTAAACGATCAAGACATACATCGACCGGTAAGTTCGCGCTAGCTAACGGTGTTGACCGCGATGCTTCGACTTTACGTCCGCACCCATGTTCTAAATTTTTTGCTTGTGTACAATCTTTGGCGGACAAGTTCTCAAACACGAATTTATCTAAGTCGAAATTGTCTAACGCTTCCATGAAATCATCCTCCGCGGGGTTCCACGCTGGTCCGGCCAAGTCCGCGATTTCACCGAAACCGTCTTCGGCAGCGTTCAACACTGGCCAGCTTGAGGATGATTTCTGAGACATCTTTATCACAAAGATTCATAATATAATTAGTTACATAATGATTACTCAAAGCCAAACTTACTGTTCGTTGCTGCGACCCGGATGGTGAAGAATTAAAATAGATGTGAAGAGATCTGTAAACGACAGTTAGCATTACATTTTAAGAAAATGCACACTCAATTCAACTAATTTTGCTAAAGCACTTTTCAGACATTTTAACATTAATGTAATTAATAAAAGAAATTATATATAAAAGTTATAACTTACTGCTGAATAATAGAGATCGTTGAAATTAAACTTGGATCTGCGAAGGGTTCTAATGCTTCTTTAAAAAAATGTTTTGTCCTAAACACGTAACTTGAGACATATAACATACAAATGAGAATTTGATTACTTACTTATTAAAATAATAGATTGTTTTCACAATGTGAGCTTAACTTGTGATCCGTAAAACAAGATTGCATTATAGTTCGTTGAATAACAACTCCCGATGAGGAACATGTGAGGTAATTAAACAGTGTTAGAAAACTTACCTTTCTAATTCACTACACAATCACTAGAACTAGCGAAAGACTGCACAACTTGTTGATTGAACTGCTCAGTATGGAGGTTGCAATACAACTGACGTATAATTGGAAGAAAACTCGTTTAAATACTCTTGAGGTAAATGTCCGATCATGACCATGGTTAAGATTAGGGCCAGGGCCATAGTCACGGTCATGGTTGAGGCCTTGGACACGGCCAAGGTCAAGACTCGGCCATGGCAATAAAAAAATCGGAAAAATTCGAAAAATTAGGGCCAGGGCCATAGTCACGGTCATGGTTGAGGCCTTGGACACAGCCAAGTTCAAGACTCGGCCATGGCAATAAAAAAATCGGAAAAATTCGAAAAATTTGGGCCAGGGCCATAGTCACGGTCATGTTTGAGGCCTTGGACACGGTCAAGGTCAGGACTCGGCCATGGTCATAAAAAAAATCGGGAAAATTCGAAAAATTGAAAAAATTGAATAAAATAGGAAAATTGGAAAAAATTTAAAAAATTGGAAAAAATGAAAACCTGAGGTACATTGATTTTTGGAAGGTTCTACTATTTACTCAAATAAGACAAGCTTGTTTTTCAAAAATTTTATTTAACGTCCCTTATATTTACATACAACACATTGATTTTTGGAAGGTGTAGGTCCATCGTTGTGCGTTTCCCATACTTCATCGTTGTAATGCTCGAAACACGGAAGATTCATCTGCAATTCAGCGTTCTTTCTATATGAACTTGGTAGCCGCATCCAAACGCTTTCCAAATCCCGAGGCTTCACCCTTTCGATGTAATACTTCACCGGGAGATATTTTAATTCGGTAGATGATATATTTCCGAATGATCCATCCGTTTCGTATCGTCGACAGACCTCATACATTTTTTGTGAAATGCATGATGAATAACCACACACGTCTAAGAATCGTACAATTCGCTCCATCGCTGCAACTAACTGACCAAGTAGAGTGACGATTACCTCTTTATTAATCCAATTCTTCCCTCCCCCTTTCTTCCTCAAGATGTGCGAGTTCCCCCCTCACAATTGTGTTCAGATAATGTACATTTGATAGCGCACACATACTTGCTCTCCCCCTGTGAAATGTACACATGGGGGTTCCTCTCGAAAGTTTTCCGACTCGTTCGTCTACTTCGATAATGCGAATTGGAACAACATTCTGCAGATATTTTACCTTTTCACGCCCTTTCACGTACACCTTCTGAACGTTGCGCGTTAAATATTGAATGATTGCTGTCGAAGTGGGACGTCGATACGAATCCATCATTCCAATCTATGCAATGGTGCTGATTCATCACCCAATTTGCTGTGTTTCGAAGCTTCTTCGGCAATAATGCAAAGCTATGTATATCCAAAGCCTTGTATATCCAAAATTACATATTGTGTTTTCGATCGATCCATTTTGACGTTCGCTCGAACACTCACGATAATTGTATCACAGATCATTTATAGCGGATCCCTCCTCGGGTAATGGTTGGCCCTCTACTTATATTCAGGTGAACTGCTTGACGATCTCCGTGAGTGGGGAATACTTAAATGCTTTATCATGCAATATCAAGCAATATGCGGTTGTTGCAGCTGGAATTTCTTTCTTTGTAGTATATTCAATCCTTATTTCAACACCACTTTTATGTATGGCTTCTGCTTGATAGCTGCAATCGATCCCGATCAATGGCGCGTTTGATAGAAATTGACTTGGAGAAAATAACGGTTCGTTCGACTTGTGATAATACGAGTGTTGAAAGCGAGCGTACATATCGTACAGCACCGCAAAATGATTGCTATCAAAGTCGATGTTTAAATTATCGTACGGGTAACGTTCTCCGTTTAAGAACACTGTCATATTGGTTAAACCGATGTTATCAAACTGCGCCATGTTTCCTACTAACTTCCCCTTCCTACCCGTTTGAAAGCCAATTATGATAAATCTCGGCGTTTCAAGCTGAGGGGCGGTTTTCACTGACCATGATTGTTTTGTGCTTTTGGGTATGGATGGATATTCGTGGATTTCCCAACTTCTGAAAGGTATGCTCATTTCAACGTTCCTTCCCGATAGTTTCGTCAAGGCTACTTGTTCTCGCAGTCCTACTGCTACGTGTGGCACCCTCCATACTCGTTTATCGATGACTAATTTCACTTTCTCCTCGACGCTGTTGATGATCACGTCCGAGTCATCGTTATTGCGAATCAATACCAGCTCTTGCCGCACGTTCATCAAAATTTTCTTAAAATCTTCCGCGACACCCATCAATGTATTTAGAGCCGAAATTTGATTTTCCGTCTAGAGCACCTGGCGCCCCCCAACCTGCGTTCTCCAATTTTGCTATCTCACCAGGACTGAATGATAAATAACCCTTCATGCATGACGTTACCCCAACGTTTCTTACGGAATCTACTTGAACGCCATTTATCAAATATCGTATGTCACTGAACATGAAGGCGACCGGGTTATTAACTAGCTTCGCAGTTGCGCTAACATCTTTCGTCACACTACCGTTCGCTCCGATCTTGCGTACACTACCTTCTACGTACAAACAACTTTCGCTGGGTAAAGTGTAATTGTCAATTTCCGGAACGGAAATGCGAATTTCATCGTTGTTATCGAAACTTGTGGAGCCGAATGGTTGATGTGAGTGAAATTCATAGCTCACTATAGAATTGTCGACTTTTATTTTGTCGGTTACGTTCAATATATCCATTTATTTCCTCACCTGGAAACCAACTTTTTTAAGACGTTACGATTTCGTCACCTGGAAACCCAACTTTTTCAAGAAGTTACGATTCGCGCGTGTTAACCGTCCAATTGATCGTTTCACACTGTCGATTGTCTCCCTCTTCACTTTCCCTTTATACCTTTGCTTCCCGCGATCATCCGTTCGTATCTTTCGATCGTCGTACACTATTCCCATCTTCTAATCTGTAGATCTCAAATGAAGTCTGATCGTTACTTCCTCTCCTCGGAAATTCACTAGGTTACCACCTTGATCTAAGACGCGTAGTGTGAGCGTACTGATGACATTACCTGTTACGGGTAAATAAATAGGTTGTTGGGGGCTCTCTATGATTTTGAATCCCGCCGGAACGTTCGGGAAAAAATGATGCAAGACGTGGTCCGGTTGTCCGTTATTGTAAGAACCGCTGATCAAATTGCAATATATTTGCAATGCGTTAACTTTGTTTATGTTGACGATGTAATCCGACTCTACATCTCGGTTACTAGGTATGACCAGTGGCTGAAAACCTAACAACGAACCGATACTGTGAGCTCCAGCGAAGTAGAGTGCGCGAGAACTTCTTATCACTCTCTTTTGTGTATTGTGATTCGCTCTTATTGTTATATCAACTTTATCTTTTCGGTTTGCTGCTTCTTTCCTAACGTACGCTGCTATGTCCTCCACATCGTACGTTCCGTCTGGTATCTTGATTGGTTTTGTGGGAGCGTCAAGTATGTGTAATAAATTATTGCTTTTGTCGACGTTTGCGATGGAATTAAATGTATCAAAATTTAGGAGAGCTAACTCGTAGTTGCGTGAGTCGTTTAAAACAATTGGTGGATTAAAATTACATGACAGCTCGTAAGATTTACCAGTCAATGTGAACGTGTGGGATGCACTTGCCTGTCGACGCATTGCTGCTGCACTACGGTTGTACGTTACATGTCACCCGTTATATCTGTTAAAAACTGTAGACACAATTGACCACAATTGACGTCCACATCCTTTTGATATCTGCTTTATTATAATTTATAATGTTCGTCCTATCGTTCGATAACAAATATCGTTCCAGTTCCACTGGAGATCTCAAATCACCATAACTATCGAAATATGCTATTTGTTTTCCTCGCTTTTTATATGCCACCTAATGGGTACCCCGTCCGTCGTCAACATCCAAATTGACAATTCCACTTTCTTGATTTCTTATCTTCTTTGGAAGTGTATCCCTCATATATATCCCACGAAAGTTAGGGATTGCCAGCATGCGCGCATACTTTTGCAATTCTAGGTTCGTTAACGGATGATGAGGTAACCTTATCAGTTTTTTGCATGACTACTTAAATATAATCCACATCCCTGTTTGTACGGTTTAATGTAAAACTCACTCCCTACAGCCTTTGCTTCCATTGTGCGGTTATGCCGCTCTGCTTCTTGCAACTGATCTCTTGCCGCTTTTGCAACCGTTACCGCTCTCGCTATGGCAGCTGCCCCGCCTCCAAGGGATCCCAAGGCTCCCAACGCTGCGAATAAGGGTATCAATGGTAGAAAACCGCCAGTCTTGGGAATCTTTATGACTCTTCCGCGCGGCTCACGTATTTTTCGACGCAGTTTCTTCAACGCTTTGTGAGCCAATTTCGCTTTTTGGAATACAGTTTTGGCTCCGCTGTGTGCTATTGCTTGGCGGGCTATCGTGATTTCATTTGGAAAAGACAACTGTCCCCCGTGCTTCCGACCTTTCTTGGTGTGCAACCTTCTTGCTTTTGCCTTCCGACGTCGTTTCCCGACCCCCATTCCGAGCGCGGTTTTTACTTTCATTGCGGTGGCTACGGTGGCGGATGATGCTTTTTCACCTACACTTGCGTCTTTACTTAGCAATCGTTCCTTTGCTGCTTTATACAACTCCCTATCGGCCGCGTGTCTAGTAACCAAATCTGAAGTAGCGTCGTATACGATATCTTGCTTCTTACAAGCTTCGTCTAACTTGTTCACTCCTCGATCACCACGCGCTAATCTTTTCACTAACTTTGTACCGGGACCGCAAAACTTGTATCCTGGGATATGTAATTCCACAGGTAACTTGTCTATCAATTTATTAATCAAACCTCGACCGTTTCGTTCAACAATTCGTCGTCGACTGTTTCCACTTTTCGGTTCCCTTAACATTTTGTTTCGTCTCGCTATCACTCTTTTTTACACGTTTACTACATTAACGATGGATGTGAAATGAAACGCTTCTACCTCAGTATGAACATATATTTCTATTTACTTTTAACAAAAAGTTTACGTTATCATCCACTGCGAATTTACAATTGTTATTTAAATCGGTTTCGAAGCTGGAATCTTCTTCAATTACTTGCGACATTGGTACGATATTTTGAACCTTCGAACTTTTCCTCATCTTTTTCGAACGATTGCATCCATCCATTGTCGGACTTCTCTTCAGATTACCGTTGTTGGTTTGGATTGAAGTTTGCTGCTTTGGTGTTGCCACTACATACACATATTCAACATTTGAGCTAATTATAGTTTACTATAGTCTACAACTTACTTGTTATTCTTCAATGATCGACAACTTTAACTGCATGGACACGTCTACTTCGACTTTATTTTACGCAACTACATGTCTCACTGCTATCCCGTCCACGCTTATAAACGTAATTTTTGGATAGGAGGGGTTGACTTTTTCTACATTTACCACTTTCTAAACCTCCTCCTGATGGTTTGGTTGTCGATCTTGATCTTAACCTTCAATCAGGTCATGACTTTGGCCTTCACCTTGACCTTAATCTGCCCTTGACTTGGGTCTTGACCATGACATTTCTTAAAATTTGCCCCGTTCCTAAACCTCCTCCTCGAACAATCTAGGTCAAGGTCGAGGTCACGCTCTTGACCATGACATTTCTTAAAATTTGCCCATTCCTAAACCACCTCCTCGGACAATCTAGGTCAAGGTCAAGGTCACGCAGCGTGACCTTGACCTTGACCTAGATTGTCCGAGGAGGAGGTTTATGAATTGTCAAATCCCTACTACTGTCTATCTATATATTAGTTCGTAATCGGGAATGAAACCATGGATGAAAATGAATATAAATACGCAACCTAGCGGTCAAGCACATTCGCTTTTCGGGCAATTGTGCGTTCCCTCGAACCAGTAAGACGATATGCCCACGACACACAAGTGAGCAATCAAAGTGTTGCCCTTGTTTAACTCCAGTTCTCTAATCCTGCTGACTAGACTAATTAGTAATAGTAATGCAACGTGAGTGTTTCTAAAAAGACAATCGCTAGCAATCACTTACTGTTTATACTGAATTAGAAAAGTTATATGAAAGTCGTGGTAAAATATCTCTATTTGGCATTCGTGGTGTTGTTCACCTCTACTAAAACCATCTACTTGCTACTTGATTCAAAATAGTACATTAAAGAACAAGATTTATAATACAGGTTTCATTGCTGAAATTTAAAAATGAGCGCGAAGTCGAATTTGCTGAAGAAAACTCGAGATATGAATTCAGATTTCATATTATTACTTTATAAATATGCCTTTTTGACATTTTCAAATAAAGGAAATCATAATTTCGGAATTTTATGGTGCTGGTGATACAGCCGCGCTCTATTTATGAAGGTTAGTGTTGCTCTCAGTTGCGCCTCTGATGTGAGCCGCAATCGTCTGGGTTTTGTTAATTCGTAGTAGCGAAGCGAAGGGGCTTGATTCACGTAGAAAACTTCTGACTGATCTACTGGTTGACCTAGTTGAACTTCTGATTGAGTATTTTTTGAGTTCTGATGAGCTCAAATGCACTACTTATGTGAAAAGGCATTACCTTTTTTTAAATATGAAATTACTTCTCAGATGGGATGAAGCTAACATTCTTCATTCAGAATACATTTTTATTTCAATCTCAAAATACAAGTTTATGGCTCGTTATTAATTCGTCAGCTTATTAGAAAAAATTTCTTCGTTCGTCAGACAAACATTTGTATTCGTTCATTTGTAAGTCTAGGTTCATCGAATTCGCGCGGTTAAACAAGATGTGTAATCGTTCGCTCCAAATATGTAATGGAGTGCGCAAGTTTGCTAGCGTTAGTGATGATGAAAGTCCGATGCGGGTGTTGCTAATGTTTTTGATGATGTTCGTTTTACTCTGGAATATCTTTTTGTGGATCTTCGTCAGAATTGATTTTGGATGATATCGCAGTGGCAAACTTCAAAGTATGTATAGTGCTGTATTCTGTGTTTAATTGTTAGACCCTGTGTTGAAATTTGTTAGTCCGTTGTTGATTTTCTTACGCAGAGTGAACAATTTTTCGGGTTTTGATTAAACCAACCTTGTAGAACCAGTACCTGGCTCTAGCAACACATTAAGGATGTAAGATTCAAATTACCTACAATTTGAATTGAATATCATTATTATATATTTGTGTATGTGTGTGTTTCTTGATGGTCGAGTTGCGAACTGCTTTGTAGAAATGTTACCGGAAGGGTCGCTTCAATGTTGCGGGAGTCCCATCTGCATCTTCATCTTCTTGGTCACACTGACTTAGAAAAACTCTTATAAGTCAGTGTCATCAAGAAGAACTACTTGAACATGGCAGGTGAGACTCTACCGATTGAAGAGACCTTCGTCTGACATATCTATGACGCGATTCGCAACCCGAAACAATAACAATAGATTTGAGCCTTTTTAATGTTTGGTATTTATTTTATACCAGTGTTTGGTTGTTTTGGCATTTATGTAGAATAAAATAAAACTGTCCTGTTTTATGACTTCACTATTATTTTTATTTTTACGTTTCGACAATAGATTTTTGTCTTCTTCAGAAATATAACTAAAAACAATATAAATTACTACAATTAACACTAAACGAAAAACAAACGAACCGCATCAGATACATTTAATTAATAACTAGTGTTTAACAGAAATGTCAAAAAAAAGTTATACATAAAATAAATGAAAATATCATTAAAATTAAAAGAGAATTTAAACAAAATATTTTAAAACACATTTCATGCCCAATTTTAAAATCAGCTTTGTCATTTACAGCTGTGGGGTTATTCTTAATTTGCATCATTTCATGTATAATGCGTTTTCTTTGTTGATTTGCTTTTTTCAATATACTAGTCTGATTGCAGTTGAAATCATGTCCAGTACTATTTACATGTTTCTTTAATGCTGTTATATTTTTAGCGTATTTGTGACCATTAATTCTTTCTTCCAAACAATTGTTTGGTTTGTCCGATGTAACATTTATTACAGTCTCTACATGGTAATTAAAGTTTATTCATAATTTTATAAAATATAATATAAATATATATATATATATATATATATATATATATACATCTTTACGCACCAACATATATATATATATATATATATATATATATATATATATATATATATATATATATATAAATGTATCTTGTCAAATCTGACGGCAAAATGTAAAATTTACATGAAAGATGGTCTACTCTTACACCTCAATGGTGTAGTGAACATTAATTAAAACAGGTCCATGAAGACTAACTGGTAATCGCTACTGACGAAGGGTAATCTTTCGTGTATATATATATATATATATATAATCTTATTTGATATAATGGTACTCAATCATCAATAATTGTATGGAGGAGAACTACTTTCTGATAATATATTTATTATCAGAAAGAACTTCTCATCACGTAAGAAATAACACAGATTTTATAGTCATATAATTAGGACATATTTATTTATTTCTGCATACATTTTCAATGCAGATTGTGGGCTGGCCATTAAGTTGGAGACAAATTAACTCTTTTTGTTTTTTCTTAGCAATTGTGCTACGTTCCTGTGCAGCTATTATTTATTAACACTCTATGCAAATTTGTCCTGCTTTTCTTGCAGTACCTATAAATTTTTCAATAAAATCTTTCTGGTTTGTTTGTGGTTTTGTAGTAATGGCATTATATCATTCTTTAGGCTATTTCCCAAATTTTAATGAATCATTAGCAATCGACGTCCTCGATATTAATTCACAAATATTTTTTATACCACTTAATGGCTTTTCTTTGATAATTGTTATATGATCTGATAGATCCAGTTCTTTTTTTGCATTGTTGTAATCAAATGAAGCATCATGTTTAACATTTGCATTATTGCCCTCTGATATAGCACATATAGCATATCATTATCATTGCAGCAACTGCACTTTTGTCCTTTGATTCTAATAATAGTACCTCGTCTGTGTTTTTCTTTGGCTTCTAGAGGCAAATTTTATTTGTGGTACTGTAATCACAGTACTACAAATATATATTAAAATTTCTAAACTTAAGTGTAGAATTATATTGGGTGGCGATTTTAATGTTAATTTTAAAAATGAATCTTTTCAGATGCGTAGATTAATGGACGTTATATCGTCGATTGGTCTTGTTCGCTGTGGCCACCTACCATACAAGGGTGCCGTGAGACCACTATTCACAATGTATTCACAAACACTATTGAGAATATTGGCACAGTGATTACTGATCATAGAATAATGTTGGTTGCTTGCCCCTAGTTGATGTTACCAGGTCTAAGGAGTATAGACACTGTATGCTTCAACAACGTGAACTTATTACGTATCAAAGAAGTGTTGAATAATGTCTCATGGAACTTGTTATGGTAATTTAAAGATGTAAATTGTGCCTCTGGTTTTTTAAGAGCTGTTTATGAAGTATTTCAATGAATCTTTTCTTGTATTGACAAGACTAATTGTAGCAACAATTGGGTGACCTGTGGTGAAGCGTTCTAGTGACAAACTGAGGAGTTTATATGTTCTTAAGAAGGATTTTCCTATTTAAGGGATCGGTATTCATTTGAAGAAAAAAAAACAAGTATTTGTTAAGGGATACTAAATGTACTAAATGCAAATTAGTGCTTCTAATTCTGCAAAATAGGCATGCGATCCTATGCATGAGTTGTCGGGTGCAACTCGGAGAAGGGAGAATATCATGCAGTGTAACGGGGAGTTACTGAGCGACCTTGAAATATTTTAATAGCGATTTTATTGATTTAGTTCGTGAAGTTCTTTCTCAGGTTCCTGTTCGTAACAGTAATATTAATTGTATTGTCAGCGTCTTGAATAGTATGTTCATGTTGCCTTATAATGAATATGGAATTCGTGATTTATTTGGGAAACTGCTGGTCCTGATGGTATACCATGTAACTTATTTAAAAAATCTCGGATAGTTTAATAGTCCCTTTAACATTTTTCATATTTTTGTCACAACGGGAGGTTTTCCTGATAAATTGAAATCGTTGTCGATTAGTTATTCCGCTTTATAAAAGGGGCAGGAAGTTGTATATTAATAATTATCGGCCACTTGCTATATCATCCAGTTTATCCAAGATGTTTGAGTATGCAATGTTTCATAGATTAACTACACACTTAGATAAATATGATATTCGGACTAATCCTCAGCATGATTTCAGAACAAATCATTCCACAATGACAACATTTCACGATTTTTATCGGTGTGTTTTTGCACTGCTTCGGGCGAATAACCTTGGGGTATTTTCTGTGATCTGAGTCGAGTTGGGTAATCTGAATTTGTATGGTGTACGTGGTGTTGTTGTTGATCATGGTATTAATAGTGTTAGTTCTTTGAATCTACCAGTCGAACGGGGCGTGCCCTAGGGTAGTATTTTGGATCCTATATTTTGTTGATCTTTGTAAATGATTATCATTAATTTTATGTCAGGTTATGTTTCCTGATGATACTAATGCAGTGGTGTCTTCTAATAGTATGATAGTGTGTCGGAGAGACAGGATACATTTAATATGTTATTACAATATTAATACATGGCTTTTTTAATGCCGCCAAAACTAAATACATGATATTCCATAGTGTTCATAATAACACTCGATTTGACACTCATGTTTTAGCTGATAATATCGAAATACGATATTAATATTGAATTTCTGGGATTACATGTCCATGATAAATTATCATGGAGAACACATTGTAATAAAGTTATCAGTAGACTTAATTATGTATGTTATCAATTGCGACATTTGAAGACTCATTGATCGCTGTAGTGTACTATCATTTTATTATGCACATGTGCACAGTAGATTATTGTATGGTATTTTGGGGAACGTCAAAGACAAGTTGTGACGTTTTTGTAGCACAGAAAAGAATTATTCGTTGTATAACTGGAATTGACATTAGGCAACCCTGTAAGTCCTATTTCAAGGAGTTGAAAGTGTTACCGCTTGCTCAATTCATGTATTAGAGCTATTACTTCAGGTATACAAAAATGAAGACAAATTTCTTTGTAATGGGGATATTCATCAGTATAATACTCGATCCAAACTTATATATACCTAAATATTCCTTGTATCTTGGGTTTGCGATTGTTAATACATTACCATATGAATTAAGAATGGCATCAAGTTTGATGGATTTCAAGCGCTCCGTTAGGACATTTCTTCTGTATGAGACTATCTATTCAAATGATGAATTTAGTGACAGGTGTGATGTGGCCAACAATATCAGCAATAAGTGATTAGTTGTATATTGTTTAGTTTATATTTTGTATGTTTTATGTGTAAGTCTGACATAACCCACACATTATTACGTATTATGGTACAAATACATTTTTATTATTTTTATTATTGTTATATGTCATTCGTTTCGCTAGTTTATCGTAGGCATTACTTTTCGTTACCAACTACGAAAAAGTTAATTTTACCGGGCTATTAACGCATCCATTTCGATGACAATAGAATAAATAAAAAATAATATATCATAGCTAATTTAGAAGTAAATATAGTTACGAAAAACACGGCATGACGTTTTGTGGTCCCAAACAATTTTGAAAACTAATATTTTACATGCCAAAACAAAAAAAGTCATTTTATTATTATCTTATATAAACACACAAACGCCAATTGTATGTAGTTTTAAAATTATTGGTTCAAACGGGTAGAAACTCAATTTTATATCCCTTTTGCGCGGACGACGAAGTAACTTTGATCAACTGAAATTCCTAGTGCTTTATTCTACTTCGTTTTTCCTTTTCCCGTGCCCTTATTCTGGTGAATTTACAGATCCTTTGAGGTCACTTATTCACATCGGCTTTGATACAGAATACGTACAAACGAGATTTTTTTATCATTTATCCCTACATTTCACTGTCGATCGCTTTTCTACTCACTTGTTCATCAAAGTGGAGGCTACATAGATTGGTAGCACATTGAAACCTCGGTAAGAAACTCGGTTGTGTTCGGTGTATCTTAATCTTATTCACCGTATCATAAAGCCTTGGAAATATTACATTAGTACGTATGTTACATACAACTTATACTAAACAAATATTAAGTAAATATTACATAAATGAATTTTAATGTGTTTCATTCATTTTTACATTCATTTTTAGTGCACTTCCACATATTCTACCTCGCTTTACTTCCATTAACATTAACATACAGTTCATGCCTTCTATATTATGTATGTCGTGTATCTGGCCTGTAACAAATATTTTTACAGCCACGGCTCCTCCACGAACAAAAGCTTATTACTTGTATTCTCTTATAAATTACGCAACATCTATTAAAAAGGGAAGGAAAATTACACTTGCGAGATAACACCAAAGCAAGATGCGACTTCAATGGACAAGGTCCATTAGTATACAACATTTTCCGCGGCATACTATAGCTAAGACCACTAATAAATCAGAAAAATGCCGAGAAGTCAAAACCTACCTGAAATACATTCTGAACTTTTTAAGCACTCACATTGAGCGGTAATGCTTGAAGATAATTTAAATTTAATGTAACGTGGATATTAATCGAATTCGTTTTCGGTTTAGATGGTTACGAATAAGTAAGATATCGCCTTAATAATTCTAGATGTCACGAAATATTTAAAAAGATGTTTGTTGAACCCAATTCAACAATTTCAAAATAAATTGTTTTGTTACTACTGATGATGATTTTAGGGAACGCGTTTACTTAAATAAAAATAATTGCCTGTGGAGTTATTCCACATTAATATAGTTACAACAAATAATATAAGCAATAAAATCAATAAATAAAATCCTTGGCCTTAACATTTTATGTTACAGGTTGAATATAGTGAGCGAAACCAAATTAATTATTTTAGCAGCTGAAATGTTCGTGTTTCACAATCTGTTAGTGTAACAGATTGTGAAATGTCAATTTTACAATCGAGTGCAACTTTTCAAATGAAATAATAGTCAAACAATCGAAAATAGTACTGAAATTGAACATATTAACGATTTAAGATATTCTAGTCATAGTTTACTTACTATGCTAAGTAATGAAAGTGTTCATCGTATTTAATTACTGTTAAATGATATTTACGAAATGATTGCATTCAATTACTATTTTTATCGGTTTCAAGATGTAGAAAAGTCCTTAACATTCACAGAAGTTAATGTGTTATGTACTGTTATGGTTTTAATTTTTAATTAAACTGAATTTTAAAATAAAGCACATAAGAATAAACACAAATCTCAAAGTAAAAATAATTCAATGCCTTATTTATTAAATATAAATGCAATTAATACGAACAACTCAGTTTAACATTACAAAACTACACCATAAACATTGAGACTCGATGTAACGAATACAATTATTACTCATGGACTTATGCAGAACGATACATAAGTAAATCGTTATAAAATATCAGTAATTTCAAGACAAGTACAATTGAAGAACTAAACACGACAATTCGTAGTATACTGTTATGAACAAATAAATTGAAAATCACTTACTGATTACACATTTACTATTTTAAAAAATACAATATCTTGGGTTCTCCGACGCATGCGAACTCTTCGGTCTCGATGTTGAGGAAAGAATGAATCTATTACGGATGCCGCTCGGCTATTTAAACCCTAGGCTATTTCACATTATTTTTATTTATTTAATCTTAAGTTTTCCACTAGTCATAAGTGCCAATTAGCTATTGGTTGTTTGATCGTACAGATGTTGTCATGCTCTTGAGAAAGCGGCGATTGGTCGCAGCTTTCGTTACTAGGCCGATTTCCCGCGCTTGTATCAACATCGAAATCGACTCGCGGCCCACGTCCTGTGAGTCACGTCGGCAGCTCTCGGACAATACGATTATTTCGCAGATTTAAACATACATTATATGCATTAATTTTGCCTATTTCATAATTGAAATTCAAAAGTTAAATTTTGAAAGGTAAACTAAATAGACGATAAAAAAGGCTGTGAAAAGCTGATTTTTATATTTATGAAAAGTGACCGAACTATTGGGAATAATTAATTCGTGTGTGTTTCTTTTCTATAAATATCAAATTCCAAAGATTTATTAACTGTACTAATTTTTAAATCTAAGAACGGTAGACTTTTATGGTTTCAAAGATCATAAGTAAATTTTATTGTTTAATATTGTCGGTTCAAAAAATTAACAAAAGTATCTAAATCAAAGTTTTTATCTATTATGGCAAAAATATCGTCTACATAACGAAACCATATTTTTGGAAAAAACGCGTTCATTGAGTTTTTTACAGAATTGTCTAAGTTATTTAAAAACAAATTTGCTAAAAAAGGGGAAGTGGGTTTCCCATAACCGTTATGTGTCAACAAACATGACAAATTTTACATCCGAAAAATTAGAAGGCACTAAATGAAAATTAGCAGTTTGCTGCCACCATATATTAGGTAAATCTTTTCTATAAATATCAAATTCCAAAGATTTATTAACTATACTAATTTTTAAATCTAAGAACGGTAGACTTTTATGAATTCCAAGTTCATAAGTAAATTTTATTGTTTAATATTGTCGGTTCAAAATATTAACAAAAGTATCTAAATCAAAGTTTGTATCTATTATGGCAAAAATATCGTCTACATAACGAAACCATATTTTTGGAAAAAACGCGTTCATGGAGTTTTTTACAGAATTTTCTAAGATATTTAAAAACAAATTTGCTAAAAAAAGGAGAAAGTGGGTTTCCCACAACCGTTATGTGTCAACAAACATGACAAATTTTGCATCCGAAAAATTAGAAGGCACTAAATGAAAATTAGCAGTTTGCTGCCAAGATATATTAGGTAAATTGAAATCGCCAATTATAACGAATAGATTGTCAAGATTGTTAGCACATATAGATTCAAGTTTATTAAGAAATATGTTTAAGGCTGTATTGTCATTAGGTGAAATGTAGACACAACATATGTTCATTTTGACATACTTTACATACATTTATGTGAATAGTTATCCATAAATCTTCTGCTTCTGTTCCCCATTTTTGCAGATATGTATCACGTATAGATGAAGAAACTGCAATTAACACTCCCCTACCATCTTTTTTACCGGATGTCACTAGATCATGTCGATAAACAGTGCAATCACCACTTATAAACTCGGAAGTTAAAGTTGAGTCATTGAGCCACGTCTCCACTAAACAAATAATGTCAGTTTCCTTATCACAAGTGTTGGGGAATATAATGTGAGCTTTAGAGTGTAGGCCCCTAACGTTCGGAAAATATATTCTTAATTTTGACGACATTATAATTAAACAACGATTTGTGAGATTATCACTTATGCGATTTTCTTGATGTCCTCATCCGACTTAATAGCCAGAACCCTCGAATTGCCATTTTTTTCGAACATAAGTAGCACAATTCTTAATCCATGTATATTTATAATTCTTTACCATCGCAATTTCTCGTGCACTCTTGAAGAGTAATTTATTATTCAATGTTAAATGCTCATTAATGAAAATACGATTTCCGAGTGTGTCAATCTTTATCCCCTGTGAATCAGGACAAGAATTTGTTCTGTACATCTTTGCGGCAGCTAGAAAAGCTTATTTTTTCCGGCGACATGAAAATTTAACTATGATGTTTTTTGGATGTTGCCCACGAGGCGCAATCACATGCGCAATTCTATGTTCAGTATCTATATCTGCATCAGCAATGTGATAATTTATTGCTGTGCCTAGGTCTCCCATTAGAGAAATCATATTCTCATTTTGTCTTTCCGGAATACCTGATATTATATAAGTTATTTAGTCGCGAATACTGTTCAAGTTGGACTATTCTAGAAAACATGGCAACAATGATATTTTTCAAGACTTGATTTGCTGAAATAATTTTATCTATGACCCTGACTTTATCATTTATTTGCTGCAAGGATTTCTCAAAGTCAGATATTTTATCACCGCAGAATGTAACGGATCTGTATCCTCATATTTAGCATTTAGTGATTTTACATCTTCCCGTATTTCACGCATCACAAGTAATACATCGTTTGTGTTGCAAGGGTTATCAGGATTTGCATCTGTGGCCTCAGAATCAGCATCAAGAACAATTGACTGATTCGATGACGTTCGTCTACAATTAATACATTTCCAGAAAATACAATCGGTGGAATATTGCGTTAAGCTCGAAGCAGATATCTCCACGCATTTAGCGTGAAAATACTTCTGGCAGGATGCTGTACATTGCAAACCGGGTGATTTCCTACTTATATTAGAGGCACACGTGCTACATACGCTAGGCATTTTTGCACTAAATTTTCGGTTCGATGTATTTTCAATGCCAATCGATCAAGAGGGAGAGTCAGCTGTTCGTTGCACGTACACAATGATCTTAAAATCAATTGTTATTTGATCAAACTAATTACCTACATACTATTTAACACACTGTTTAGAAACTCCACTGATCGAAGAAGAAGTCTACGATAAATAAATAATTAAATTAACTTAAAATAACTTGATATAACTCAAAAATTCAGAGCGTGTATATATACGACCGGTTACAACGATATCTAACTGTAATTTTGCAGTTGTATGTGATTTCTTTTTTATAAATTCTTTTTATAATTCTACAGGGACTATTTTCCTTTTGGCTAATGTTATGTTGCTACATATAAATGTAATGCATTTGCAGTAATTAATTACTTTTAATGCCAGTTTCTTTATCTTACTTGCGAAACATCAGCACATTGCTTTTAGAACTTCTAGTTGCTGGGTTAATGTCATGTCTATGACTCCCGTTGTTTTCGCTCATCACTACACACAACTGTCAACTACCTTGCTTGTTGGAATCATCTGTAGGCTTTCATTCAACAACAAAAAATTCACAGTAAAGATGATAATAAATTTCTCACTTATGTATAAGAATATTGTTTAATGTTAATTATTACCCATCAATAATACCACTATGTTATTGTATAATAAAACTAATCCATTTATTTCATTAATCACAATTATCCATTATTACATCGCTAAATGACAACCATATGTTCGTGTTTCGAACATTAATCGAAAATGAATCAATAACAAGGCAGCAATTATCGTAAAGATATTTATTATTTATAAAATGTTCTATACATCCAGTAAGTAGTTTACTTAAACTTGCTACGGTTGAAATTAATTTCGTTATTTTATAATAAATGTGAAGGTGTGAAATTCTGCATCGGATGCGGTTATTTGTTTTGAATAGATCGGCGTTAAGTGGTTATTAATGGATGAATTTATACATTTCCCGCAAAACAAAATTGGTTTATAGGCGCATAAATCATACATAAATTGAGCAGAACATTTTAAAATGCAATTTGTCACCGGTATCGCTGTTAATTGTAACAATTTCGACAGTGAACACAATTCAATGGAAAACATTCGGTGTTACAGACGTGTGCATATTAATCGATAGTTTACATGCTAAATTTAACAACTGTAAATTAATTATGTTTTCGATCAATACACAAAATATTGTAGTTCCTTGTACATAGCAGCTGGATAATTCTGGAACATATAGTAGGCAATGCATTTCATTTGGTTCAACATACGTTTTCGCCGTACGACACCAAAATTTCCTTTGCATTTTTCTCCACTCCTATATCATCCCCTACCCTACCACTCGTCTTCACCCGTTCCCTTTCTTAGCTTCAAAACAAACGTCAACTGTTACGTGTCTCCCTATCATCACTTACGTTTTTGTCAACAGATTTAATATTGTTCGAAAGCATGGGCTGCACTATTCGTATAATGTACGGACGATGAGCGCAACGCAACACGGTGCGATCTCATTGCCATGCACCGGTTTGCATTTCGACGGATCTACATTTTATCCAAACATCTGACGTGATTGGATTTATAAAAAAAAAACAGTTTCACTTCTATTGAACCATCGACTCACTTTTTATGAACATCACCCTGGATGTCGTGAATTTGAACAGAACTTATTTTTTCTATTTCATGAGGTCTAATTTTAGCCGGTAATATTTGTAATTCAAAGCTATTGTGATTAAAGATTTCGCAAAAAATACAGCTATAAGGCCTGAAGAACAAATATTGAATGCATATCACACCACAAATTATACTCGGCAATCTAATGAAAAGATTAAATAAATCGTTATTTGTATAACTCGGCTATGATATGTCTGTTTATCTGTTTATCAACATTGGCTTATTCTATTTGGATTGTTGACATATTACCATCAAATCGATCGTTTCAAATATCAAAAATTAATAACTCTAAGAAATTCAACAACTTTTCTTATGTTTGCGGCAGATTCACTATCATGCCACGTAAGCGAGCTATCAGTTCGGAAATCTTTGAAGTTGATCATCGATACTTTGGTGAAAATATTATTCGTGATGTCGAATAGTCCTCGTCTGTCATCCGTACCTGATGCTTGTCGGGATTGAAGGAATGGAATAAAGGTAAAATCAATAATATGGCTTTTGTCGTTCCGATGATTTGGTTGAATCCATAAGTACATGATCCCGAAGAATTGTATGCATGCTTGAATTATAGTAATGGACTAAACAGAAGAAAGGAACGCCCAATGAAATATAAAGCAACAAAATGTGTTCAGTTGCCATTGCCACATTCAGAAAACATTCCCATTCCGAAAAGATCGAGTCCAACGGAATAATATTTACCATCATCGTTCTCAACCATCGGAGAATCATCTGGAGTAGTATATCAACCATCGAATATCACTGCAGGATGTAATCACATAGAAATCTCACAAGATAGTGTTGATATCGTCCTTCGCCGTCTCAAGTTATCGCAGCGACAATCATACGTTAGCCAAAGAAGAATTGAAACAAATAAACGTTCTAGCACGAGATTTTCGTATGTATGGAGCATACGGTCGTCAGCGCGAATTTGAGAAATTTTCTAAATCATTGAGAATAATTCATTCGCTTATTGCACCAATATTCGCGGTTTGGATTTGGCAATGCACAATGAAGAATAGAAATTTGAAGATTGGAGATTGTTCATAGATTCCTCGAAAAGCAGTCTGAAGGCAGTTCTTCTTCAGGTTACCAACTCGAAAAATTCCACCCCGATAGCACTCAGCACTCACACCAAAGAAACTTAACTAATTAGTCTGCTTTCAAATACGATAACCATCAATGGAAACTTCGTGCCGACCTTATGGTGATAGCTCTTCGGAAAGGGATGTAAACGGGATACACAAAAAATATCTTTCTTTATGTGCCTATGGGACACTCGTTTTGCTAGTGATCAGTACACCGAACGGAACTGGCCTTTAGGAGAAGAATTTCGATTGCGACATCATAATATTGTTGATATTCCACTCGTGCCAATCGAAAAACTTTTGCTACCGCCGTTGCGTATCAAGCTTGTGATTGTCGAGAATTTCATAAAAGCGTCGAATCCGGAAGGGAATGCATTCAATGAATTGCATCGAATTTTTCCATTGGTATAATGGGAAAAAGTTGGATGCTCTTTTAGCAGATATTTGTTGGAATTTACAAGAAGGAGCATCAGAAGTATAAGCTGTTTGAGAGAAAAATATTTTTATTTGGAAAGTAAACAATTTTTTAAGAAATGTTGACGAACTGAAACGATACCTGATGGATAAATAGTTTAAATGTACGGAAGAATCGGGTTCTTGTGATGAAAATGTATCAGATTCATCGTTTCTTCACATTCTTCTGCACTTCCTGCGACCTTCAATACACGATAAGTTAGAAAAAGTGAAAAACATTTCATGAAACGAAGAAATTTTGTCGAACTGAAACGATATTTGATAAACTAATGGTTGAAATATACGGAAAAACGTGTTTCTTGATTTTTTTGTACAATCTTCAAACCAGAATATCTCGAAAACTGGAGTCAACTTCGCAAAACAGCTGACGGCGTTTGATTCAGCGTACTCGAATTATTCTACCCGATGTTGAACTTTTCAACTAGCACTGTGTAATTATATTACGTTTCACATAGCCCCACGCAAGTCAAGTATTTGTCAACGTTACCAACCTCCTGCTCCACGAAAAATGTGTACGGGCCCATAGATGATGATGTGACATTGGCGTGCATTCGGGTAACCAAGATATACAGCAATCAACATACATAATTAGTACTAACATACGGGTGTTCCAGCACCCTTCGTTTAGTACTCTTCGACTGGTGCATACACCTTCCTTATCCATCCTTTAATCGTCAATACGTAACGTGGATTAGAAGACGAAGGCCAAACGATATAGTCAAGTCTCGACCCACTATCTGTCAGTAACAGGTACAATGGATTACTGGATAACCGGCCAAGGTCAAGGTACACAGGTCGGTTCCTAACCGTCGCAGGAAGTTGCATGTACATGCCTGCGCACGCAAGCCGTCCACAGATAGCTAGCATACTAACAATTCATAGAATTGTGTCCTTTGCAAGAGTTCAACAAGCATTGCGATGACAGGATAGCTCAGGTTCACTATCCATGATACCAGCACATAGCTAGCTATCACGCTGGTAACCTTTAACAACGCCACAGCACGAGTTGCGCCCCATGAGAACAACAATAATAATAATAGCGACACAATGGTAACCACAACAACAACGACAGCAGCAGCAACAACAACAACAACACATCAGTAACAACAACAGCACAGCAACCTCACTGCAACCTGTCTACCCAACTTCACCGGCAATCACTCGCTCACCTGTAACGTACTCAAAGCAGTTCTCATAAATATATCTCAGTAATCACCCGATAATACTAGTCACTGTTCACACCAATGACTATAATACAAATATCACAATAACTGCGCAACTACTGCGACAAACAGTCGCCCCTTTGCCGCACGCCACTTGTGCGTGAGCATCAATCCACCGACCGTCCTCGGGACGATTCTTAACCGAACTGTTTCGTAAACAACCCTTGCGTAGCGGGGCAATGCGATTTAGGTGTAGTAGACCTGTATTTGCTGACCCCTAATATAAGTAAATACGCGCTAAATATTCAACAGTTGATATAGAATAATATACCTTAATCTCATAATTAAAACACCACTGTATCATTTATTTTTTCATTTTTTTCTATTAGTCACCTTATCTCTTCGTTATATATACTTTGTTCTCTTCTCATTTCCTTCTGGTCCACCATCATGCCATTCTGTATTAGGTACAGTATTAATCTTCTCATTTGTTATGCTGCGTCACATGCGTTCTCTGGATTTTTAATTTCTCCTAAAAGATACTTCCGCCTCCTTTTCTGTTCGTATTTTCCTGCTTATCTCGTCCGTTGAGTAATCGGCACTTATTTTAACCGCGTATTAGCTATTCTACGATATTACTTCGTCATTACGGTCCTGTCCTTGTTTCGTAACTCGCAAATGCCCCTTAACTGCAGATCTGTTATTACACTTTTATTAATTTAATTTCACTTTTAGTTCAAAACGTTTTTTTGCCTGTAGAATACAAATATAACAAAAAAATGGATTCTTTGCCTGCCGAATTAATTAATCAAGGCCGACATTTTCGAAATAAAATTATTCAGGCAGACGAAAGCCCTTTTTAAATGTACGGCATTAAATAGGACCCTATATTTATGATTTTTCACACTAAGTATTCTAAAGATCGTGTGGCATACTGCTTGTAGTTTCACTATTTTTAAAGCCTTTATGTCACGATGTAAACCATCATACTAACAAAACAACTACATTTTTTCGAATCATGTACAATTTCTGTATAGAAATTGTATGTTAAGGTATAAATTTTGATTTTTTATGTGCACTTACTATACAAGGTGGTTACGAAAATTTGAATCACTTTTCCACTTTTGCCCAAAAGATGGAACTACAAGAAAAAATTAAATGAATTTGCTGGCAACATTGCTTTTTTACATAACCATGCTTTAAAAAATATCACGTCTTCAAAACTTTCGAAATATTTTATTTAAAAATTAGTAATAACCAACAGTTTCAAAAACAAATAACGTAAATAAAATGAAAAGCGATACAGCAAGTACAAAAATATCTACTAATATTAACGGTGCTCAAATTGATTACCACGATTCTCTGTACATAATTCTAGCCTTCTTTGAAAGGATCTACAAATTTTACTGGATAATTCAGGAGTGAAATGCTTCTTGATTCATCACCTTCAAAGTTTCCACGTTCCCAAAAGCATTATGAAGGTATACAAATCACGCACAATTCCCCAAACACTGAAGTCCATTGGTGTTAAATCATATGACCTCGCAGGCCATTCTATCGGACCTCTTCGACCAATCCAAGACTGGTGAAAATGATCTTCTAAAAACTCTCGAACTTGTACAGCATAATGAAGTGCCGTGCCGTCTTGTTGCAGAATTACATCCGGAGGACAGTGTAACAAAATAGCTGGTATTATTTTTCTACGAGCAGAGCTAAATAAACATCTCCAGTAATATTATCGTCAATAAAAAATTGGCCAATAATTCCTCCACTCCAAATTCCAGCCCAAACGTTTATTGCAGGCGATTTAAAATCTTTTTCAATGATTACATGTGTATTTTCGTCAGACTAATAAACGCAATTGTGTCGATTAATTCGATCACACAAATGAAACTTAGCTTCAACAGACCACAAAATACGATCAAGCAAAAAATTTGGGCCAACTTGATCGACCAGCAAACTCTGAAATTCCTCGCAAAATTGCAATCTTCGATCGGGACCATCTTCGTTCAAAGCATGCACAAACCTTGGTCGATAACATTTTAATCCAATCTGACGAATAATTTTCTGAATCCATCGTCTGCAAAACGCAAACTCTCTTGAAAGTTGCCTCTGGGATGTTGAAGGTTCGTCCAGCAAATGGTTGTGGACTTCAGCTGCATTTTCAACAGTAAAAACATATTTAGATCTACTGCTCCTGTTCTTATGCTGATTTGTAACATCCCCAACCAGTTCAAACATTTTAAGGATTTTGATAATCCCACCAAGCGGTGGTTGTAACTGATTAGGATATGTTACACCCCAACGACCCTGCACTCTTAATGCTGTAGTTCTATCAGAGCGACCTTCTTTAGCAAGATAATACCATTTTACGGTGTTTATTCGCTGCGCAATATTGAAATTCATTATGGACAAATATTGAGTGTTGTTTGGCAACTGTTGACAGTTACACGAAATATTGAATTACATGTTGCGATTTAATCAAATATATTTTTTAGAACCGCAAATTTGTTGTAAAAAGAGCGACATCTCTTGGCAATTTGAAGAAAAGTGACTCCAATTTTCGTAGCCACTTGTATATAATGTTAATAATATCTCCATAACGTAATGGCACAATATGGGATAGAGAGCGATTATAGTCGTGATATCCATGCGATATAATCATAATTGAGTTCTTGATACCAATTGAAATATAAGCCCTCAAGTAAATTTGAAATTTTAATTTGTTTTTTTTTGAAATAAACTCTTTATTCAGTAGTAATTGCACTTAACTCCATCATATTAAATGAGCATATTTCTTATCAATTCCTAGTACAAACTCAAAAAAATTATATTTAGAGCAGATAATGAGAAACGATTCAGCAGGAACGATATCGTTGTTTAGACTACGATGATCATTCGTAGCTACTTATCCCTATTTTCGAACCAATATCTTTGAAATACCTACAAAGCGGAATTTAAAGAACATATAAACTTCAGAAAACAATAACCTCCGAACCATTACGCAGAGCTTCGCTAATAAATCGGTAGCGAACTTTCCGTTGTGAATTTTATGAGTTACAAAGCCAAGTATGCACTTTCCGACATTATAGCATTATTGTCGTTAGATTGTTTATTGGGTAAACCCGAACGACAATTTGAAGTGCGTTGTTATTAAAGAGGGTTTAGATAAGTCTAATGCGGTGCGCTTTGAAACATCAATCGCATTCGTTTACGCCAGTTGATTTTAATGACGAAGAAATATTTATTTAAGGGGCTATTCGTTGGAATTGAATGCGTTCATCGTGACAAAAAGCGTTAATGGTTTCGAATAATTTATTAATTATAATAATATTAGTTTCATAATTCATTTAATTTGTTGTCATGTTCATTTCTCAGAGTATGCATTTAGATTATCTTAGTAATATGAATGTATAATACCTTATTACGATCATATTATGCAATAGCTAGTTATGGATCACATTCTAAATTTCTTTATCATGAGTTGTTTCATTTATTTAACGGTGCTTTTGTTCGATAATTTAATAAATTATTATTAGCATTGTTTGTAAGTTTAATTATTATTGTTGACTCTCATAAATATTGTATTCTATCACGGCGTGTTTTCCTTGTATTGATTTTCAAATAAGGTATAAGAAAAAAATGCCTCCCCAAATTCATGAATTTTATTCAAACGCATCATGTTAATGATAATATTATGTTCTGGCCGGATCTGTCATCGTGTTATTCTGCGAGAAGAACCCCAGATTGGTTAAGGCAACAAAATATCCCATGTGTACGCCCCACAGGCACGTCCTATAGAATAGTTTTGGGCTTTACGCAATGGAAAAGTTTACGATGGTGGGTGGAAATCCCAAAATGAAGAAGAACTACGACGAGGAATCTACCAAAAGATTCGAGAGTATAACCCACTTACCGCCCAAAGCCTGATGAGAAGCATTTGCACCAAATTACGAACCATGGCCCTTTAGCTGCTATGTGATACATTATAATTATATAATAGTTAAAGCTTCACTGAATCGTTTTCTGTACTACCAAATTAACTACATTAATTATAGTTTGAATAATTATATTTCAAAAATAATGCCAAAACTTTTGTTACATACGTTATTATAAAAAGTTGCGTACCATCATATCTACTATCTCTGCAATTATATCATAATCTTATCTATCACCAACTGTTAAAATTAGTTTTGCTTATTCGTTAAAGTTATGCATTTATTTCATCAACAAGGTACCAAAACTTAGTAAAAATCTACAGAAAATTATGACACAATTAATTTTTAAATTAAACTACCACATCAAATTCAAAATTTACACAAGATACTCGGTTCTACAACATCTCAACATTAATATAAATAAATATAATAACTCTAAAAATTCAAATCAATTTAAATAAAGCAAAGCTACGCTAAAAAAAAACATTCATTTTCCAATAGCACTGACCCAACAAATAATTGTATAGGAAAGCGTATCATAAAATATATCTGTGCAAGTAGACAAACAAAATACAGATTGAAATCGCCGGTAAATAAAGATTCTCGGATATTTATCCAACCAATTAAAATGTTTAAGGGTGTATAAATCTGGCCTGGAGTATAAATTGTACAAGGTGTAAAAAGTTTATATTTACTCAAATTCCCAACATTCACGTTTAACGACAAACGTGCAGAATTCGAGAAAATGCGGTTGCAGCTTTGATATTTCCGAAGGAGTATTTATTTATGTTCCATCAATCAGGTTTTTGTTCGTCGTTTCCTAGATGTCGCCACGCTGGATGAAACCGCTTGATTGGATTACACAGTTTTTTTTTTTCGTTGTTGCGATATTCAATCAGACAGATGTGTTATTTTCGCGCTGTAATATTTTTGTTTTCTAACATTCTTATAAAATATTCCATATACACAATATATTGTTAAAAATACTACTAATACGGAATAAATAACTAGAGTTTTATTTGACAAGCATTAATCCACCGTCTACAATTGCTCAATAATAATTATATTCGTAATTGAGGACCCACTGGACAATTGATCATGACGTAAAAATAAATAATTAATGAAGTAAAGTAATAATTTAAGGTTATATCAGGTATTAAAACGTGCTTTTCTTACGATTGATTAATATATAATATTTCTTATACGAATATTGCACAGAAAAATCTTTAAACATTAAATTTTTTCTGAATGATGCCATTGCAGTACGCATATGCATTTTCGTGCCACGTAATTACTCATATTGATCGTACGCCTCTCATACATCACGTTTTATATATATATATATATGTATATATTCAAGTCGGAAATTTGGATATGGACAACCGCGGTTCCTGCTATAGGTTGACGGTCGTAAGAAAGATTTATGGCATAATTAACCCCACTTCAAGCATATTTTGCCGAGTCTCGGCAAAAAGCTATCGCAAACCAGACTCACAAAGCGCTCAGCTGGGACTATATCCGAAAATTATTGCATGATTTATTGCTAAACATTTAGCAATGGCCCGGAATTAAACGGTCTAAATTATGAAAATATTACCCTCATCGGAAATGTCAATATATTATTTTTAAAATTTCATTCGCCAGTGGCTAATACCGTTAGTGTACTACTCTACCAATATTTGAACTATTAAATTAAGGAAAAGTATTATTTTCTTCTTCTACATTATAATAAAGTAAGTCATTATAAGAATTTCATTTGTCCCTTTTATGTTGAATTCTTTATTTTTGTAATTTGGATTAATATTTGACATATCTCATACAACGTTGTGGATAAATCACCATAATTTTTAGGCGTTAAACGTATTAGTTATTCCACCTGCATCGTTGCATATAGTCTCGTTATCGTACAGCGGACCGCCGTAGAAATATTACCTGCAAAGGCGTAAAGCAATTTGTCGACTCTAATTCTGTTTATGTGATAAATTAGATTGTGCCTTCACGAATTAATTCATAGTGGTATAAACTAGTTGATCTCCGTTTAAACGGATTTATTATGCATTGCCGGTGGCGATACAGGTTCAAACAACTGATTCCATGTCTATCATCTAAGAGTTGACGTATCAGTGGGTGAATGAAACACTGTTAGTAATATTAACTTTCTAAATATATATATTTGTTAAGTTTTCGACACCTATATTGTAAAATTTCAATCAAATTCGTAGAATTTTTCGGTGTGTTTCTTTTTATTTTAAAAAGTCCATTACGCGCGTTTCGTTTTTAAAATATAAAAAATATAATAAACATTTTTTTCCTTAGATGTATGTTTGTTTATGATATAACTAAAGTTCATTGTACTTAAAATAAACTATAAAATAGGTGGGAGACATTAGCATACACCATACGAGAGTTGCCACGACAATTCACTAAATTAATTGTAATTATTTCCCTTTTTTATACTTTTCTTTGAATCATGTGGTTGAATTTTAATTTAACATAAACAAACGTGGGGAAAATCAAAATCAGAATCAAAAGAAAATAACTCACCTGTTATAGTTATGGCACATAGTATGGCATAGAATTTTTGTATATTTAAATTTCATTGTAATATTCATTGTAAGAATGAAACGAAACGTGTTTAACTACTGGGCGAGCTGTATGAGTGAGCGGAGTTTACTGGAATTGACAGATTTTGTGGTTTTTGCTTCGTTACATTTTTCTTTGATAGTTTTCTTCTAAATGTTTATTAATGTGTATGTCAGATGTACAACAAAAATACATACCACTACCGCACACATCAGAAAACATTAAATAAATTATTTAATAACTACAACATAAAAATTGCACACATCAATATCAATCAATCAAATAAATTAAAAGGAATAACTATACAGAACTAAAAACAAAATACCTCCACCCCTACAAACACACAATATACAAAATCTCTTGTTTGGATTGCCCAGGCAATCATAATTGCTTGTCAAGCAAAGTATCATTTTAATCCCAATAACACAATATATTGTCTTGCTGACTTACATTTTGAAGTCAATTTAATTGCAAAAAATGTGCCACCCGCAACTTGTGAGAATTGTTTACATCTTTATTTTTGTAATAAATACTTGTATTCAGTAAGCGCTTTGACTTATTTGACATAAACATTATTTCCCAAAAGTTTACTCGAATTTTACATGAAGAAAAATTCCAGTGGAAAATTATGAAAGGCCTCACATAATTACACCATTTACATATATATTTACTTGAGCAAATAATTACGGTCTTTTACATGGCAGAAATAGCAGCTTCTACAATTTGCGGTCACAATTTATTGGAAAAAATATTCGCGTTACCTCCGTTCGGCACCGATCACACGAATTGCAATTTTTCTCCACGATCGCAAATAATTTCGCATTTTGATTTTGAGAGATTGATGGATGCATTAAACATTAAATATGACAAAACTGAATGTGAATTGTTTATCCACTCGTCTAAGGCCAACTTAAAATTTGCATTGATAAAGAAAGCAAAAAGTTGTGCCTACAATTACGTATTCAGGGCAAATGAGGGAAACGTATGCAACATTAAAAACTATTTTGGAAGCGATAAAGCATTCAAACAAATTACTCAGACAAACTTTGGTTCGTATCTGGACATTTTAAAGTGATTGATTGTATTTTTTTTAGATAAGCAATGTATAAAAATGGCCAAGTTTTCCTGCATCTGGGGAATTCATTTCCATGGATGAGTGATGCAAAATCAAAGCTGTGTATGTAAAATGAATAAATAAGTAACTAATGATATAATTCTTTGGTTTTTGTACTTATATGAATAATAATTGGTCCAAATATTCGAAACCAAATTAAATGAAGAAGAGCACCGAGCACGGATATATCAAGTGGGCAAAATACAACTTTTTAGGATGTTGCAAATCACACAATTATAAAGAACTTGTAAAGAAAATGATTACAGCTTTTGCGGACTTGAAAGTTTTAATGTCATTGAAGATACATATGCTGCACAATCACATTGATTTTTTCTTTAGAGTATCGGTGTCAGATAAGCGTGGTTAAAATGTTATCAAGAAATGATGAATACTGAAGCAAAGGGTAAAGAAAAGGAATTGGTTGCAATGTTGGTAAAATATTGTTGGAGTGTGCCCTATCAAAATGCTGCCTTTTAACACCAGTCGGGAATATTGTTTATGCCTAGTTTGAGTTCATTTTGCAACTAGTTTTGTAAATAGCCATTCAATATTCAACCCTCAACGCTTCGACTACGACGAAGCGGTTATGGGTGCCTACCTGCGGAAGCGCGAGCTCTACAGCCAGAATCTGGACGGTCGCGATTTCACCGGCCCGTCGTCCGTGTCGATGCACAGCGATTTCTTCGTCAAGGCGACGTTGACGGCGGCTAGGGTGGACACCCTGCAGAAGGAGAGCCACGGAAACGGCTCGTGAGCCAACTCGCTAGCCAGCGAAACGTCAGAGAAGCCTGGAACCAATGTCTACAAGCCTGAGCGGAAAACGTCGAAGCGTGTCGTCGACGAGATCTCCAATGGCTCGCGTGGACGAAAGGATGGTCGATGATTACGAGAAAGGCGCGGGACAGAAGAAGGTCAGAGTCACCAATAAAAGTTTGGAGAAGATGGATTTTGTCCAGATTGCCGATATGAGTGTAAAGAAGGCGGAAACTGCAAGGAAGAAAGGTGCCAAGCTGCATTACTCGGGTATCCACTGGACCTGCCCTTCAAAAAATACTCCTTAAAGCAGGCGACGTGTCCGGCGTACTCCGAAAAACACCGAAAACGTCCCATATCAAGAAGTTCAGCGGCGTCGCCATAGACAACGAGGCATCCTATGAAACAAAAAATTAATACTGTAACAGCGTTGAATAATCGTATGAATAAACTTAGTAGTGTTACTTTTCATGCAGAAAACAAACAGCTAATATATGGTTTTCTACAATCTAATAATTACCCCAAAAAATTCATTAATAGAATTTTACACTCAATAAATTTGAATCATACCACAACATTAAATATCAAACCCCTCGATGCACGATTTTACTCATTTCCCTATATTAGTGGTTTGTCAGAACAATTGAAAAAAATTTTAAATAACAACATTGATATTTTGACTTTTTACAACACAAAAACAATAGGAACGTTGTACACTAAATTAAAAACGAAGACACCACCCCTGTTACAGTCTAACTTAATTTATAAACTTCAATGTAAAGATTGTAGTTTGTCTTAAGTTGGTCAAACAAAACAATATTTGAAACGTAGAATACAAAATCATAAGCAAGATTGTAAGAATGTATTGACGAAAGGGAAAAAATCTGAAATTACTGCGTTATGTGCACATGTAGAAAATATAATCATTCTTTCGATCGACAAAATAATTTACCGAAGCGTTTGTTCCTGGAATCCGTTTATATCAATAAAACTAAAAATACTTGTAACATCAAAAATGATAACTTACTTATATCAAGGATTTACAATAATATCCTTAAATAATTAATTTTTATATGTTTTGTTGTTCATCTCCGTCCTCGTATTGTCAATTTTTTGGTTAATTTTTTATATTTTATCACGTTTTCGATTTGTCCTTGTCACTACGGTTAGTCTGATTAGTTTGATATGTTGGAATAATCTTACACATTCGTTTTGATTATTTGTGATTATACAATAATTTAATGTTAATATTAATTTCGTAACTTTTACATTTGGTAAGTCTTTCTTTTAAAAATTATTGTGAATGACTTTTATTATTGGATATTGTGTTTAATTGTTTTTAGTCTGATGATGCAATTTAATAAATTGCGAAACGTTACTAATGTAAATTACGTTTAATTTGCAACCTGATGTCCCAAAATTTCCCGAAGAATCTTTTTGAATATATAAATACACTGGGGACAAGAATATATTTATACATATATATATATATATATATATATATATATATATATATATATATATATATATATATATAGTTGAAAATTTTGTTCTTAACCTGGTCGTTTGAATATGAAGTTGGTTTTTCTTTCTTGGGCGTGCAGGTTTCTTTTTTAATATTGAAATGATAATCCGAATGGTTTTAAAATATATTTTATATTTCGGATCAGATCCGATCCTTTATCAAAAATACAAAATAAACCGTCGAAAACTCCTTAGTTAAACATTAATTCGATAAAAAAACCAAAACTTAAACTTCTTAACAATAAAATAAAAAACAAATTAAACTATCATATTCTGTTGTGAGATTATTAAAACGAACTCAAAAATATATATTCTCGGACGATCACATGGTTTTCGCACTTAGTCTACATCATTTATACCTGGATATTTTGTTTAACATTTTGAAAACTCGATCGATTTTTCATCGATCGTACATTAAATGGAAAAACATTTTCCATTTAATGTACGATCGATGAAAAATCGATCGAGTTTTCAAAATGTTAAACAAAATATCCAGGTATAAATGATGTAGACTAAGTGCGAAAACCATGTGATCGTCCGAGAATATATATTTTTGAGTTCGTTTTAATAATCTCACAACAGAATATGATAGTTTAATTTGTTTTTTATTTTATTGTTAAGAAGTTTAAGTTTTGGTTTTTTTTATCGAATTAATGTTTAACTAAGGAGTTTTCGACGGTTTATTTTGTATTTTTGATAAAGGATCGGATCTGATCCGAAATATAAAATATATTTTAAAACCATTCGGATTATCATTTCAATATTAAAAAAGAAACCTGCACGCCCAAGAAAGAAAAACCAACTATATATATATATATATATATATATGTATATATATATATATATATATATATATAAACAAACTATTTACACCAATTTTCATTAAGTTCACCAATAATAGTTAAAGATAATCGTTTTTTTCTTATTTGTCCGAAGATTTCATTCGTTTTAATGCCATTACAAAAGTTGTCTATAGGCCACTGCAGAATTTTGAAACTCAAGAATCAAAATTACACAAATTCGTCATAGTAAGTTAAAATTACACACATTATTTTTTTTCAAATTCAAATGCATTCCTTATTCTCTTAATTCTATATTCACATTTGTTTTTAATTTTTTTAAATGATATTTAAAATAGTTTCGCTTCGTTCTAAGATAGATTCTGTTTATAAAAAGCAAACTATTTATAGCCCCACGTATGTACGTACGTTAAATATTAGTGAGATTTTTTTGGTTAGGGCATTTTTCCAAGTACTTAATGCAAATTTTACATACGTCTGGTAATACACAATTCAGTGTCAACGACTGGTGACCAAATCCCGTAGTGTGGCAATATTCAGTTAATAGTCCTTATTTTTATATTAAATCATTTTAACTATATCCTTTGCCCGGACGTCACGCAAATAGCTATGTAGCTATTAAAATAGCAACTTGCTTGTCGTTGACTCCGAATTGCATGTAACCACCAAATAAGACGAATAAGACTGAAACACGTGTTTCATTCCGGATAAAGGATCCTCACTTACTGTTGAAATCCCCATATTTATTAGAATATGCCGAGTGGCATATTCTAATAACAATATGCCACTCGATACTTTTTGAAAAACAGTTACTTAAAACGCCTATTTAGTTGAAAGCTTCGTATAATCGTGCACAAAATGTACACAAATACAAATTAATCCTTATAAATTGTCAATACCTAAACAGTTAATTTAAAAATGCGTAGTGAAGGTCTGGAAAATGCGCAGGAGATTTTTTCAGCATTCAAAACTCAACGTTGCGATTCATACTTAATTTACGTATTCATTTCTCCGCAAATTTTTTTTTTTTGAATTCGTATCAAACAAAAATTGAACCCCTACCTCAAAAATATATAACATACAAAATTAGCATTGATATAATTTAATACAACTTGCCAAACCTTAACATCTAACTGATAATAATATGTACACTTCACCACTTTGTATTTATTGCAGTTGCCTGAACAGAGCGGACATAATACGAGTATACGACGGGAGAAGCTCAGAGGATCCTTCGCTGGTCGATTTATGTAACGAAGGCACCGAATTGGAAATCCTGTCGACCGGCTCAGACCTGTATATAACGTTTGTAGCAAATTCCGAATGGCCTGGTCAGGGATTCAAGGCCAGTTATCAATTTCAACCAATCGACGATATCACAATAGGTAAATAAATGTTAGTGTACGTATAATCCGCTGCTGATAACAATCCGGCGGAGCGGATTATTATTTCGTGGCGATCGAATCACAAACATGGATGGACCCCCACTACATTTCGTTTCATTTTTAATCTGTTTCTCTTTTGTGCTCTTGTTGCTGGGAAAATACAATTTCATTTCTGCGCGTTCATCATATCAATTACTGACACAGCATTAACAGAATGTTGTAAGTAAATTATTTGTCAATTTGTGAATCGTTTTTATCTGATTATATAATATTGATATTATTTATTGATTCTAAATTCATTTTATTTAATAAATGTTGAAAATTAAAATTAACAGCAACAAAGTGGATTATAATTTGTCACATCTTCTTGCTTAAAAATTGCACCATCAAGTTAGAAAGGTAAAGTTTGCATTTTATATATTGATATTGTTAAATTCAAACGAAAGATGGTCGAATTTTACACCTCAATGGTGCAGTGAACATTAATTAAAACAGGTCCATGAAGACTAACTGGCGGATCGCTAGACAATATTGTTTCTGGGTTATTACCCTTGGGCAGTAGCGATTACCAAGAACCTTAGTTGTTGAAATACCTTTACATGTAGTGGCCATCAAAACTTCTTGGCGCGAGCCAATCACTCCTAACGAACCACTGACAACAGAACACTGACGAGACGATACCTTGTCTAATACCTTGCGGAGACTAATTAATGTTCACTGCACCATTGAGGTGTAAGATTCGACCATCTTTCGTGTAAATTTTACATTTTGCTGTCAGATTTGACAAGACACCTTTTCAATTTGATATTCTTATATATATATATTAACAAAATTAACTTTGGTTTAATATTCACAAAATTTATTGTATAGCGAGAATTGTTTCGGCTTGCTAGGCCATTATTGAGCATTACAAATGACTAGAAGTAAGCGACACAGATTATGTACAAACTTACAAGAATATCGGTGGTACAAAAGAGCGAGCTACGTTGGGAAAACATATATTTAAAAACAAATCTTGGGAACATCATTAAGTTAGCGTACCAGGTGTTCACCGCGGGAAGATTGCTTTGAAGAGTGGCGTTTCTCCGAGTTCGGTATTCTCGTTGACAATGCTCTTCTGCATGAATTGTGCTTTTTTAATTTCTAAATTTTCCAAATGGTTTAATTTTCGCCTTTTGTTCTCTATATGTAATACTTTCATGTCTTCTTGGATAAAGTGGTTATTTCTGATAGAATACTTTGCTATTCCGGTCATTGCGTGGTTATAGAGGATGATCTTTATGTTCCTATGGCCTAATTTTGAAATTTCTTCCGGTTTGTCCTATGTATAAAGCATCACAATTTACCCAATTGATCTTGTAAATACCTGATTTGTGATCTTGGTTGATTTTATCTTTGTTATTAACCTGTAATAGTACGCTGTAATTGGATTATGAACTAATACATAATTACAACACTCACCGATTAGTAATTCGCATTCTGCAAACGGTCGTTGTTTTGATTTCATTTGTTACACTTTGCCGTCAGCAAGAATGGAAATAATAATTCGTATTGAGGACAATTTCCTCTCGCGATGACTTATAAATATCCGCTTGCAGGGCTCGAACATTAATGATATAGAAGTGATCAGGAGTGATAGATAGTTAGTCGTGTATAGATAGTCGATAGACAATCATCGACAGAGTTCCGTCGATATGTAGTGCAATTATTAGCATGTACATAATTTGCAACGCGTAACGACAACGATCGACGTTAGGGTAGGTCAGTAACCACTCGGCGACGCTGCAAACGAACGACCTTGCAAACTACACCATTATGTAGAGTTTTAATAAATACATACATCACAACTACCGACGAGTATCATTTACGACAAGACCCAACTAGTAATATTTCAAACCAACATACTGCTAATATTATTTTTACTAACACAGATAGTATTAACGTTATGTTTTTTAAGTCTATTGCTTATTTTGTAACCGAGATTGTCCACGTGGTTGATGAGGTTATATCTGCTTTTCTCGGAATTTTCGTGTGCTGTGTAAAATATTTTGAGTATAGCTATTTTTGTTTCTTTGTGATCATTCTGTCAATAATATTCTTATTGTACTTATTCTCTGTGGCTATTTGCTTGATAGTATCTACCTCCTTTCCATAATGTTCTGTACTTAATGGTGTGTTAAGAAGTCTATGTAGTAAACTATTAAAGGCTGTCATTTTTATGGGCTTCGCTTGTTTTGAGTCCGCAGGTGTTACCAAGTCCGTGCAAGTGGGTTTGCGGTAGATGTTGAATTCTATTTTGTTGTTGTTACCACGTGTTAGTGTTAAGTCCAGGTAATTTATAGTTCTATTATGCTATTTCTCCATAGTGAATTGAATTTTTTGGTTCCGTGAATTAAGGAGCTTAAGAAATGGTTCCAGTTGTCGGTTAGTTCCCGTCCACGTATCTAGTCCAATTCTTAATGCAATTTAGCATAGGATTATTAGTTGTGAATAGACTTTCTTCAAAATTATTCATGAAGATTTCACCCAAAAGTGGAGATAATGGTGAACCCAGGGGTAGTCCATCTCGTTGTTGGAAATATTTTCCATTGAATTGAAAATAGCTTTGTTGTAAGCAAGTGTTGATCAAAAATCGGAGTCAACAACAAGCAGCCGACCTCCACATTGTGACAACAGTCAAATCACCCACAATATGTGTGGGAACATTCAACATAGCCACGTGGGAGGACATAGCCACCTGCGTGAACAACCGAGCCCAGGAAATAATAATGAAAAAAGGTTTTAACGCGGGAATATAGATATATAAGAGGAAGATTTTAATGGACATACACCCGCATGGAAACACACAACCGCCGACACGTGTTTCTGACTTATTAGTCGTCATCAGGACGGTATAGCCAAATTAAAATATGGACAAAAATTATAGATATAAAACAATCGGAGTCAACAACAAGCAGCCGAACTCCACATTGTAACAACACTCAAAATACCCACAATATGTGTGGGAACATTCGTTTGGTGTGAGAAAAACGTTCGTAGGGTCTAAAAATAATCTAGTAATGAAAATTTAATAAAATATGAATGGTTTTGTTTATGTGTATGAACTTTCAAAAACAGAAAAATGTTTATACAACTTATTAGTGTATTAACACACTTAGACACCATTCCAAAAAGGAGAAAATAGCCGTTTGACATGTGCATTTTATAAATTAAAGGAATACGGGAGTATGGTAAAAAGTTTTATAGAAACCTGTAAACGTCGGTAAAAGTCTAACAAAACCAATTTCGATCGGATCACCCTTGATGAAACTACTTAAGGATGTCGAAATACGACGAGTTTTTAATGTCATTTTGTCGGCTATACGTTTCACGTCGCTTGGGAAGAGATTTAATAAAAACTTTGCTAGTCGACGGCTTGAAAATTTTTTTTAAATGAATAAAGAAGAATAATGCAGTGTTGACCCAAATCGGGCAATACCAGGATGCAATCGTAAATGTATAACAAGAGTGATAACAACTACTACCGGTGGTAATAGACGGCTGTGTTCGAGGGGCTATATCAAAGAATCGGCTTGATAAAAAATTGAAATAAACATATACAACCAGCAATCATTTCATCGTAACATACTGGGCGGCAAAGTGTTCGGCCGGGGATTCTTTTGTAATCATTCATTGGAAAGGCAGCAATTCCCCGGTAATATTACGTAACCCGCGGTTATAAAAGTGTGATCCACACAATTTTAATCTTCAGTTTGCATTGCATTTTTCGCTTTTGAGTACGTACCCATTGTGTTTTTATAAAATAATTAATGTTGAATATTATTGATTAAATGGTGGTGGTGGTGGCAAGTTATATAAGATGAATTCCAGAATAAAACGATCTATGGTGTGGTAATTTTTTAATCTTAAGCAAGAAAATAAATTCGTGGTGTGTAGTGTGTAATAAACAATACAAATATTTCAAGAATACCACGAATCTTACGAACATTTAAAAGGACTGCACACCAAATCTTCTGCCGGTGCCTCCTAAAACTCAGGAGCACAATGCCGAAGACGAAGCGTCAACCCCTTCAAATCGAGTTTCGAGATCACAGAGTCCACAGGCTCCTAAACCATCAACTTCTACGAGTACATCTACATCAGAAGTGCCGTCAGAAACAACTGCAACACTAAGACCTACAAACATAAGAAGACAGTTACGTTTATTTGGATCATCGAGATCGTCCACTCAACTCAAATGATTGTGTGGGACTATCAGCCCCTTGGAATTGTTGAAGACAGAGGGTTCCGGGTGTTTGTTGAAAAGCTAAATTCATTATACTCAATCCCATCTCGGAAATTTTTAACGTCGCAATTAATTCCTGATTTGTATCGAAGTCAGGTCGAGAAATTGGAACAGAAGTTGTCGTCTGTCGATCACGTTGGTGTTACAACAGATCTGTGGAAATCAGATAGTACTAATCATTAGTAATAATACATTACTGTCACTATTCATTTTACACAAAATGCGGAACTACATGCTAGCGCCCTGCAAAGTAGCGAAGTAAAGGGGAGCCAAACTGGATCACAGATAGAAGCGGAGTTCATGGAGATATTTAATAAGTGGAACATTGATGAAAAGATCGTTACTATAGTTTCAGATAAAGGTCTAACGTCAAACCGGCTATAAACACCCGTGCGTGGCTCATACTTTAAATATCAATGAAAGACGGGGTACGCCAAAAAGATGAGTTAAGTGTAATATTACAAAAATGCAGGCATAACGTAGTGGCCTTGCTGTGGAAAAACTGTCTGAGATGCAACAACAAATGAACACTCCTCAGTTAAAAGTGAAGCAAGATGTGATTGATAGATATTAAGGCCCCATTTCAATAAAAGCCATTACGATGGTAAAACAGTATTTGTCGATGACAAACATACGTTCCCCGAGTCCACTTACTTTTTGGTCAGCAAATAAAATGCACAAAATATATCTCTGCACACCAGCGACATATGTGCCTTCGGAAAAGATCTTTTCCAAAAGTGGCCTCATCGCCAATTCCAAGAGAAACAGGCTTTCAGCAAAAATCTAGAACATATTGTTTTTGTAAATACAAATTTGTAGATTGCTAATAAAGTATTCGTTAAATATTTTTTATACAATTCAATTATGTACTTCCATTTTTTAAGCATTATTCCTAAGCTAAAAGTAAAACCTGCCGACCTACCGTTTTAACACTTTTATGTCATAATATTCTTCCTTTACCACACTTTACAATTTATGAAATAAGGATACAAACTTGGCAATTTGCAATTGGCATCATCCTTAATAATTTATCGTTGATCGATGATATAACGAATAATCCACCATTCTAATTTTAGCTGTTTTACGCCTACGCATCATTCATAATCGATTATTCGAATTATGAAAAGCCATTATTTCGATTCAATCAATTATTGAAATGTATCGATCATGCTCAACACTACTTTTTAGGGGCAGAAAATATTTAACTTACAATATGTCATTGCTGGTAACAATGTTTATTTCATTTTTTTTGTCAAGCCGTTTCTTTGATATAGGCCCTCGAACACAGCCGCCTATACTTTGGCACCGATAGTAAGCATGATTATTGGGGCAGCATAGGAAAGTTCAATTTTGACTTAACCCTCTTAGGCTTATTTAGACGGCATAGGTTACGGTTCATTACTCGAAAGCATACAGCAAAACAGATTTTACCCCCGAGAATTCAAAAATTATTAATACTTGTATAATCGATAAATACCATTAATTATTTTGTGTGTTGCGCCCACACCCACACGAATACCGGTTCCAACTACTAACTATTGTGTTGTAGTCGCCGTAAATATTCAAATTGATTTTTTTTATTTAAAAGCGCGCATAAGTAGTCGATTTATAATCATGATTTATTGCACTCATTCATTAGTCAGCTCGCGCTCGCTTTCTAAACTTGAACTTGTGCAATAAAATCCTGCTTTAATATACGTTTTAAAATTTTCATTGGCATTATTCACTGAAAGTCATTATGATTTATAAGGCGACCCCTTGGATTCGAAATACATATGTTGTACGACTGAAAAAATAAATGCTCCCAGATATTGATGCGAAAACAGCTTTTGGCAGTTGTAAAAAAATAACATCAATTATATGAAGTCAATCGGCAACTCGTCAAACATACAGCAGTCTCAAAATTATTGTAGGTGACGTTGAAATAAGAAATTATTATATTATAGAAATAATTATTACGTGAAAACTCAATATGAAAGTTCGTTTTTATTAATACACTGCTGCCTATGTAGCATAATTCGTCTAAAATAGTATATAAAGATGTTTGCACTACCTGTATCTCATAATAGCGAATAATTAATTACGGAGACGCATCTTAGGTCTTGGCAACATTTCTAAATAAACAGATTTGTTTGCGAGGTTTACATTTGTTCACAAGTTTAAACGATATAGGCCTCTTACACACATGAGCACTTGCAGTGGACTGGCAACGGCGTCTAGCGATGTAACCAGTTGGGGCAGCTAATATAATTGGCCCGGTAAGAAAATTTATTGCACACATGTGATGCTAGAAATTAACATCTAAGCCTTAAAATCATTTAATGAGTTGAGCAGCGCAAGAAGATGTGTCCGCGATTGATGATTTAGTTAAATAACGTTATGTAGGGTTCGGTGGCTGATATCGCACATACTTCTAAATCGATCCACTCTGGATTTACAGCAAACTATTCGGCATATTTGACATTTAACCGTTATTTAGATAACTAGGCAGTAGTTTCAAGCTTTGGGGCAAACGTCCTTAGAGTGCCGCCAACCTTTTGAAAAATTGATGTGCAGTTACTGTATAATATACCTGTGGTAACAGATTAGTCACGATGTAAGCGACGATAATGAGCAAACAATCTGCGACACCTTTTCATTATTTATTCAAACAAATTTCGCCTTATCATACTTCAAAATAAATGTAAGAAAATTAAATGAAATTGTTCAAATACTCTGTTATTTAACTAGAAGGAGTGATTTAAATTTGCCGCGTTAAAACATGCACCTGCAATTGGCGAAAACCGACTGTGTTTTACATAATGCTAAGTTGTCTATATTTCGACATATCAGCTATTCCAAGCGGTTGCATTTCAGTTAACAGTTTTGTGCTATGGATATTGTACCGAATACAAGTTTCGCGTCGGCTTCAGTTTCAGCGTAAATATGGCTTTCCAATTTACTCCAATTTACCTCCTAGTTTAAAAACAAGGTATAGGTAGCAGAAAGGTCTGCTGCTAAGTTCATTAGCGTTGAGGTTAGGTTGAATTGGGTTGAATTGGGCGAATTTAAGTACCGTTTGTATATTTCTTGAATCAACTGGAAACAGTTGATTATGGAAATAAATGCGAAATCCATTTACGATTTGATTTACGACGAATTGCACTTTCCTCTGCGCGGAAAAAATGCATTGTCATTGCATCAATTCTAGTCACAAAAGAGCTGTTAATTAGATACTTGTTGCTTGCACAAGTGCTTCTGGAATTTCTTTCTGCCAATGGTAATTTTCAAAAGATGAGAATGCAAGTGTCCAATTCTAGTTATATCAGCACCGAGCTCTTTACCACACGTGGTTGAGAAAGCAAGTAAAGATGCCATAGTTTTATTAGTTTTTGAATTACCATCACATTCTCAAAGTACTTGGAAGCCATTAATTTGGCACGTATACCTACAGCTTCCTGGTCGTACCACTCATAGGTTAAAAACTCTATATGTTGCCGTCTCCAAGCTTCTGCAGACCTATTACGATCAGCCAATTATGAAGCTATAATCCAGGACGGGAGGTTTCAGAGCTTGAAGTTGGGTTGTGTTGAATTGGGTTTCAAAGCTTATGAGAAAACAAGTAACATTGAGCATTAACCCATCATAAACAAACCGTTTTGAATAATTGCTGCAAAAGTATGCAGCCACAAGTGGAGGGAAAATCATGTGTGGTGTTCCGTGAACGCTAGTGGAATAATTTACAACTAAATGGACTAAAACGTCTTTCTGATTTGATTAGAACAAATGTTACAAACACAACAAAGAGGAAATCTTATCTTATTAACATTGAACTAACAAAAGTAACAAACCCAGCAAAGAGGACCTTATCCTATTAACATTGGACAATCACAGCAAACATGTTTCCTTACGACTTCTCCCAAAATATTGTTATTCTATTGTTTCTAATACCCACGCATGCCTTTCGCAGATTCCAGCTTTGATCCAGATTTAATGTTCTTCTCGCGACTTAGGAAAGCACTCATTTATTTTAAAAGTTTGAATATATACCAGAAAATGCTATGGTTTTAAAATGCCAATAAATGACTAATGTTTTTGAGGATGGCTTTTCACCTGTCACAAAAAATTAACCACTTTCACTTCCAGCACTCGTACCCAGTAGTGCTTCTAGAACTGAAGTAGGTCCCCTCCTAGATGTTCCAAAGCTGCATATCTAACTACTGAATATACCAATAATGATTGTAATGTTTTTTTTTTGAAAACGATATATATGAAAATGACCTGTCATTTACTAGTACTATTACATGTCCTCAACTTACCATATACACAGCAACGTCTCGTCAAAATAAAGATCTGAAAAATTTGCAGCTACTTCCATAAAAGCTTTGTTAGAAGAAAAGGCGGACAAGAAAAAGAATGAAGAAGAAAGCAGAACCGAAAAGACACACAGAAAAGAAAAAAATGTGCTAGAACAGGCCCAGCAATAGTTCGAGAATAAGAGTCGATTATTTTTATTTCACAACGCGGAACTTAATGATCGAGCGTCGCATCACATATTTTGAATGCAGATTCACACTCAACAATAAACGGCAAATTCATCGATAGCTATCTAGACATTATAATCTGTAGACAGTATGTCATGACTGACAGTATTTCCAATCTGTCACCATAAAAGTACACATTTATATATATTAGGGCGGGTTAATTTTTTTTTTGATGGAGCGTATAGCAAAAACGTAATCTATAGGTGATTCTGAGAAATTTTGCTCAAGAGACCATAGCTCTAAGTCGGATTTGGAGCCCCCCAAAATTTCAAAATATATATACATAGAATAATTTAATTAAATTCGTCATAAAATCGGATAGCATTATAGTAGATTTCTCAATCTGGGCTTGTTTGAAAGGTATTTTTATCACCTTTCAGAATCTGTATTGATACCAATATTTTTTTTTATTTTTAGTAGAGATATTAAGAATTTTTTGTCGAAAAATAGCCTAAAATGATCTTTTAACTAATAAATTCTGAATTTTCTTAGATTTTTTTCGAGATTATGAAAGTTCAGATAATTTCCAACAACTTTTATTACGATCAATTTTTTTTGTTTTCGAACTCCTTTTTGTAGGAAAATCGATTTGAAAAAATCATTTTCAAGGTTTCAACAAAAAAACACTATTTTTACATTTTTTATTCAATTTATTTTTAAATATTATTCTCGACCTATAATTTAATGTTTTAACGTGGTAATATTATTTTTTAAGGTCCTTTTTACTTTCCATTCGATGAGTTTTCTTACGACTTTCTAATGTCACTGCCATAACTCCTTCACGATTCTTTTCTATAACTCGTTTTGAAACATTCGTTAATAATTGTACATGTCTTTCTGTTCCTTGTATGTGCATTGGAATTTGTGGATCAGCCAGTGGTGGTTCAACGAAATCTAAGTATTCTACCAAGTGATCATATGGAATCTGTCTAGTAAATGCTGGTTCTAATAATATATCGTCGTTATTCATATCAACCATATTGACATAATCAGTAGCATTGAAATTTAAGATATATTTTTTGTAAACTCTGAGTTTAGTTGGATCGTACAATTTTTCTCGATAGTGTAAAATCTTTTTGATAGCTCTATCCCGTACTGCTTTTCGATCATCAAATAACATTGTTAATAAGATATTTTCTGGATATGAGTTGTTTTGAATTACACCATCTACAATATTACGAAAGTTTGGTTGTAAGTATCGTGTCCAACGTATAAATTTTAATAAAAGTGCACTGCCGTACACAACAGAGTTATAAAACTGCACATTGAAGTACATTGGCACATAAACTGTAATAATATAAACTGCCAAAGTTTTTAAATTGGTCGATGGTGTATTAGTTGTTACATATAATCGTAGTAATCTACTTGCTTTGGTTAACCAACCAGAATGTGCAACTGGTCCTGGTTTAATGTTAGCTAAAAATAAAAAAAAAATATTGGTATTGTGATAACCGAGTTTTTATTTAAGTATTTTGGCAAACTGCGTGCGCATTGCTCGATGAACGATTAAGGAAGAAGGAAAAGCAAGCTTGGCAACGTTTAGTGTTGGTAAACGTCATTATTTTGTAACGTCATTATTCAGTGTTACAAAGTTGTTCAATTGAACAATGCTGCCATTGACGACTTATTCTACAGGTATCAATAAATACCTTTCAAACAAGTCCAGATTGAGAAATCTACTATAATTCTATCCGATTTTATGACGAATTTAATTAAATTGTTCTATGTATATATGGAAAAATTTCTATTTTGAAATTTTGGGGGCTCCAAATCCGACTTAGAGCTATGGTCTCTTGAGCAAAACTTCTCAGAATCACCTATAGATTACGTTTTTGCTATACGCTTCATAAAAAAAAATCGTTCCATACAATTTGACCCGCCCTAATATATATATATATATATAATTATTGTACAAATTCTCGACTGTAAATCACTTAAAATGGTACTTATCTTGTATCATGAGCAGTCAGTCGTTGAATAAAACACTTTTAGCAATATTAAAAATAAATTAGTAAATACTGGGGTAATAGAAAGTCGGCCTTGTTACCGCGATAGGTTTTATTTAATGTCATTTGTCATATTAATGTTTATTGCTTGACAAGGGTTTCCGAAACACCTTATTGCAAAAAAAGGTTTCGCAATAAACTTTAATATTGCTAAAAGTGTTTTATTCAACGACTGACTGCTCATGATACAAGATAAGTACCATTTTATATATATATTATAAATATTTTTACCAATATGTTTATCGCCGATTGACAATAAATATGTGAATTTTGTCACAGTTCTCAGTCTCAAATATTGCACTTTTACTGCCCCGACATTAAAAGATAATATCTGTTACCTATAATCAAGTAAAATTGTCCCAAGTGCTTTTAAATTAGAAGCCCTAATTTTTAAAACTACAAATTTATTCTGAAAATGATTATTATTTGTATCTAATGTCTTCTGGTGGAAAAGAGAGAAACAAATCATAAAGATAAAGTGATGTATTTCAAACCAATATCAGAAAAGTTATGTGTAACATCAATATAATCAATTTCCACGCCCCCTCAGAAGAGGAAAATGATATATTTCATAAACAACTAGAAGAAGAATACGAAAAATTACGGAAACATGACATGAAAATAGTGATTGAAGATTACAACGTAAAGAATATGAGTACGCAGTAACGCAGTACGCAGTACGCAGTACGAACTATTTAATGATAAAAAACAACCTTTATTTGGCATTTGCCTCATACAATATACCATGTCTTATTCCAAATCCCATATTCCCCTCACCCTATTTACATTTTTCAATACATTCCCCTCCTCGATCTCTCTCCTCCACTCCACCTCCTCCTCCTTCTCTCACCTATTTGTACCTTGTATCCGCTCTCTCCATCTCCGGCCCTCGACTGTTATCTCCCCTGCAACATATCATTATGACCCTCTGCTACCGTCCTTTTCCTACCCTCCTCCCTTCTCCTTTTTAATTCCGCTAATATATGTACCCCTTCCCCACTTTCTCCCAATGCCTTCTTCCAGTCCCTACCCTCCTTCTCCTCCTCCTTGCTCCACCCCATTTCTTCGCACTCTTCCCGCCAATGCTTCCATTCATCCCTTCCCTTCCCGCATGCTTCACACCCTTTATATTCTTCCCACATCCAGTATTTATTTACCCTCTCCTTGTTTCCGCATCTATATCTAGCTATTAACTGCTCTTCCTCTGCCGTTTTACCTCCCCCCAAGTACCTTGGCCTCCTTCGATATGTTTGTATTGTTCTGTATTTCCCATTATACCTTGCTTCCCTTATCTTCCATTCTCTTTCCAGCGCTTCCGCCTGCTTCCACCTCTCTACCATCTAACTTTCCACCTGTCTCCCCTCTCTTCACCTCCTTTCCACCTCACCTGTCGTTAGCCCCGTCTTCTCATGGAGTTTGATCCTTGCAAGTTCCCACTCTGATAACTTTTCTCGCATCCTCTCCATCTTGTCTACTTCCTCCAATACATTTTTCCCCAGCCTCTCCTCCCCCCCTCCTCTCAATTCCCACTCATATTTCAACATTCTCCTCCCCGTCTCTACTGCAAGCCACTCGCACCCCGTCTCTTGCCTCACAATGTAATCGGGCGTCGACCTTTCAAGGTGCAGCGCCCTTTTAAGGTGCCCTAGGTGCGTCCTCTCGATGTCCTTGTGCTCCTTGCTCCCCCATACCTCTACCCCATACATCAAAATACTTCTCACACAGATATCCCATATCTTATTCCTCTCGTCAAATCTCCCTTTCCTCTTCCCCCATATTATTTTTCTCAAGCCCGCTTCCGCCTTTTTCGCCTTTCTACTTATATGTTTTATTTGCCCTTCCCTACTGTTGCTCGCCCAGATACGTCCATTCCCTCACCTGCTCGATGTCTTGCCCTTTCCATTTCACCTGTGTTTCCTTCCCCCTCCCTTCTCCTTTCCTGAACACCATCACTTTAACATTTAGCTCGTGCCCCTCCTGTCTAGGAATCCCTCTAGCCTCCTCACGATTTCTTTCAGCCATTTTTCCGTTTCCGCGAGAATGGCCACATCGTCTGCGAATGACAATGTCCAGATCTTGATATATTTAATCAATTGAGATATGTACATGCAAAATAACAGGGGGCCCAAAATGGAACCTTGAGGAACGCTTTGTCCAACGTGTATACATTTTGACACCTTTGAACCGACTCGAACACTTTGCTTGCGACCAGTTGAATAATTTCCAATTAGAGCCGCAGATGATGCACCTAAACCTAAACGTTTTAGTAGAACAGTTAGAGTGTTGTAATTGACAGTATCAAAAGCTTTACTACAATCCAGTTGGACTAATACTGTTATCAATCCTTGATCAGTCGCGATCAGAATATCATCTGTAACTTTAAGAAGTGCTGTTTCGCAGCTATACCTCCAAACCCTCCTCCAAACCCCGATTGCGTTTCGGGTAATATATTATATTCTACTACAAATTTAGATACTTGAGTATTTAATACTCGCTCAAGTATTTTAGATACACTCTGTAGCAACTGATTGATCTTAAGACATTGAAACTAGAAGGAGCTTTGTATTTCGCGAGAGGTTGAACAACAATAATATAGGTAATGTAAGGAATTACACAAGGACAACATAGCTTAATCATACCTATGCTAATTCCATCAACATCCATGGCAAATAATTTAATATTGAAAATGATATTACGAATTCCGCAAGAGTCCACTATATGGAAATCAAATTTATTAACATTATTCACTACTTTATCCGCTACAAACATGGAACTGTCAGAAGTCATTTATAGCATCAACATTATTCAAATGTTCTATTATAATAGTTCTTTTTTTGGTTCTTTATATCAAGATTGTTCAGATGTTTCCACAGACTGGAATTAGACGTAGTACGCGAAATATGCTCAAAATATGCTTTTTTCTCTTTTGAAGGAGGCCGTGGTGAAATTCCTAATTAATTTGTAATATTCCCAATCGTTCGGTAATCTAGACCTTCCATCATCCAAGAAATTCGTCGTTTAGTAAATTTCCGAGTTATTACGGGACAATGAAAATCAAATAGTGCAAATATAGATTCACTAAAAAATTCAACTTTATCTTCTGTATCATCATAATAAAAAAATCGTGATAACCGAAGCATCCGCAGGTCCAAATCGAATTCTATCATAGTCGATCTTTCCGAATCCACGAAATGTATGAAACTTAGGCTCGTCAGTTGGTACGATAAACAAAAAAAAAATAATATGATCTGAAAAATCACAAAGTACCACGCCAGAACGTCAGTCAACGTAGCAGTGTTCTTTGCTAGCCGACTTCATTGGTCAATGAGTTCAATGAAATTTAAAGATTTAAAGATACTAGACTTATAATGTACTGGCAAAATTATTAAGGAAAGATTAAGCAATGTTACAGTAAGTGTCCTAGGAGAAAATTAGGTAGGTTTCAGAAGAAACAGATCCGTAAATGACCAGATTTTTACTCTCAAAGAAATCCAACTAACCTGCTACAAATTAGCTCTGCGGGTGCTATTCATTGATTTCAAACAAGCCTATGACAGAGGCAATAGAGAACAGCTGTACAACGCAATGATAATATTACAAAAATGGTGGGGAATGGTTTAGGAAAACATGATGAGAAGAATCAAAGTAAACATGGAAGGGACAATAATATAATGTAATGTAATGAGCATGAATGTATAGCATATGCGGACGACCTTACACTCCTAGCAAAGACGAGTGCGGAATTAAAATGGAAAATTGGAAATAGAACCAAAGTTGTTTACTAAAGAAAACAGACGAAACAAATATACTAAGAGTTGTATACGGTGGAATAATAAAAGAAGATAGCTGGCGAAGAAAACAAATAAGGAACTAGACATTATATCCAACAAATAAAAAAGATAACATGCGTCAAGAACCCAACGACTAAATTGAATACGGCATATAAAATAATGAAATAGATTACCAACAAATGGTTCAATTAGAAAAAATTAGAAAGACAAAACGAGAAACAGAGAAGAATGGAATAAAATTGTCCAGCAAAGTCTGTACAGGCCTGTAGTGCATATACTTCTGGTTCTGGTTTCTTTATAGCCATATTTATTTTGTACATTTTCTTCATAGATGGTCGAGACAATTTGATCTCCAATAATTTACTCGATAGCCTTCATCATAGTGAGATCGTGAGAAGTCCTCATGAAGAACTGTCCAGTGCAGTCGTTCATTTTCATCAATTTAAGCAATTCGACTATTTTTTCGCAAATTTCCAATAACTGATTTACTATAAAGCCTTCATCATAGTGAGATCGGCAGAAGTCCTCATTAAGAACTGTTCTGTGCAGTCGTTGATTTTCGGCAATCGAAGCAATTCCATATTTTTACCGAATTTTACCGAATGTATGATACCGATTAGAATGCCTTACCACATGCATAGCTAAAGAAAAATCCACAACTATTTATATCTGATAGTCTACCCAAGTTAAAATCATCCATAACTTCAAAATTATTTGCTTTTTAGTGTCAGGTCAACTCAATATCCAACTTTTAATGTATTGTGCTGTGAAAATATTATAAATTCTTATATTTGTACACAAATATATATCATATTGAGTCTACAAAAAGAAATTCCCGGTTTGTTCTCTTTTGAAAAATGAATTATTATTCTATATAATACATTAACCATAAGTCGTAATATCAGAATCACGTGAAGTAACAACTAACACAAGGCCAATGCACGCAATAATTTCAAAAACTAAAAATGATTATTCCGTAGAATTATGTGTTTTATGCTGCACCGAAACGAATTTACTACCTTGTCCGGAAACGCCAGCAACAGCAGTAAATTTGGTGCCTTACAACAAATAACTATTCCATGCTTATCACACTCAATTATACAATTCGGTACTCGAAACTGAACGGGCGATAAACGTATACTGGAGCGACAGATAAAACGACGCAACTAATCTACGCGATGACAAATTGAAACAGCATTTTGTTAGTAAATAAAAAAATTGTCAAGATGAAAAACGGATTATTTTAGTAATGTAGTGACCGTATGGTATGCTATTCAACTTTTCAATTGTTTTTGTTTAGTCTTCGTAATAAGATACAATTCATAATTATGTTGTAGATCGTATAAATATTAAAGTTATTATAGTTATTATAGTTGAAAATTTTAAACCTGCTGAAATTGTTCTATGACTTCATGAATTGTATGGAGAAAATACCAATTCAAATAGAAGTCTGTTAAAATATCCAGAGAGGGTAAAATCGCATTGAAAATTTCACCGATGTGAGACGAAAATATTCAGCGAATGAACAAATTATGAGCAACAGAACAAAAAATTGATGCCTGGTGGGTTTTACGACTGCTTTCTCTAGAGCAAAAACAAAGACGATTTCAAGTGCTTGCCCGATTTGAACAAAACGGAGAAGGGCTCCTGATCAACTTACTCGTGACGACATCTGGGTTCATCAATTTACACCTAACAGTAATTTTTACAAATATGAGATAATATATAAATTTTAACCTGAAGTACGTCATTATTTAACAATTCACTTTTAACAATGCCTGAATTGTTTAGATATTACTAAATAGATTATATATACTGAAACTAATTTTCATACGGTATAACGTAATTAATTTCAAAATGTGGTCAATATGTCACTTTTTAAGTACACACGCCTCTTTATGTTTTGATATTGATATTTGATATTAGTCTAATGGAGCTCGTGTTTCCAAATTATATTAGGTTATACTATTAACAACTATTTTATTATTTATATCCGCGCAGTACTTTACGGATACAATTTCAACACAAAAAAGGTATTTTTATTTAGGAATGTGCTAAAGAAACTTGCGATATTTTAATGAAAAAATCTCATCTTACTTTAAATTGCCGTCTTAACTTCAAAAGTTCTTCCTTCACCAGCATTATCTACATTAATTAAAATATGATTATTTTTGGAGCACAATAGCTCCCCCGATAGCAAATTAGAAGTTCTTAATGGACCCTTTACGTGAATTGATGAAAGATTTTTCCCACTTCAAACTTTATTTCAAATAATTTTAAATTACCAAATACTAATAAATCTTGATATTGATTCGATGTTACTTTCTTGAAATTCGTTGAAATAAACCACAGATGGAGCTTGTACGTCGGGTTTGGCGCCATCTGGTGGCGGCAGGGTAAAGTTTGCAGCGCGGCAACGAACAATACATGGCCACGTTTTCAGTCTGCGCGACTGTTGACTTTCTTAGTAAATAGATCAGCAAGGATCAAAATCATTTCGCAACAGTTGTGTTCATGGAACGCAGATATGTTACCATGTCACCCTTAAGTCACTTATCGCTCGGTATGCAGCGGCAGATTAAATAAGTTAAATACACGAAGTTTCCTGTAACTGATTGAATCGTTTTCTGTATTACTTATCATTCATTATCAACTTAATTATCTTTTAATTATCAACAAACTACTCACAATCAATGTGAATCTGATTCCATTTCGTTATTGGATGGTTTATTCTTAACTCCGTGTAAAATAGCAAATATTAAATTGGAATTAGTTTTGATCAAGTAGGATAAAAATAATATAAAAATACAAAAAATGTTGCACAAAAATGGAAGAACTTTTATAAAAACATTACTCTACTTAATTGATATAATACTGTTTTTCAATTTAATATAAAATATTTTGTGTCAAGTAAAAAGCAGTGCAACTTGATTTCATTCTTTCCTTCTTTCTTGATTTCCGGGCCTCAGGCCCGGTTTTTCAATCGTTGAATAGGACTTAATAATGATTAGGACTTAATCACCAATTAACGAAATGTTTCTGTATTTCAATTAATGAGTAACACAAAAGTTTTGATAACCAGTGATTAAGTTAATCACCAGTACATCCACTGATTAACTACACATTTTGAATTAACGTCAACAATCTGTCACCCCAAGCTGAATTTTTAGTGAATTTATTTATCATCGAGAAAATTACATGACAGGTCGATTTTCATAGAAAAAGTCAACACAATGTTAATATCAATATTCAGTAACCTTACTCATTAAAAATTCTTGAACAGAATAATAGGTTTCCGATAGAAGTATCTTCTTAACTTGTGATGTTCGATTGCGAAATCCCCCCTGTGTATCATGTTATAAGAGTGGAAGTCAGCATTTGAAAAAATTGACTCTTCTTCTCCAGGACAAACTTTAAACGAATGTAAACAGATGATATAGTTAGTATACCTTGTGTCTTGAATAAATTTCGGCAGCTAGTAAGTCTGTTTATACCACACATAACTCTCATTGCTTCCTTCTGCTTCAATAGGATGTGTTTTGCTCCTGCAGAAGAGCCCCATAATAAAATTGCATAGGTAGCTATGGAATGGTTAGTTAAAATAGTCATTCTGCACACATCCGGGGAAGCGATGCTCTTCATTATACGAATGGTAAAGATGACCGTCAACAATCTCTGGGAGAGATGTGATATGTGGCTGGTCCAGGATAATGTGCAATCAAAATAGATACCCAGTAATTTCAGCTCTGAGTCGTTCCTATTTACCATGTTGAAAGTGAAGCTTTGACTTTTGACAGTATTTAGATTTAGACCATTTACATCAACAAGTTTCCCGATTCTTGGATATAAGCTACTTCTAAAAGTTCTAGTTGGCCCGACTCAGCAATGTTCAGAAAATTAGTATCGTCAGCATATAAAGACGTTTTATAACATTGCACATTTTCTGGAAGGTCATTTCTATATATACCACAAATAACAACAGACCCGGTATAGAACCTTGTGGAACTCCTATGCTAATATTTGCCTTTGTAGGGACATCATTTTTCCAATTCACGCGCTGCGTTCTCTTTGCAAGGTACGAGTTTATAATTGGCAGAGCTGGCCCTCTGACTCCGTAGCGCTCTAACTTCGCCTCCAAAATACTGTGGAGCATACTATCGAATGCCTTACTTAGGTCGCAGCAAGTAATTCCAGCATTCTCACAATCTTCAAAGGCATCAACTATTTCTTGCAACATATCTACGAGTGCTGTGATTGATATGTGTGTTCTAAAGCCATGTTGACATTTGTTCAACATTGTGTTCTTTTCCAAGAAAGCAGTTAATTGAATTATTTGCTTCATGAGTGGGACTCTCATGCCATACAAATCTGCAGTTGTCTTGGGTTTTAAATTGTTAACGATGTCTAATATTTCTTCTTGTTTTTTCGCATAGTTAAAGAATTTGCTGGATATTTTCTATTGTTCGTTACAAGTCCTACTGCTTTATCAATTGACGAATTCACGTATCTTGTATTCGTTTCTCCAATTGTGGAAAATGCTTATTTAGGACGTCTGCCACACACACTGCCTTATTCTTGTTCACTGCATTAATGATGAAATTTGAGTTTTGACTTTGTTGGAATCTGGTATAATTTTCATGTAGAAAACATTTTAGAAAGTTATAGCTACGTTTCACTCTTCATCTTTTCGTTTTCTATAAATAGTTTGAGATGCTTCAACCATATTTTCTTGCTGTTTTAATTTAGCACATCGGTTTTAGCACGTTAGTTTGGCATTTCTGCTCGCTTACGTGATTACTTTTGGAAAAGAACATTCAAAACACTCTGTGATCACACCATGGAACTTTCCATAGGAAATCTCTACATTGTATAGTTTTTAATCGAAATCGTATCTTTCATTATTTTTGCTCACTGGATATTTTACCATGTCCAGTGAGAAATATTTTCTGGCCGTATTTCTTTGTAACTTAGGCGAGTCTGATTTAACATATTCGTTTTCTTCAGTACCTGCAAACAAAACTAAATACAATAAACATTAATTTATTATAAACCAAAGAGTTATTTTTATTTAGTGAAATACTTCATATGGCGCCTGTTCGCTCCCACACATGTAGAAATTAGCATTTTCAATTACATCCAAATTGGATCACGCTACAATGAAGCATTGGAAAGGGAAACGTATCAATGGAGTGATTCCCGAGTTCAAAGAGTCGACAGATTTTTTTAATCCACAAATGTCAAACTCTCGATGCCCTTCCTAGGTCAAAACCCCAAGCAACTAGCATGAAGCCGTTCAAGGCACCTATGCTAGCTCATGTTAGCACCCAGGATACATCGTATACATTTGCGCAGAAAACCACTCATTTTTTTATTACAATCAATTCCTTCAGATGACGCCCAACGCGAGAATACAAGGGGCCAAGATGAAAGCTTCTTGCTTAAACTGCTTGCGTCCCAATCATTTTGCAAGCATGTGCACTTCGGGGTCCTGTCGCAAATGCAGGAAGAAACACAACATGTCCCTCCACCTTCCAAGGAAGGAAGAATCAGAAGAATCGTCGTCACCAGAGCCCATGGACATCGTTCCAGTCGACATCGATAGGCTACGAAATCGTTCCTGCCGAACTCCGAAAAGGGCACACAAGTATTTCTGACCACTGCAGTGGTAAATATTATGAACGCCAAAGCTCAACGAACGTCCCAATAGTGGGGAACAACAAGACAATTTCGCCTTCGAACAGCACAATTTGCACCAGAGTAAAATCCAGGCACAATGCCTTCAAAACCAACTGTCAACTGTTCACAATGCTCGGATCCATCGGCAGTTTCAATTCACCGGGCAAACTGGACAGTCCGAACTTCCACCAGTCAGGTACCGCCGACTTGCTGATATGTACGGAGGTATTCTGGCAGTCACTTTGCATAGGGCAAAAAAAACTTCGTCTACCCAGTCGTACTTTCAGAAGACGCACTTCGGATAGATTGTCGCTGGTACGCTTGGCACCAACAAGCCAAAATGTCCCAAAACGATTTGCAATTTGACAGTGATGCAGCAAACTCAGGGTGGCGGATTACTGCCTTGGGTTCGCCGACAACACCAGAACCAGGCAAGTACATGGAAGCAGACACCGCAACAAAACATACATTTTCGTGGCGTTCGCCACCAAGATCATTCACTTCGAGCTGGTCAGCAGCTTGACAACAGTCAATTTCGGCAGAGGCAACGAGGGATTAGAAATACTGAACGATTTAAACGAAACAGAAAACCCACGTATAATCTATCGATTCATGACGGAGCTATGACAGTGGCACTTCATTCCACAAGAAGCTCCTCAGTTAGAGAGAATTTGGGCGCTCAAGTCGATCAAGCATGACAAGAGAAACAATGAGTAAAACTTGTTTGATATTCGAGGAGCTTTAAACCCTCATCGCCAAAAAACGAGGCCATACTCAATTCCCGGCCGCTAATTTCCCTATCTTCTTATCCAACAATGTTTCCGTCCTCAACAAGATCACATGACAATCTCGCTGACAGCTTTTGCAACAGATCAGGCAACATTCTTGGAAAGGCGGACCCAAGGAGCAACTCAGGGCAGTTCAAGGATAACAGTTCGGGTTCCTCATCCAGGAAAGGACGGCGTGGCACGAGTCGCCACACTCTGAACTCCTTCCGGCCACTTCAGTTGATCAGCAAAGAAGCAGCACATCATGTCCACCCAGGTGCAGGCGGACGTAAAGCGGCAGTAGTTTGAGAGGATCCTAACCATTTCAAGGCTGGCGGCATGTTTAACAAAAAAAAATTAAAGTTCAACTGAACGTAATATGATATGTTGTGCACAGAGTGGAAATGTAATCTTATCAACATTATACCTACTTAAGCTGCAAATAGAACTTTTGGTGATCTCTGTTATCTCCGTTACAAGATATCGTACAAAAGCGGAATATAGTTCTAAGGAAACCTCTACTTGTGCCTATCATGAAATACGTACCGAAATTTAATTGTACCCATTGTTTGATTATTGGAAGCGAGATACGTATTCCAATAAAGTTCGCGCAGAGTTCCCTCCCGAAGGGATCGGTGTCGGTCTAGCGCTGTCAAACTTTTTTGGATTATTTTCAGACCTCATTTATTTTATTTTTTAGCAGCGTAAATAATAATATAACGGTAATGTAAAATTTATTGTAGAAAATAGAAATAATGGACGGTTACATATATAATAAAAAATACTACAACAGCTCAATGTGTCATGTACTTAACGAATGAAAATAAATATAATAATAATAATATATATGTCCACATATTAAGATGGTATAATAAAAACAATAAAATAATTTTACAAATAATTATGTTATAAATAATAAATACAAGTTTTTTCACACGTCGTGTGATACGTCGTAGTTAAAATTAGCCTTTTGTCTATACACAAGTACAATCAAGCAAATGCTTTTCGCAAAACGTTCTGACTTGTTTATCATTATTTACCTCAATGTATACTCATTATCTTGACAAATCAGCATATTCATAATGATATTAATAGTCCTATTATTTCGGTATAAAGTCTCTGAACGAAGTGGTTGTTTGGATTGGTTTTGGTCCTATAGTCAGATTAGTATTTTGCGTAAACCTTTGAATGGCGCCTATTACGATACCCACTAATTGAGCAGAGTTGCTTATGAAATTGTTAGCAGTGTAACATCCTCTATGATGCAATGAGGAAATTCTTCGGTATCAATTCATCATTGCAACTATCACTTGACTCGTCCGGCAATTATCATCATCATCACCTTCTCCTAAGTTAATTATAAATGGTTCCATAATTTCGTCATAAAGTGTTCTTTATCTAAGTACGATATCTCAATTTTCTAATAATGCTCAACACAATTCTTCCATATTTCCGTTGAAACGTCTTTCAAAGCTTCCTGATATAAATTCAATACATCCTTAGTTTTAAAAGTATTATTTCTTGTTGCAACTTTATTTTTCACGTATGCCCGAATTAATTCAATAACCCCGTTAATAACCGTTTACTTATTCAACTCCACCTCGATAATGGTCTAAAGTATCCTTATTATCCGGGTTTACTTTTTCAACCCATCCGAACTGTTGAGCATGATTTGCACCACATCAAGTTTTATCCGTGTAGAATATTTCCCATCCCTATGTTCTGTACCTTTGAAGAGATGTCAAGAAATTAGCTCTCTAAGCAGCTATGTGAGGGTATTCCATTAACACGGGTTTAATATCTAGTTTCATGTTTTTTAACTATTGGTAAAATGTTCTCTGCGAAAATTCGTCACATTCGATTCTTTTTCTAGCAGTTTTTGGTGTAAAATGATTTACTCTATCTTTACTTTCGAAATCTTTACTTAAGGAGGGATCCTGCTTTAGGAGGCCTTAAAATAGCGTTTTTTTGGGAATTTTTTAGGACAGAAAAAATTTTACAAGTCTAGTGAACTTTTTAGAGCATCTTATTGCATATTTGAGCATTAAAAAAAAATATTTCGAGAGAAAAATATTTAAACGGAACCGATTTTTATGCACATTTGTGCAACACCTTTCAATTGCAATTTACAATCGGTGGGAAAGATGTAGCCCGTAATTTTTGTCTGAAACAAAAAAAAACCAAAGAAAATGGTAATTCTCATATATTTTCTTCTATGTGAACTAAAAAAAAAACCAAAATTTTGAAATTCAAGATTTTTCTCAGGTTTGAAAATAAATGTGCTCGTTGCAGGAAAAGAAAATCATTTCAACTTGCTAAAAAAGTTGTTTAGAATTTTTTTTCATTAATCTTTTCAGTTCAAATAGAATAGAATGCTACTGAAGCCAACAAAAGTTTTGTTTCGTTTTGATTGCTTGTCTAGTTTTCTCGCAATCACGCCCACCAGTAGAAAAATCGTAAAAACGAAAACTCGAGAAAACGCGCTCTAAAGTTTACGATCAGCAAAAATGTTAATTTTCGATCACTTACGGAATATCTCGTTATAATCCTACTATAGCTCTTACAAATTCAAAATATTATTGTTTCAAACGACCGATTGAACTTTTTTAAGTACATAGTTCGGTGTTGTTCTGCGGGGAGGGGCGCGCGCTTGGTTTGTCCGAGCGTTCGTGCGTTCGTATATTTTTTGCTCACACACCTCGCTGTGTTTAGTGCTGTATCTTTCAAAATATTGCGAATTAGACGCTATAATTTTTTATACATATTCTTGGATATATTAGGCATAGATTTGAGCAATAAAAAAATCGATTTTTTGAGCCTTCTAAAGCAGGATCCCCCCTTAACAGTTCTTGTGGGTGACTCCAACAGCTTTAGCCGTTATTTCCACGACTTTCTTCACATCAATAATTGGTCCATTCTTATCTTTTTGGTCTTACATTTATTACTACTTGTTTGACTGCTTTAGTACAATGCTTCGGCATTTTTGCATAAATAATAGTACATTGTTTATAAATAAAGATATTCAATAACTGGCAAATAAATATCATTTCATACTTTTATATGAATCTAATGTGTATTCATTATCATGTTATTAAAAGTGTTTACAATCAACAGCCGAATCCGCATTTGTTTACTATCCGTGCAAAAATAATAATCAAGTGTTTTTGAAGGCGTATATTTGAAGAAACGGTTTGACAGAAAAAAAAATTATAAACATTAATAATTGCACTAACAGAGCCGTGGATTTTCTTGTATGTCAATATTACCTTCAAGCTTATTCACAAATTTAATAATTTCATTTAATGTTTATATATTTCATAAGTGAACTGTTTAAAATTTTAAATTTAATTACAATAGAAATGTTGTTCCTTTCACTTTAAAAATATTAATTAACGGGTACAATTAAATTTTAATACATATTTCCAGGTAGGCACAAGTTGATGTTTCCTTAGAAATACATTCCGCTTTAAACTACAATTTGCGGCTAAAGTATTTATAATGTTGAAAAACTTAAAAAGTCCCCTCTATGTACAACATATCAGATTACGTCCAGTCGAAGTTTAATTTTTTTTGTTGAACGATTAAGTAGAAAAAAATTGTAAAATCTATTATCCCGTAGATATCGCAAAAATCGGATGCTTTTTGATTACTTCTAAACGTAGGTGCAGAAGAAATTGAACTTACAGTATATTGCGTAGAAATGATTTGTGGATGTACCAATGTATGTTTAATTTTTCCCCCTTTCCAGTTTCTTTGATATGGGTCTTCAAACACAGGGGCTATTACTTTGGCACCCATAGTAGTCAGGAATTCCCCTTTCACAAAAGCCGTCATTTTACGACTACCACATTTATCACAACGGCGGTTGTAAATAAACCATTACCGAACTTTCTTGGCCATTTAAGTTATTATATGAACAGTGCTCTCGGGATTTTAGACTAATCCTTTTAGGATGGGTGGACCAAATCTCGGGCAAAACATCCTTTTCCTTCAACACAATTAAATGCATTGTCTGGCCAATCATGACGACTTCTTCGTCCAATACCGCCTTGCACCAAAGTGGGGGCATTTCTTTCACACCACAGTTACAGGCGAACTTTATTATTTAAAGAACGTTTTCGCGCTTAAACATCCAGTAAGACATTGTTCAAGACAACAGTCCAGCAGTAACACATCCAATGTCTCATAATCATTCAAGACAACAGTCGAAGTAACACATCCAGTGTCTCATCATCATTCAAGACAACAGGCGAAGTAAGACATCATCACTATTCAAGAATACCCAAACACAACAGTCGAAGTGTCCCATCACTATTCAAGACAGCAGTCGAAGTAACACATCATTACTATCCAAGAATAGCCAAAGACAATATTCGAAGTATACCATCATTATTCATGACAACAGTCGAAGAGTTCTAAACAACTTGAGTAGTAACACAACAGTGTTAGTCACTTACGCATTAATCAATTAGCAAACAAGCTAACACATCGCAACAGTGAAATAATTGTAAATTGTAAATAGTGGTAATAAATAGTGTACATAGTTAAAGGAGTTTATCTGCAACAAGCCTACGAACGATAGAATAAAGCCCAGACAATAACAATCGGTGGCGTAAAATACGTGAGCGAAAGACGTACTCGAAATTCTCGTCGAACTTACAACTTGCCAGGAGTCGAGTAAACGCAGTTCCTTCGTACACGTAGCGCAAACAGCGTCATCTATGTTCGGTATTTGTAACAAGCCCTGAAATAAACAGACTAAACTAATTGTCAATTGTTCTTTCAAATAAATACTTGATGTGGCATCATCATCGTAAGTGTTGGTTAATCCATCGACCTGTTCCCCAAGAATCCATATGGTTAAATCCACTTTCAAATAAATACTTGATGTGGCATCATCATCGTAAGTGTTGGTTAATCCATCGATCTGTTCCCCAAGAATCCGTATGGTTAAATCCACTGCTATAAAACTAATATAACTTCTATAAACTAATCCACCAGTCTTAATAATATTCTGCCTATTTATTGAAAACTTCTTTTTGGCGTTCCTTTTAAGGTTGGCGTATTTTTCTTTTAGATTCTTGACATTTCTGTAAGTGAGTTTACTATTCTTGCAGTTAAATTCTTCCTCAACTTTCTTCTATGTTGCTTCCTTGTTTTTCCAAGAGACACCACCAGATTCTTTTATGTTTTGTGGTTTCGTTCATTCTTTAATTTATCAATACATTGTTAACATTACTCTATTAATATGGTGCCATTTTACATCACAAATACTTCAGAAAACGTGAAATAACCTTTAAGTTTACCTTTACGCTTAGAGTTTCCACCAAGTGTCACCAAAATGTCGTTCTGACCATTACCAACTTAAACAGGTGTTTGGTAAATTCAGATTAGTTAATCAAAATTCAAAAACTAATTGAAAAACGCTTTCTATGTTTAATCAAAAATTAATCATCAAGTGAGGGTTAGCTGACAAAGGGATTAATCAACGACTGAAAAAACGAGCCTAAGTAGTTCAACTTATACTTATTTAAACATTGCTTATCATCAAAATCTCTTGATATGGATATTTTGTTGTGTGGTGCATCGGTCTAGTAGTGCGTCTTCTCTTCTCTTCCATTATTTAATTTTATTTATCTATTCTTGTATTCATAAATAAATAACTATAATTTACCGATTTTTTCTTATTTGTTGTAACATAACCAAACCTTTCGCGTTTAGCTTTTCTTTGTGTCCTTTCATGTTTTCATCACGTGAGACAATTTCGCTATTCATATTTTTCGACTAAATTTGCAAAATAGTAACAATTAGAAATCGTTACTATTTCACTATATATGAATTAATAAAAATCTTGTATACAAGAGTAAATTTGTAATTTTGCGCTCTCTTGTTCATCTACATCTCGATAAAAATCTTCACGTCTCACGATAAAATATTGCATTACCTGATTCACCAACAGCTATTGTAAAATAATTCAGAGCGTACTAATTGATTGATTGATGCTTCGTAGAAATACATAAAAAAATACTTGTCTCACTTCTTAATTTTCCAAATATGTTCTTAATTTCAGTCAATATCGATATCCAGATGGCACCTAATTCCATTTTTATTCTTTGAGGTCATAATTTCTCGAAACAGAAATATTTTTTTTAATTCTGGTAATGTTTATGTAACTAATGAAATTATCACGGACAGCCATAAAAAGTGTCTCGTTTTCATTTCAGAATCAGAACGTCATAAAAGCATCGGGACGCACTCGTATCCGACAGTCATAGGACCAAATGTCAGCGAAACAAGTAAGTTCTAGCAAGTATTATTACAACATTTAAATCCAAATTCGCGTCATCAAATTTAAAGCTTACTCTCTATGAGAGTACAATACGCCCACAATAATATTTGACGTAATTGCAAGTAATAATTTTACAGCTCTTATTCCGCCAACTGCAACACATGAAACTTCTTCGACCACCGTTTTTCGCTCACGAATAAGAGTGTGCCCTCAAGGCAAGTTCGTAATGCAAGCAAATGATATACACGGCACGAAATATAGATATATAGAACATCCTCGCACTCGGTATTAGCTTGTCCTTAAGTATTTTTATGCAGTAGTTGGACGAAATTCATATTTCTCACTGACGTATTAGTGTGTAGGTCGATTCTTACTTTTTCTCATTAGAGTTGTCTAGTTAACTTCAATAAGTAATCACTTATAGTTGGTAACAAACCATTTCATTCAGTAATCGTGCTCGAACTTTCGTAGAAATGTATGCACGGTGATTGAATTAAATTTCCGGACAAGCATATGCATACCCGAAACTTACAGCTTAGATTATTTTAGGAATGTACAAATATATACAGTGTGTTTCACTTAAGAGTGTAACGCTGTCATATCTTTTTTATTTTTATTCCAATTTTAGTATTTTTTTCTCTCAAACGTAGAATACTTATTGCTCTATTTACTCCCAAAAAATCAATTGTCTTCTTTAAATGCAAAGCAACCTGCGATGGCGAAATAAACGGTAAAAATCAAGAAATCACTTTAGGGATTTTTTTATCGAAAAATTTTACTAGTAATAATTGATCAGAATTGCCCAAAAACCCTAAATCCAAAATTTCATGAAAATTAAAAATGTTAAAATTTCCCGTAAAAGTCCATACATACTTATTATTAGCTGCGCCGAAAAAAGGATTCTGTAAAAATTTTGTTTGAAACAAACTCTAAACTGTCAAAGTTGTTTAAAGTTGTTGTTGTTTAGGCACAGCCACCTGTGCAAATAACATTTACCGAATTGGAATTACTTTTGAAGAAAATTTTAACATTTTTAATTTTCATGAAATTTTGGATTTAGTGTTTTTGGGCAATTCTGAACAATTATTTCTATTAAATTTTTCGATAAAAAATCCCTAAAGTGATTTCTTGATTTTTTCCATTTATTTTGCCATCGCAGGTTGCTTTGCATTTAAAGGAGACAATTGGCTTTTGGGAGTAAATAGAGCAATAAGTATTCTACGTTTGGGAAAAAAAATTACCAGAATTGGACTAAAAATAAAAATGATATGATGGTGTTACACCCTTAAGTGAAACACACTGTATATGAATATACCCTCGGAAATGAAGAAACGTCGTAGATGTCTTGGTTATGCATACAAAAAGACCTTCAAGAGTACTTTTCGAATTTCTTTCCATTATTATTATATACTTATCTTATTTTAGATACCACATCCTTTATTCAGTGTAAAAAGAAGCTTGCCTCCACCGACGCCCCAACTGTATAATTATAATTAAGTGACGCATCGTTTTATGTTGAAAAGATTGATTTTTATATCACTAGGAAATTGTTAACGAAACACAGTAAGTAAATTTTCAAAACATGAAATTCAAATTCGAAATAATTTTAACAAAGATTTTTTTATATTAATTTACTATTTTAATTTAGCGAGATCCTTGCGCTTGATGCTTCCTGCACAGAGATTTTATGTTAGGTTCCAATTTGGTTAGCTTCAATCTCAAGTCTCCCCGTTGTGCTATATACAGCCGATTTCCTTTTTACCAGTATCCATATTCAGCTAAATATTGAGATGGAAACTGTAACAATAGTTTTTTTTTTTGCATATTTGGTTGAATTTTGGGTATTTGATTTCTGTTTCCTCATAAAGCCATGCCATCGTTCCTTTTATACTAAGTGACATAGAAACCCGAACACCAAGAAAGAGTTGGAATTTTTTAATAATTTTAACACCACTCGTCTTCTGACCCTTGCCTTGCCTTGAACGACGACTGTGGAATGTCGAATGGAATAGTGTCGTCTTTAGTGACAAGTCCTGGTTTGTGATAGAACGGCATGTGCATCGCACTGTGGGGGGTAATTGTATGGGGTGCCATTGCCTATGGAAGCAGGTCACCTCTAGTCTTTGTTAGAGGCAATATGAATGCTCAGCGCTACATCCATGACATTGTAGAGCGCCATCTGGTACCCTATCTTGCGACCATGCCAAATCGCTATTCCAGCAAGATAACGCCCGTCCTCACGTAACTCGCGTCAGTCTAGACTTCTTTCAAGCTGCCGACATTTATCTTTTGCCATGGTACATGAGGTACAAGTAGCCTGGGATGAGGTGCCTCAAGCAGATATCGACCACCTGATTAGATCCATGCCTAGGCGGCTCAATGAGTGGTCAAACACACTATTAATAAAAACTCGTTTGTCTTTTTTTTAACTTGAAATTTTCATCGATTGTTCCGCTATAGTAGCCGACTATGTGGTGTTAAAATTATTAAAAAAATTCAACTCTTTCTTGGTGTTCGGATTTCTATGTCACTTAGTATATATTAAATAAAATTTTAATGGAATTTCTGCGAGTTCTTCTTGATACTGCATATTTGATATATCAGACAAATCTACTAACATTGGCTGCATCATCCATGTTGGAAACTCAAATTGTTTTAAATCAGAATTTTTTTGTTGTAAATCAACCGATAGAATTATCAGATTATCGACAATAACAAGTATAGCGGTATTGACATAACTTAATAAGGGTAATGAAACCAAATATCTTCGCTTTTGCATCTACAAGAGTTTTATATGTTCCTTGAAGTTGCTTATTCAATATATTTAGTTTTTCAAAGATATCGGCTAAATAACTCACAAAAGCTTTACCATCCACTTCTAACAGATACTTCATTTCAGGTTTGTCGCTTAAAAAATCACAAAGAGTATCAAACAATCCCATAAATCTTTTCAAGCAGTTCCCTTTAGAGAGCCACCTTATTTCAGCGTGAAGTAAAAGTCTCACATGGTCTGCATTTTGTTCTTCTTCAAAATAGCTTGAGGAGACGCTCTCATTTGGCATTAGCTTTAATAGCATTGATACACTTTATTACTGAATGTAGTACTTCATTTAGAAAAGACAACATGTTTTTAGCTAACTACCAAGTTTTCCCTATGAATAACACAATACACAAGAAGTTGTATTTTTCATTGGTATATTATTGACATCCAAGTAGCTTATTATATATATATATATATATATATATATATATATATATATATATCATAACAAAACAAACATCAAATTTGTTTTTTTTTTGCGGGATTGCGGCAATTAAACGACGAAGTATCGTATGTTCTTTATTTATTTATGAACCAATATTTCGCACCCTATACGGATGCTTCATCAGGATTAAAAAAATTGAACATAAAGTTGAACAACCACCAAACAGTATAAACAAGCAGGATACACATTAAAATTAATTAATTGATAGTATAAAAATTTCAACGAAGACAACGGAGCACGTGTACACATTTTACATTATTCACGATTGAATACACACAAATGACACAAATGACACACACACATGATGTGTGTGTGTCAATCGTGAATAATGTAAAATGTGTACACGTGCTCCGTTGTCTTCGTTGAAATATTTATACTATCAATTAATTAATTTTAATGTGTATCCTGCTTGTTTATACTGTTTGGTGGTTGTTCAACTTTATGTTCAATTTTTTTAATCCTGATGAAGCATCCGTATAGGGTGCGAAATATTGGTTCATAAATAAATAAAGAACATACGATACTTCGTCGTTTAATTGCCGCAATCCCGAAAAAAAAAACAAATTTGATGTTTGTTTTGTTATGATATAATATATCAACGGCAACAACTCTTCGGAATTTATATATATATATATATATATATATATATATATATATATTAGGGCGGGTTAATTTTTTTTTTGATGAAGCCTATAGCAAAATCGTAATATATAGGTGATTCTGAGAAATTTTGCTCAAGAGACCATAGCTCTAACTTGGATTTGGAGCCCCCCAAAATTTCAAAATATATATTTTTCCATATATACATAGAATAATTTAATTAAATTCGTCATAAAATCGGATAGCATTATAGTAGATTTCTCAATCTGGGCTTGTTTGAAAGGTATTTTTATCACCTTTCAGAATCTGTATTGATACCAATATTTTTTTTATTTTTAGTAGAGATATTAGGAATTTTTTGTCGAAAAATAGCCTAAAATGAACTTTTAACTAATAAATTCAGAATTCAGAATTCAGATTATAAAAGTTCAGATAATTTCCAAAAACTTTTATTACGATCAATTTTTTTGTAGGAAAATCGATTTGAAAAAATCAACATTTTCAAGGTTTCAACAAGAAAACACTATTTTTACATTTTTTATTCAATTTATTTTTAAATATTATTCTCGACCTACAATTTAATGTTTTAACGTGGTAATATTATTTTTTAATGTCCTTTTTACTTTCCATTCGAGGAGTTTTCTTACGACTTTCTAATGTCACTGCCATAACTCCTTCACGATTCTTTTCTATAACTCGTTTTGAAACACTCGTTAATAATTGTACATGTCTTTCTGTTCCTTGTATGTGCATTGGAATTTGTGGATCAGCCAGTGGTGGTTCCACGAAATCTAAGTATTCTACCAAGTGATCATATGGAATCTGTCGAGTAAATGCTGGTTCAAATAATATATCGTCGTTATTCATGTCAACCATATTGACATAATCGGTAGCATTGAAATTTAAGATATATTTTTTGTAAACTCTGAGTTTAGTTGGATCGTACAATTGTTCTCGATAGTGTAAAATCTTTTTGATAGCTCTATCCCGTATTGCTTTTCGATCATCAAATAACATTGTTAATAAGATATTTTCTGGATGTGCGTAATATGAGTTGTTTTTGAATTACACCATCTACAATATTACGAAAGTTTGGTTGTAAGTATCGTGTCCAACGTATAAATTTTAATAAAAGTGCACTGCCGTACACAACAGAGTTATAAAACTTCACATTGAAGTACATTGGCACATAAACTGTAATAATATAAACTGCCAAAGTTTTTAAATTGGTCGATGGTGTATTAGTTGTTACATGTAATCGTAGTAATCTACTTGCTTTGGTTAACCAACGAGAATGTGCAATTGGTCCTGGTTTAATGTTAGCTAAATCAACTGGAACAATACCATTCGAAATTCCCCACAGTAATTACCCCAATATCTATAATTTATGTAAGAATATGTTTTCCAGTAACGTGTACCGTTTTCGAGATATGGAAAAAGGTGATAAGAGTAAACCATCACTTCCGGTTAAGAGATTGCGTTCAAAATAGGACGTTTTCCTCCTTGCTACATACAAATGTTAAGTTTAAAGTTGAAGAGCTCTAGCTATAATCGTTTGGACGCTAGAGCGCGCACAGACACACAGTACCACACAGACACACACACACAGACGTCATTCCGAAAATAGTCAGAAACGATTCAGGGGACCTCAAAACGTGTATATCCGTTGAAATCTCGAGTTCGAAATTTTTCATGATTCCTATACTTATACATAATGTATATGAAAGTAAATATTGGTATTGTGATAACCGAGTTTTTATTTAAGTATTTTGGCAAACTGCGTGCGTATTGCACGATGAACGATTAAGGAAGAAGGAAAAGCAAGCTTGGCAACGTTTAGTGGTGGTAAACGTCATTATTTTGTAACGTCATTATTCAGTGTTACAAAGTTGTTCAATTGAACAATGCTGCCATTGACGACTTATTCTACAGGTATCAATACAGATTCTGAAAGGTGATAAAAATACCTTTCAAACAAGCCCAAATTGAGAAATCTACTATAATTCTATCCGATTTTATGACGAATTTAATTAAATTGTTCTATGTATATATGGAAAAATTTCTATTTTGAAATTTTTGGGGGCTCCAAATCCGACTTAGAGCTATGGTCTCTTGAGCAAAATTTCTCAGAATGACCTATAGATTACATTTTTGCTATACGCTTCATAAAAAAAAATCGGTCCATACAATTTGACCCGCCCTAATATATATATTGAAAATGTGTCTTGTCAAATATGACAGAAAAATGTAAAATTTACACGAAAGATGGTCTAATCTTACACCTCAATGGTGTAGTGAACATTAATTAAAACAGGTCCATGAAGACTAACTGGTGGATCGCTAGACAATATTGTTTCTGGGTTATTACCCTTCGTCAGTAGCGATTACCAAGAACCTTAGTTGTTGAAATACCTTTACACGTAGTGGCCATCAAAACTTCTTGGCGCGAGCCAATCACTCCTAATGAACCACTGACAACAGAACACTGACAAGACGATACCTTGTCTAACACCTCGCGGCGAGTAAACAAGACGACTGTCAAATGTCCAGTGTCATCATATAAAAGGATTGCTGCAATTAAGTTCAAAGACAATTCAAATTGAAAATGTGTCTTGTCAAATATGACAGAAAAATGTAAAATTTACACGAAAGATGGTCTAATCTTACACCTCAATGGTGTAGTGAACATTAATTAAAACAGGTCCATGAAGACTAACTGGTGGATCGCTAGACAATATTGTTTCTGGGTTATTACCCTTCGTCAGTAGCGATTACCAAGAACCTTAGTTGTTGAAATACCTTTACACGTAGTGGCCATCAAAACTTCTTGGTGCGAGCCAATCACTCCTAATGAACCACTGACAACAGAACACTGACAAGACGATACCTTGTCTAACACCTCGCGGCGAGTAAACAAGACGACTGTCAAATGTCCAGAAACAATATTGTCTAGCGATCCACCAGTTAGTCTTCATGGACCTGTTTTAATTAATGTTCACTACACCATTGAGGTGTAAGATTAGACCATCTTTCGTGTAAATTATACTAATAAATATATATATATATATATATATATATATATATATATATATATATATATACTAAAAAATACGTATTTATTTAAATGTATGTAACACATTTAGCACACCGCGAACGTAAAATACCATATTTTTCCATTTGACAAATTATTCTGGAAAATTAAGCTTCTAAAATTAAAATAAATAAAAATAAAATCAAATACTTACCTATTATATCTATACAATGTATATATTTTTCAAATCAACGAGACTTTTACAAAAAAAATTACGGACGCTTATTTCAAATTAACACCAACTGAACGGTGCTGCGAAACACTGCGGAAGTTGCGACGGGCCATTCAGATGCGAGGTTTTAAAGCGTCCGGGATTCACCGCGGAGCCTGTCGTCTGCCGCAGGGAAGTTAACTTGACGACGCCAAAAACTCAGTTGATATTTTGGTTTCGTCAAACAAATTTATAATATTTATTGGCCGCAATTATTTAATCAAGCATTGCATTTAAATGGCCCGAAGCGTGTCGAGTCCATTTTCGAATTGCCCCTATAACGATCAAATTGCCCCCGTGTGGGGCGTGGGCCCCACGTGGGTAAACACCGGTCTAGACAAAAATTTCACTTGAAGCAAATATTGATCATCTATATTAAGTCCTGGGTAGACGCCATCAATTTTGTACGATAAATGTTTTAAAAATGGACGTTGTGTTCGTTCTATGGCTAGTTGCCGGTTGGTGTAGGATGCATACCATACACAACTGATGCAAACTCCAATGTACTTAAACAAGGAAAAATGAAAACATTTAAGAGCCACTCCATTGCTAAAATATGTTGATGAACATGAGACAAAGACTATACTCTTCGATGCGGAACGACAGACACTATCAACGTGCTGACCAAAGGTCAGCAGAGAGTCAAATGTCAGTCCTTCATAATCTGTGGCTTGCTTGATGATCCCCATCAATCGTATACGTAGAAGGAATCAAAACCGATTTACGCGTGAAAGTCATTGGGTTGCATTTGCCAACATTCAATTTTAATTTGTTTTTGCTCGGCCATTCAAAAATCCTATCAAAATTTTATTGCAACGCATCAACATCCAGTTGATCTAGGATTCTACTATATAGTTTCAAATCATCCGAATAAGCGAATAAGCTAAAGCTTCATATGTCAATAAGGATAACAAATCCCCGCGGAACTGATGTAGAAATAAACTCAGCAGACTATGTCCATTATACAAGACATAATTTGCCCGATTTTCTAGATAAGACCTCACTAACTTAATCAGTTTTTGACTCATTAAAAGCATCCAAAAGTATCAAGTTTTCTGAGCAAAATCAATGGTATCAAAAGCACGAGAAAAATCGGTGTATAATACAGCAACCTGTCCAAGTGCTTCGGTAAGATGCTGAGTAAAGACAGCCAAGTTTGTAACGGTTGAACGTCCTGCCATGAAACCATGTTGACGGGGAAAAATATCAGACCGAATGTGTCTGTATAATAGTATATTACTACATAGCACCCGCTCAAACACTTTTGCAAAATTAGAAAGTATTGCAATTGGTCGGTAATTTTTAATCTTTCTTGAAGATTGGAATTATTATAAATTAATAATTGTACAAAGTGGGTTTACCAAAACAACTCTTGCATCCTTCACCAAAAAACTCGGAACCTGGTCATCATTTGACGTTTGCTCATTTGCTAAACTGACCATGGTGTTTATTAAGATTTCCTCCGTCACTCGTTGAATGTTAAATGATGATAATTGAGTATGTCATGGATGCTTGAGTCAGATTGTGCAACAGTATTGTACACCTCGGAAAGCGCTTCAGCAAACACATCGACAATTTCCTCTGGATCATCCAATTGGCTGTCACGACATGACAGTTTCCCAGGGATTCAACTTGTTTCTTGCCTGTAGCGCATAAACGTCCATAAATTCGTTGGTTCAGTAATGATGGAGTTTTCTCATAGCTTTCATATAACGGGTATTTTTTTAAAATTTGGCGTCGAATCTTGCCGTGAATGTTTAACTGTGAACGAACCATCATTATTAATTTGACATCTTTACCTTAGTCTAACCGGTATAACCTCGCTTTTAATTGTCAAAAGTTGTTACTTAAGTGACGTTTGAGTGTATGTACAAAATTGTGGTTCGTTCACAGTTAAAGATTCACGGCCAGGTTCGACGGCAAATTTAAAAAAACACCAGTTACTTCATATTTGCGATTTGTACTGACTTACGAGGGGAGATCATTATTTAACGTCTCTGACAGTACGCGTTGTGTGACGTTCAATCAATTTGACATATTAAAGTATTGATCATTTGTTGTTACGTTGGTTCAATTGTAGTTTTGTCACTTGTCACCTGTTCAAATAATTTAAAATTTAAGTAGACAAGTTTAGAGAGAGGTTGGTGCAGTTATAAAATACTTGCAAAAGACATGGTAGGTGTATTAGGTGTTTTTTAGTTTTGAAAAATATGTCTCGAGAATTTGAACTGGGAAGACAAACATGTGAACATGCAAATGGTGCTGGACGATCAGTGACGGTCACCACCCAAAAAAATGTCAATCGTATACACGATGTGGTAATGACAGATAGACGACTGACAATTCGCCGGATACCATTTTTTTGGATGTAGACGGAATTTTGATGCTATGCCAACTTAGTTTCAAGATTGCGCAATTGTGTGAAGGAAAAAAGACGGGGAAATTGAAGACGCTCCACAACGTCCAAAAAGTCATGTTGCCATGAGCGCTATTCTGAACGCAGGATTTGAATTGTTTGAACATATTCACCAGACCTGCCCCCCTAGTGATTTATTTTTATTTCTAAAATTAAAAGAATATATTCGGGGTACCAGATATTACGACGATAATGAATTGTTGACGGCCGTAAACGACTGGTTGGAAGAGCAACCGAAACATTTTTTCCAGAGGAATCAAAGGTTTGGAGCATTGTAGGGCTAAATGCATCGACGTTCAGGAAGATTGAGTAGAACAATAAACATTTGATATTTCTTCAATTTGGTTCCTTCTATATTAGGGACCATAAATAGTAATCTCCCCTCGTACTTAGTAATCTACTTTGATATTACAGTTTTCCTCTGAAAGTAGGTGTTACTATCGGGCATGGAATATAATTTTAAAAAACTTATTCCAAAGAAACCTATTAATATTTATTTGGCAGTTATAGTTTTTCACCACACACGTTTCAGAAAATGTTCTTCGGAATGTATCCGTTTTGTAACAAAAACTTTAAATCGTCAACTTTTTTTTCTTGTAGCCTTTTCTGGCAGTTTAAGCTGATCTGCTATTAGCCTTTTTGTGTTGGGCCGTTTCCTTTGTAAGATGCCTCGATTTTGAATTGAAGACCAGAGAATGAAGTTTTATAAAAGAATTTGAACCGTTCTTTTTTTTCAACTTTAGCGCCTCTTAAATTATTTATTACTAGCTGGTCCCCATCAGAGCATTAAAGCTATATTTTAAATTATTTATTAGTTGTATGATATCCAAAAGTCATCGTGGGCTAATTCTAGTGTACGATAAGATTCTTCTTTTCTCATAACAATCCTTACTGGATGAATTTGGTATGGAGCAAAGATGATTTTAAAGACCGAGAAACCTGTTTTTCGATGGTTGAATGAGTTGAATCTCCGTCTTTCTTGTATGCCCCATGACAAAAAACTTTTGGGTTATTTGTTTACTTTGATACTTTCAACAATATCTGTTACGCTTTTTTCGCCCTTGTCATACAAAAGACAAGGTTACATCTGTGGTATTATGCTTAGATCCGTAATAAAACAGAAAGGTCTCTTTCAGGTACTTGAAAACGGATTGTAGATCATAACAAGCAACGATAAAGCTCTTACTGCACAAATTGTTGTCATATTCTTTTTTCAAATCTACTACTAGCGTGATCAAAAATATATCAAAGGTTCTAATGGTCCTTTTTCTACATAAAATATTTATATTAAACTCCCTGTTGAATATATGCAAGAAAAGATAATAGTTGTTCACACTGACATTTATATTTCTTACAAATTTGCGATAGATTTGCCACCTTCAATGCTTATTTGACCAGCAATATTCTTTGCTGGTCTGACCGCGTAAATAGTGGATGCCTAATTTGGGTGTTGACGCTATATGCTTCCTAATTCCATGTTTACCTCTTTTATCATCCCTAACAGATTTAGAAGACGTTCTTTTCTCCTTTACTGTACTAGCATTTATATCCAAGTTTCTCGCAGGAAATTATTTCCAAACTCGATTTTTTTCTTGATTAATTCATAATAAAAAACTGGTATTTAATTTTCGTCTGTTGGGCTATGTGTATATCTATAAGTTGTTTTAATAAACTCCATGTTTCTTGATATAAACTCTCGTTTTCTATAAATGTCCTTTATAATGCAATAGTTATTAAAAACTATTAGTCTTTGTTCCTGAGTTATCTGCTTGAAACATTTGTATGTGCATTGATCAGCACAAGGTGATTTAATCATTTCTTCGGGCACTAATCATTTAGTTTTTGCATAGGACGTATAATATTTTCCTGAATTTCGTAAAATCCTGCGCGCTCCTCCAATCTCTACATAGTTTTAACTCTGCATATCTTACTATACAAAAAAATCCATTACGAAGATACGGACGAAGATTCGTATAAACGAAAAATATCAAAATACGGCCAGCTTCCCAAACGCTTTAAGGTGAATAACGACGTGCGATTTTCTTGCGGTGGACGTCGATCGTAGATCCGGAGAAATTTTTGATAGGATCCTCACTTTTCAATAACAAAATGCTAACAATTTCAGCCAACACTCGAGGAATCCAATTATCCTGCACAACCCAAGATCCGCATACAGCGAAATCGATCACACACAACACGTGTCACAATTTTTGGAGGGAATGTACAACTTGCGATCTCCACGCACTACCGCTAAGGAAAACCGGATATTCTTATTAGAATTTGCCTTACCTGCGTAAAACTCTGACTGGCGAAAATGATCTTTAATTACATGGTCGGTAATATACGCTACTTAAGCCTCTTACGTTGAAGTGACATAAACGAGGTAAATGTTAAATTAAAGAAAATGTATAATAAAGATCGGGTAAACCCATTTGCTCCTTTATAATTTAGATAATGGAAAATACTACAGATTCATAATTACACGAAATGTTGCCAAATGTTGCGACGAAAATAACTAACAACGTGACAATCGAACTCAAATGAACTATACTCTATTTTTAAAATTTGAAGTTGAAGAATGTGAAATGGAAAATAAAAGGCGTTATTTCAACGAATCAAACAAAATCAAATAAAAATTACGAGGATAAAAAAAACGTAACAGTACACATTTCAACAATTATGTTGTCATCGTCAATAAATCTAACTATGTTAGAGCAATAAAGTAAACATAAAAATAGCAACCAACACTAACGCTGTAAAATAATAAATAAACGTGAACTTTTACACACAAGTTAAAAATTGTGGATTACGTAAATTAAATCTGTTTTTGAAAAAACACTCCCAAAGGAATCTAATTGATTATTAGAAGATACATTTTTTGACAATTTCAATTTACTCAAACTTGTCTAGATTCAAATATACGATGGACAACACTAGATTTTTCCATTCTATATATATATTTGAAATGAGCCATGTGTTCTTTGTAACGAATTAAAATAGAACGTTCTTTTGCCCAACATATATTCTATCACATGTATGTATGTACTACAAGAAATTCCATAAATTCCCGATTTTGGAAACACATCTAGTTGACGTGCCTAATGTATAACAAATCGTAAATTATTTAAAAAATGTTTGAAAATAATACTACCTTTGTAGAGGTATGAAAAGTAAGTTTAATAAATTTATTAACCGGCCTTTCTAAATTTAAAGTCGTAGAATTTTAACCAAAAAGTTATCCTTACATTTTCCAAGAATATTGTTAACTATATACTCAGAATAACCATTGTAATTTCCTATTAATTTAATATATTTAATTTATTTTCAAACCAAATCTGATAAGGGAAACTTAATAAACGACCATATGATCCATTCGTGCATTTATTAAGTTATCAAACAAAGAAATATTAAACAAATTCCTCAAGTGATCCCCTGTCAGTAAAGTGATTATTAGTATAATGTGGTTACGAAAATTGGAATCACTTTTCCACTTTTGCCCAAAAGATGGAACTACAAGAAAAAATTAAATGAAATTGCTGGCAACATTGCTTTTTTTACGTGACCATGCTTTAAAATATATCGCGTCTTCAAAACTTTCGAAATATTTTATTTAAAAATTAGTAATAACCCACCGTTTCAAAAACAAATAATGTAAATAAAATGAAAAGCGATACAGCAAAAACAAAAATATCTACTAATATTAACGGTGCTCAAATTGGTGACCACGATTCTCTGTACATAATTCTAGCCTCCTTTGAAAGGATCTAAAATTTTACTCCATAATTCAGGAGTGACCGTTTGAAATGCTTCTTGAATCATCACCTTCAAAGTTTCCACGTCCACAAAAGCATTATGAAGGTATACCAAATCACGCACAGTTCCCCAAACCTTGGTGTTAAATCACATGACCTCGCAGGCCATTCTATAGGACCTCTTCGACCAATCCAAGACTAGTGAAAATGATCATATAAAAACTCTCGAACTTGTACGGCATAATGAGGTGGAGCGCCGTCTTGTTGCAGAATTACATCCGGAGAACAGTGTAACAAAATAGCTGGCATTATTTTTTCTACGAGCAGAGCTAAATAAACATCTCCAGTAATACTATCGTCAATAAAAAATGGGCCAATAATTCGTCCACTCCAAATTCCAGCCCAAACGTTTATTCCAGGCGATTTAAAATCTTTTTCAATGATTACATGGGTATTTTCGTCAGAATAATAAACGCAATTGTGGCGATTAATTCACACCACAAAATACGATTAAGCAAAAAATTGGATCAACTTCATCGACCAGCAAACTCTGAAATTCCTCGCAAAATTGCTATCTTCGATCGGAATCATCTTCGTTCAAAGCATGCACAAACCCTGGTCGATAACATTTTAATCCAATCTGACCAATAATTTTCTGAATCGATCGTCTGCAAAACCCAAACTCTCGTGAAAGTTGCCTCTGGAATGTTGAAGGTTCGTCCAGCAAATTGTTGTGGACTTCAGCTGCATTTTCAACAGTCACAACATATTTAGATCTACCGCTCCTGTTCTTATGCTGATTTGTAACATCCCCAACCAGTCCAAACTTTTTAATGATTTTGATAATCATACCAAGCGTCGGTTGTGTACTGATTAGGATATGTTACACGCCAACGATCCTGCACTCTTAATGCTGCAGTTCTATCAGAGCGACCTTCTTAGCAAGATAATACCATTTTACGATGTTTATTCGCTGCTCAATATTGAAATTCATTATGGACAAATTTTGGCAATTGTTTGACAACTGTTGACAGTTACACGAAATATTGAATTCCATGTTGCCATTTAATCAAATATATTTTTTAGGCGACCGACACGAAAAATTGAAATTTCAGTCGTCAAACGTGGACGAAAAGTAATCGTTTTTCGTCCGCAATAGGGTGGCGCCATCTACCGACAGTTACCGAAATTGTATAAAAATAACCACATTGCCGTCAGTGTCAAACTGTACATTTTGTTTACATTAGTAAATACGTGTTGGTGATAGACTTTTTAACTGATTATTGGGTAATTATTGTTTATAAAGCCGAAATAACTTCGAATGTAGACAAAGAAAACATGTCTGAAGGTGTCACAAATATGTACAATTGTTCAGTTGTTATAAATGACTATGTCAATAAATGATAAGTAAATGTTGCAATAAATTTGAAAATTTTATGGGGGTCGCCTAAAAAATTTTGTGTGCACCACGGCCAAAAAGTGTTTTTTCGTCCTCGTTTGCTTTCCGACCTCGGCTCCGCCTCGGTCATAAAGAAAACTCGGATGAAAAATCAGTACTTTTTGGCCTAGATACACAAAATACTATTTTAGAACCGCAAATTTGTTGTAAAAACAGCGACGTCTCTTGGCAATTTGAAGAAAAGTGGCTCCAATTTTCGTAGCCACTTGTAGATTATTAGTTTATTATATTATATTATTATATTATATTATATGTTAATAGTATTATTTATTTTTGCGGTTGCTATGACAATATATGCTGCAGGTAAACATATTTTATAGCTAAAATGTATGTTACTAAATCATTGTTTCGCCATACTATAATTTGCACACCACGGCGACTGAGGAGACGTCTCTCTGTACTAGCGATATTTTCCTAATACACACCTGTATTACGCAAATAAAACGGCGCGTTAGATCCAAGCGCTGTAGAGTTATCTAAAAAGTTGCACGCGATTGGCAGCGTATAGCGGTAAATGTCAAATGTATATTCTATTGACAACAGTACATGCAGTACAGATTACAGAAAATATTTCTGATCATATTTCAATGGCAATTTCGAACTGTTATAAAATATTGGCCTTTAGGTAGCGATGATTTAAAGAAATCTGCCCCACCGCATGCCACAGCAAAAAAAACAGTAAAACATATAATGCACTATTTCAATAAATTGTTACGTTTTTTTTTACCCTCGTAATTTTTATTTTGATTTTGTTTGATTCGTTGGAATAACGAACTTTATTTTCCATTTCCTTTCTTCAACTTCCAATTTTAAAATAGAGTATAGTTCATTTGAGTTCGATTGTCACGTTGTTAGTTATTTTCCTCGCATTGGCAACATTTCGTATAATTTATTAATATCTGTAGATTTTCGTCTAAATTAAAGAAAGGAACAAATGGGTTTACCGTTCTTTATTATTCATTTCTTCTTAATTTAACACATCTGGTTTATGTCATTTCAACCTAACAATCTTAAGTAGCGTATATTGTCATTACCATGTCATTAGAGATCTTTTTCGCTAGTCGAAGTTTTACGCAGGTCAGGAAAATTCTAATAAGAATATCCGCTGTCACTTAGCGGTAGTGCGTGGAGATCGCAAGTCGTACATTCCCTCCAAAAATTGTGACCACGTGTTGTGTGTGATCGATTTCGCTGTATGCGGATCTTGGGTTGTGCAAGATAATTGGATTCCTCGAGTGTTGGCTGATTGTTAGCATTTAGTTGTTGAGAAGCGAGGATCTGATCGGAAATTTCTCCGGATCTACGATCGACGTCCACCGCAAGAAAATCGCACGCCGTTATTCAAGCGTTTAGCAAGCTGGCCGTACTTTGGTATTTTTCGTTTATTCGAAGTTTGGATGCTGGCCGTATTTTGGTATTATTTGATGTTTTATCACCGCCGGTATTTCCGGGTGTTGCAAGTCTCGTGGCTGTCCGTATCTTCGTCCTGGATTTTTTTTGTGAAGTAAGAAATCACAAATCGTTCTCCGTCCGGCCATGTGGCAATGGCGAAGACTACGTCCGGTCCAACACTGGTGAATATGAACTTTCGTTAATTTCAAAAAACAATTTAAATCGATTAATTTATATTGGTAGTAATTTTGTATGTACGCTCAAGTTTATGGGAACAAATATTATTTTCTGTTCCTTAATTTCATTTAAATATTTTTTTGTATGTACCTTTAAGTTTATGGGAACAAATATAATTTTCTGTTCCTTAATTTCATTTAAATATTTTTTCTTTGTATGTACCGTTAAGTTTATTGAAACAAACATTATTTTATGTTCCTCCATTATATTTGAATAATATTTCTTTGTGTGTGTAAATATAAGTTTAGTTAGGACAGATATTATTGTGTGTTCTTTAACCTCATTTCGTGTAAATAATATTTCTTTGGTGTGTAAATATAAGTTTAAAGGAACGTAGGTTTGTATATTTTAGTAGTAATTATTGTTGCGGGTACACAAAATTATGACTCGTGTTTTCCCCCATTAATGGTAACATTAAAATCCCCCCCCCCCCGTGTACGATAACGATTAGGAAACTTGCCTTGGACATATCACCCGATAGTGGACGACCATCAGTCGGAGTTCTGGTTTTCCTCCGCTCAAATAAACCAGTGGCGCCCTTATATAAATTATTTTTTTTTAATCGGACCACGGCATCCTCCCCTGAAGCTAGTCGAGGTGTCACGTCTACAACTGGAGCCGCTAAAGTAAGCAGGGTGTATAGTGTCCTTCGTACGTCGTATGTTTGTCCCTCCCACTTGTCCCCTTAAGAGCGGGGATAGTGTTAAAAGGGAAACATACCCATCTAAAGCGTAGCGTGGCGTAGGTATTGTTTCGGGCGTAACAAAATATATGTAGATACATGAAGTTTTTAAAATATACATTTACAGTGACAATTACGTATAATAAAATACAGATCAGTGTCATGTATTAAATAAATTTAATGCATTTGAAATAATGTTCGCTTAAACCTTTCTAATATGGCCTACACCTTCCCATTCCTGAATTATTTTTTTCATACATTTCCATTCAGGACTTTCTTATATTTAGATTTGGATTTTTACTTTCTTTTACATTAAGAAAAATTGACGTCGAAAGACATCAGGTACAATGGGCATCAAGTTTTATACGCCAGTGCTCGTGACGTCTATAAACTCATGCAAGTCAAACCATTTCAATCAACACAAAAATGGTGATATTGAAATAAACATTTAACCTTCCGTGACTGGCGCGCGGACTCACACTCCGCAACCGAATGTTATCCGGATTTATTTCAATATTACCTACCCTAGACACCCCTCACCTTCGGTATTCCTCTAGCATGTTATGGTTGCCCTCAGTACATCGTGTGATCTATATAAGTGCCGTCGTTTGTTTTTTATGGCAGATTGCGGAGCGAGAGTCCGCCGCCAGTAACAATGTTCGGTCCCACATATGTACATATTAGCATTTAATTAAGTCAATTTAGATCCGCGCAATCCAGTGCAAAATATTCGCTACAATTATTTCGTTTAGACACTCAGAATATTTCATCTGTAAAATCCTGGTACAACTAGGAGAATATTTTTGCATAGACTTTCGTCCGAGTTAGCCGAACATCATATTCGTTCTCGAGCAATGCAGGATTATATACCGAAAACCATAAGGCTACGAATCAAACAAATGTTTGCGATTGAAGATGCCACTCCTGAGCCCCCCAATCCTGAGAATACTAGAGGTCGTTGCAGTTATTGTGACAGGAAAAAAAATCGACCAACACGATTCTCATGTAAGAAATGCACCAAATTCATGTGCCTTGAACATTTAAATTGTGTATGTGCAGAATGTTATTGTAATATGGTTTCGTAACTTTTGCTGATTTTGGTTGTCTAGTTATTATGTACAGAATATTTGTTTTGTTAAATGTTCAATGAAAGCTATGTCAGCTTAACCGCCTACTTTCTAAATATAAATATATTAAAGTAAATAAATAATTATTTAAAATGTCTTTTTATACAAACAAGAGACGTATTACATATGTATATCCCTTTTCGTAGACAAAAAAAGCTATGCGGACTCACAGTCCGCGGCCACTGCCGATGTATAGAAATGAATCGCCAGTCACGGAAGGTTAAATAAACTACAAACACTAAATATACAAATGAAAATAGAAAAACATAAAATTGTTTTAGTGGAATTCTCAGGAACATGTACACCTGTCGCGTACAAAATTAGTCCCCTTGCTGTCTCCTTTCGAATTTTATTTAACACATCACACAGCGCAGATATGTTACGATTCTTGCTTAGGCCACAGCATTTTCCTTCAAAGTATATTATTGCGTCGTCGCCTAACCGATCTGCGAAGAATTCTTGTTATTAGCAACAGGTTCCTACATGCAATCGGGAATCATTTAGACCTATGTGCCAATTGCCATATGATGATATATTTTGAAGAGATGATACGAATTTGTCAATAGCATATATGGACCAATTGTTTACGGCATCTGAGACTTTTCTCCAGAAAGTGAAGTCGTGTTGCATCTGATTTACAAAAGCAAATAATCCTTTAAGAAAGGCAATGTTTGTTATTTCACTACTCATCTATTTTTACTTCTTTTCGAGTTTGTTATCTATCTCCAAAAAGCCAAGTTATTCTTATATTCTTGTAAAGAAACTGGTATCAATTTTATAAATTTATATTACGATATATATAATGTTTTGCTTTAAGACTCTTATTTTCGCGAAATATAACGACATATGCAATAAATTATACAAGCATAATTTGAAATAGTGACATGTATTATATGTTGCTTGAGTCAAATGTTTTAACAAAAGGGGAACTCAGGGGAAAACCACCATGCTACACAATAAAATTTTGGTCGAAACAGTGTCGATGGGGACGTGAATTCAAGACGACGAAGACGATCCCCGAAGTGAAAGACACTTCGGAAAGCGATTCGTTAACGGTCACCAATTGTCACAGTGACCTGGCTTGGGTGCACCATTCGGATAGAGATTTAAGCATGTCTAAGAAATGGGTTCATAAAAGCCCCCCCCCCCCCCAAAAAACGCAATGGTCTGCTGGAATTGAGTACATACCAAAAGTGACAACAATAAATGCGGACATATATGAGAACACGTGAAAAAAAGAGCATGACAACCCGACGGTCCATAAAGCTGTCAAAATTAGCCCAAAGTGCAGTTGAAATGGAAAGGAGAAAAAGTAGAACAGGTAATGAAATGGTTGTATTTAGTGTATGTAGTGAGGGACAACAATAGCAGCGAGGGGCACCTGAAACATATGAGCAGAAAGCGAAGAAAGCGGTGGAAAAACTGAGGGTGCGACTGTGGGGAAAGAAGAAAGGACAATTCTAAGAAACACTGGTAACATGGAATACATGTATTAAGAGTATACTGATGTATGGAGCGGAAGTGTGGGGATGGGGAGAACAAAAAGAGTAGAAAGGACAGGTAAAAAGGGCACTGAACCTGGAAAACTCACCACCAGAATATATAGTAAGACAGGAGACAGGGAGCGAAGCGATGTAGAGGTAATGAAGAGAGCGATAAGGCACATACGAAATGACAGCGAGCGAGGGGATAAAAGAAAGCCAAGTGAAAGTGGTATGGGAGGAGAATGAGGAAAATTGAACAGCAGAATGAGGGAAAGGGTAATAAAAGGAGGAAACATGATACCTAATGAAGAGGATATAGAGACTAGAATATATAGATAGAACAATTTAAGTTAGTACAGGGGGATAAGACACTAAGAAAGCGGAAGGGCTCAAGGGAAAAAAGTACATAGGGAGTGAAAGAAGGTAAAGAAAAAACCACCTAAAGGAGAAGGGAGGGGTAGGAGGAAATGGAAGAAAAAGTTGCAGAACAAAAGAATGATGGTAATTTAGAACTGGGATAAAGTATCGTAAGAAGCTGAACATGTCAATCAAGGTTTTTGATATTATAATGTGTAGATCGATTGTCACAAATAATATTTGAAGTTTATTTTTGAATGAAAATTTGAAGTATTCAATATTAATACCGTGAAAAATATTATTTTTCTAACCCTAATATCTTATACTTTTTCTATGGTACATTTGAGCTTACTAGTTATTTTGTTGTTAAAATGTCTTCCCCTCTTAAAGTAACGTCGTCAATGAGACGTATTTTATAGTTAAAACACTCTTCAGTTCATTCGTACTAAAAAAAAATACGAGTCAAATGACATTTATTTCATATTTTTTACAGAAATTATTTAAAAAAGTGAAAAGTGCAATTATTACATTGAAAGCCCTGATCAGTCCTAGCTGAATCACCACTGTAACATTCTTCTCTCACTTTGATTTGTAACATTTTCATTGCTACCTTCATCAGCTCTTTCGTCCAACTTGTTAGTTTTATCAATGAACACTTTTTTTGCAATTTTTATTCTTTCCTCAAATGACTCTTCTATGTACGATTCTGCTACGTTTGAGGATTTCCATCCTCCATGTCTTTTCAGCGATGTAATATCTCCACCTATATCATAAATTATATTTAATATGATAATAAGCGCCTACAGCTGTATCTGTACCTGAATTAACAAGGAGAGTCACTGCGGCGGAAAGAATGGCCGCTGTAGCTATTTGGATCGTCCAGTTTGAGGAAAGTTGCAATTTTTCTAGGTAGCTTTCCAAAAGTGTTTATTCCTACATTATGGCCAATACATTTGCCCTTACAATAGTGTAAAAAAAACCTCGGGGGTCAATCTTTGGGGCGTAAAGCTACGTAACGGCGATACAAGTCAATCGGGTTAACACCAAAGGCTTCGTTAATTATACTGAATTTTCTTTCTTGATGTGTCTTACTATCAGGAATTATAACGTTTAGTACATCGCCACAATCCTGTATGTCATTAAATTTCAAATTGCACAATTCGGACTTCCTGCTCGCTCCAGTGATACCGAAGATCAAAGCTACCTATAAAAACTCAGACTTTATATTCAAGAACAAGCTGTACTGATATTATTACCTTCTCAAACAAATATTCTCCATCATCAGCTTGTTGCAAGAATGTCTATATATGTTCACGCGTCAAAATCTTCGATTTTTTACCCACATTTAGATTTTTTAAATATGGGATGACAACACCAAATTTGTTAATACCTATATTTTCTTTGGCTTTTAATGTGGCCTTTAACATTGAATATTCTGGCCACAGCGAGGCTGCTGCCAACTTTTGCGACTGTAAACACAATTAATTAGTCTTTAATATTTTTTTCTTGTATCTAACTTACCCTCCAATCAAGATATGCCAAAATAACGTCTTCGGTTACTTCCTCGATGTTTTTTTCATTTTTCCACTCTTGAAATGTCAAATACACTTTTTCATATGCATTTTTAGATTTTATGGGCAACAAATTGCTCTTCAGTTCCTCTCCTTTTTTTCTAATTTCTTCTGGGACACTTTCATTCATTTTGGAAATGAAATTAATCAAAACTTTGTCGATTTTATGTTACCATGATACCCACAGCAATCTTCGCATTTTGCGTATTTGTGACGCGACTGACAGATCTGATATGGTTTATTAAATTTCTTGAATTAAAAAGTCAGTTTGCTTATACGTATTAGGGTTAGAAAAAATTTCTACAAATTATTAAAAAAAAAAACATAAAATTTAAACTTATAACTATAAAACATATATAAAATATAAAAAGCATTTTTTCCCTAGATATAGTATGTGTTTCTGACATAATTATAGTTAATTCTAATTAAAATAAATTATAAAATATAAAATGGTTGGGGGACATTAGTAAACAATATATGAGTCGATGCGACCGACAATACACTAAAGTAATTGTAATTATTTATATTTCTTTTTTATATAAAATCAAGCATTACAAACATTTCAAATAAACTTTATAAATCTCATTACCACAAAGTTTAAACAATTTCACCTGACATACACACCAGTAAACATTCAGAACAAAAACTACCAAATTGTAATGAAGCAAAAACCACAAAATCTGCTCACTCCGCTCACGCATGCAGCTCGCACAGCGATTGAACACGTTTCGTTGCATTCGCATGATAAATATTACAATGAAATCTTACAATAATTCTATGCCAAACTATGCGCTCTAACTGTAACAGGTGAGTTCTTTTTTCGTTAGATTTTGATTTTGATTTTGATTTTAATATTCTATGCCCTTGAAAATGGAACTTATTTTAGCCTTGTTCTATTTTGATGGGAAATAATTAGTTAGAAGCGCCTTATTAAAAATAATCTTCAGCGGAGTCACAAATACCAGTCTTTTACACGAAACGATGGACCGCAGTAAAACGATTTCAGTTCCAACTGTAACAGGTGAGTCCTTTTTTCTTTTTTCTTTAGATTTTGATTTTTATCTTGATTTTAACTTTCCCCACATTAAATTAAAATTCAACCACACGACATTGAAAGTATAAAAAAAGAAATATAAATACTTACAATTACTTTAGTATATTGTCGCAGCGACTCTCATATGTTGTTTACTGATATCCCCCAACCATTTTATATTTTATAATTTATTTTAAGTAGAATTAACTATAATTATGTTACAAACACACTATCGATATCTAGGGGGAAAATGCATTTTATATTTTTTATATGTTTTATAGTTATAATATTAAATCTTATATGCTTTTTTATAATTTGTAGAATCTGATGATGTATGATGTATTAAATAGAAACCCGCGTAATGACTTTTTAAATTAAAAAGAAACACACCGAAAAATCCTACGAATTTCCAGTAATTACAAGGTGGCTACGAAAATTGGAGTAACTTTTCTTCAAATTGCCACGAGATGTCGCTGTTTTTACAACAAATTTGGGGTTTTAAAAAATATATTTGATTAAATGGCAACATAGAATTCAATATTTCGTGTAATTGTCAACAGTTGTCAAACAATTGTCAATATTTGTCCATAATGAATTTCAATATTGAGCAGCGAATAAACATCGTAAAATAGTATTATCTTGCTAAAGAAGGTCGCTCTGATAGAACTGCAGCATTAAGAGTGCAGGATCGTTGGCGTGTAACATATCCTAATCAGTTACAACCAACGCTTGGTGGGATTATCAAAATCATTAAAAAGTTTGAACTGGTTGCAGATGTTACAAATCAGCAGAAGAACAGGAGCGGTAGATCTAAATATGTTGTTACTGTTGAAAATGCAGCTCAAGTCCACAACCATTTGCTGGACGAACCTTCAACATCACAGAGGCAACTTTCAAGAGAGTTTGGGTTTTGCAGACGATCGATTCAGAAAATTATTCGTCAGATTGGGTTAAAATGTTATCGACCAAGGTTTGTGCATGCTTTGAACGAAGATGATTCCGATCGAAGATTGCAATTTTGCGAGGAATTTCAGAGTTTGCTGGTCGATTAAGTTGATCCAAATTTTTTGCCTGGTCGTATTTTGTGGTCTGATGAAGCAAAATTTCATTTGTGTGGTCGAATTAATCGCCACGATTGCGTTTATTATTCTGACGAAAATACCCATGTAATCATTGAAAAAGATTTTAAATCGCCTGGAATAAACGTTTGGGCTGGAATTTGGAGTGGAGGAATTATTGGCCCATTTTTTATTGACGATAATATTACTGGAGATGTTTATTTAGCTCTGCTCGTAGAAAAAATAATACCAGCTGTTTTGTTACACTTTCCTCCGGATTTAATTCTCCAACAAGACGGCTCTCCACCTCATTATGCTGTACAAGTTCGAGAGTTTTTAGATGATCATTTTCACCAGTCTTGGATTGGTCGAAGAGGTCCGATAGAGTGGCATGCGAGGTCATGTGATTTAACACCAATGGACATCAGTGCTTGGGAAATGGTGCGTGATTTGGTATACTTTCATAATGCTTTTGAGGACGTGGGAACTTTGAAGGTGATGATTCAAGAAGCATTTCAAACATTCACTCCTGAATTATCCAGTAAAATTTGTAGATACAGTCGAATGCAAAAAAAGTAGACACGAAATTTTCGGCACTTGAACAAACTTGATATTATGAATGTCATGTAAACGTCAGTATTGTCATGTCAGTGACATTTTAATGAACTGGTGATCCGTAAGCGTAGGTACCCCGAACTAGAGCCCCGAACCACCGTTACTGAATAAATAAGTCAAATATCACGTGGATTAAGCAAAACTTACTGAGAAAATTCAAGTTTTATTAGAATAAAGAAACTTCGTTTTAAAATGAATGTTAACTTTGAAAGATTGTCAAATTTTGATAGAAACGGTGATTTTAAAAAGCCACATTTATACAACAACAATTTGAGGAAAATCAATTACAGGAAACTGTTTTTGTCTACTTTTTTTGCATTCGACTGTACTTTCAAAGGTTTTGACGACGCGGTATTTTTTAAAGCATGGTTACGTAAAAAAGCAATGTTGCCAGCAATTTCGTTTAATGTTTTCTTGTAGTTCCATCTTTTGGGAAAAAGTGGAATAGTGATTCCAATTGTCGTAACCACTTGTATAATACATACGGTGTCGAAAGCTCAACAATATATATATATATATATATATATATATATATATATATATATATATATATATATATATATGCTACTTATCTTGTATCATGAGCAGTCAGTCGTTGAATAAAACACTTTTAGCAATATTAAAGTTTATTGCGACACCTTTTTTTGCAAAAAGGTGTTTCGAAAACCCTTGTCAAGCAATAAACATTAATATAACAAATGAGATTAAATAAAACCTATCGCGGTAACAACGCCGACTTTCTATATATCCCAGTATTTACTGCAAGAACTAAGGAAAACCTTGTAAAGAACCTAGTTAGGATATTCGACCAACATTTAATTCACTACAATACAATTTGAAATCACAAAACGATAAAGAAAAAAAATATGTATATATAATAATATAAAAATAATTTAACCCGCAATTATAATAATAATCAAAAATTGTATTATAATGAATGAAATATTGGACACTTGGAATTTTGTGACAATATTAATTCAATATTAATAAATCAAAATTAATATTAGTTTTCGAAACACCTTTTTGCAAAAAAAGGTGTCGCAATAAACTTTAATATTGCTAAAAGTGTTTTATTCAACGACTGACTGCTCATGATACAAGATAAGTACCATTTTAAGTGATTTACAGTCGAGAATTTGTACAATAATTATATATATATATATATATATATATATATATATATATATATATATGATTGATTTTGGCAGTATTGCCAATTGTGGGTATAATTGGTTTTTAAAACACTGTATTTCTTATGTTGTTATATTTAACGTTTCGGTACTGCTGTTACCTTCATCAGAAATAATATAAGATTTTAATATCGTTTTGAGGCAATGTATTATCTTGGATGTTTAAAAAATTCAAACGTAATTTACATGCGTCATATTTGTTTACATTTACATATAGCGCCTTTGATTTCGTCGTATTGTAGCATACTTGGATGTTTGAAGATGCATTCGCAATATTGAAAATGTGTTATTTTAAGGGATGGCCATGCCAATTACATACGGATACATTGCGTCAAAACGTTACATAGACATAATTTTGTTCATATAACGTATCCTTAAATCGAAAATAGTATTAATATGAACCAAAATTGGTGGTGAATTAATTAATGCAAAAAATTTTTAGTCAGTGAAATCAGCGAGGTTAGCGTGTTATTTGTTTTCAATTAAATGATTTGGTAATATATTTGTGATAGGTTCTTTATATCAATTTTGTCATTGATTGCCTTGGGTTCTTTGATTATTTGTATCATTTCGTGCAAAAGTCTTTGGTGGTATTTGATTTCTTTTTTCAGGATTGTTATATTATCGAAATTGAATTTGTGTCCCATTTGTTGTGTATGCTTTTTTAAAGCTGTTAAGTTGCTGGCATATTTGTGTCCTTTTACTCTTTCCTCGATTAATTGCATGGTTTGCCCTATGTAACAGCTGTCGCAGTTTTTACATGGTATTCTGTAAATACAATTAGATTGCTTGTTTAGTGGTAGGGTGTCTTTTAATTTTGTATATATTCCTCTACTGATTATGTTTGTGTTTTCGTATGCTACAGTGAAGTTATACGGTTTTAATATGTTGTTGATAGATTCTGCCAGTCTTTTAACGTAAGGAATTTTTATGTAATTAGCTTTATTATGTGTTATGTTGTTAGTTGTTTTTATGTTATTGTTATAATGTTTGTGGATTCTGTTTTTAAAAATTTTATTGATGAATTTAGTTGGGTAATTGTTATTAGATAGAGCCTGTTTAGCTTTATTTATTGTGTCAGTTCTGTATTGTGGGCTCGTTAATTTTATGGCTCTATCTGCTATTGCAGCTACTAGGTTTCTTTTGTGTTGCTCAGGTTGTGATGATGAATAATTTGTGTATCTTCCTGTCCACGTGGGTATACCAAACCCACGTGGACAGGAAGATACACAAATTATTCATCATCACAACCTGAGCAACACAAAAGAAACCTAGTAGCTGCAATAGCAGATAGAGCCATAAAATTAACGAGCCCACAATACAGAACTGACACAATAAATAAAGCTAAACAGGCTCTATCTAATAACAATTACCCAACTAAATTCATCAATAAAATTTTTAAAAACAGAATCCACAAACATTATAACAATAACATAAAAACAACTAACAACATAACACATAATAAAGCTAATTACATAAAAATTCCTTACGTTAAAAGACTGGCAGAATCTATCAACAACATATTAAAACCGTATAACTTCACTGTAGCATACGAAAACACAAACATAATCAGTAGAGGAATATATACAAAATTAAAAGACACCCTACCACTAAACAAGCAATCTAATTGTATTTACAGAATACCATGTAAAAACTGCGACAGCTGTTACATAGGGCAAACCATGCAATTAATCGAGGAAAGAGTAAAAGGACACAAATATGCCAGCAACTTAACAGCTTTAAAAAAGCATACACAACAAATGGGACACAAATTCAATTTCGATAATATAACAATCCTGAAAAAAGAAATCAAATACCACCAAAGACTTTTGCACGAAATGATACAAATAATCAAAGAACCCAAGGCAATCAATGACAAAATTGATATAAAGAACCTATCACAAATATATTACCAAATCATTTAATTGAAAACAAATAACACGCTAACCTCGCTGATTTCACTGACTAAAAATTTTTTGCATTAATTAATTCACCACCAATTTTGGTTCATATTAATACTATTTTCGATTTAAGGATACGTTATATGAACAAAATTATGTCTATGTAACGTTTTGACGCAATGTATCCGTATGTAATTGGCATGGCCATCCCTTAAAATAACACATTTTCAATATTGCGAATGCATCTTCAAACATCCAAGTATGCTACAATACGACGAAATCAAAGGCGCTATATGTAAATGTAAACAAATATGACGCATGTAAATTACGTTTGAATTTTTTAAACATCCAAGATAATACATTGCCTCAAAACGATATTAAAATCTTATATTATTTCTGATGAAGGTAACAGCAGTACCGAAACGTTAAATATAACAACATAAGAAATACAGTGTTTTAAAAACCAATTATACCCACAATTGGCAATACTGCCAAAATCAATCATACTTCAACAAAAATTGGTAGAAAGTTCAACGAACTCAACGCATTGAATAATATATATATATATATATAATTATTGTACAAATTCTCGACTGTAAATCACTTAAAATGGTACTTATCTTGTATCATGAGCAGTCAGTCGTTGAATAAAACACTTTTAGCAATATTAAAGTTTATTGCGACACCTTTTTTTGCAATAAGGTGTTTCGGAAACCCTTGTCAAGCAATAAACATTAATATGACAAATGACATTAAATAAAACCTATCGCGGTAACAAGGCCGACTTTCTATTACCCCAGTATTTACTGCAAGAACTAGGGAAAACCTTGTAAAAACCTAGTTAGGGTATTCGACCAACATTTAATTCACTACAATACAATTTAAAATCACAACGATAAAAAAAAAAAAAAATATATATGATAAGATAAAAATAAATTAACCCGCAATTGTAATAATAATGATCAAAAAATTGTATTGTAATGAATGAAATATTGGACACTTGGAATTTTGTGACAATATTAATTCAATATTAATAAATCAAAATTAATATTAGAAATTAATATTAAAGCCACAAAACTCCCATTGTGAAAAGGCTAGCTAAGAGAACTAATAATAAAAATCTACTAGAATGACCAATGTTTAATTCATTAAAAAAAAATTACATTAAAACAAAGAAAATTTCTAAAAATGATTAAAATGAATTCAACATTGGTCAGACCTCTTAAAAAAATATACAAATCAAAACTTAAATTAATGTGCCAATAATCAACTCAAACGCAGGGCCGCTCTAAAAGGATAACGTATAAATTCCAAGTTAATACATGCCAATGCCATAAAAAATGACTATGCAAAAGTAAACACCAGCATGCACCAAAATAGAACCACACATCAACCTTAAAGATCAGCTCTGCAATGAGTTCATTAAAGGTCACATCTCTTAAATATTAATTACTAATTTGATCAATGTTCAAACTAAAGCTATGTGAAAAAGTTAGTTTCAACATTGGTCAAAATAAAACTAAAATTAAATTAACAAATAAAAGAAAAAGAAAAAAATCAATCTAGAAAGGTGCAGGCTCACAATAATAAATTATTATAAATTTTACTTAAATTGAGAGTGTCAGTTTTAGAGTTTATAGCGTTAGTGTCTTTTTGTATATGTAACATCTCCAAAACCAAACGCTTTTTATAATTGCACTCTTTTGTAAGAATTTTGGTGTTATCGAAATCAAAAATATGTCCTGTGTTTTTTGCATGTTTGGATAAAGCAGTGTCAATGGTTTTGTTAGATGTTGTACTGTATTTATGTGTGTATATGCGTCTATGTAAGTATTGTAATGTTTGACCAACATAAGTTGCTGGACAATTAGAACAGTTAATTTTGTATATAGTGTGTGTTTGGTTTTGTTTTGGTATTTGTGGTTTAAGTTGTGTAAAAATGTTTTTAACTGTGTTATGGTTTGTGTGTGCAATTATAATATCGTATGGCTTTAGAGCATGTTTAATGCGTTCCGATAAACCCTGAATATACGGAAGTGATGCATATCTAATATCGTTATTAGTAGATATTAGATTTGCATTGTTGTTATATAAATTGTGAATTCTACGCCTAATTAACTTTTCGAAAAATGAATTGATGAAATTGAACCAAATATTCAAAATTCAATTCGTTCTAAATGTGTAAACATCATTACCAATTTCAAAAAACATTATAAGGAAAATAACAAATCCAATCCTTTTCAACGTTATTTTTATGAAACTAAACAGTTTCTTAAAAATAATCCAAATTTAATTGTTACTCGCGCTGATAAAAGTAATAAAACTATTATCATGTATAAAGTTGATTACGAAAAGAAAATGATTGGTTTGTTAGAAGATGACAGCACTTATAAAAAATTACCTTTTGACCCTACTTTGCAAATTCAAAACAATGTTAATGATTTAATTAATAAATGGGAAAAAGGTCATTTTATTACTAGAAAGTTATCCAACGAATTGAAAAGGCATAACTCACATCCACCGCGAATATACGGGTTGCCTAAAACACACAAACAAAATATTCCATTGAGACCAATAATATCGAGTGTACAGAGTCCTACTTACAATTTATCAAAATTTTTTTCTAAAATTTTAAGTAACATTGTTGGTAAACAACAGTATAATGTTAAGAATTCGTGGGAACTGGTTGAGTTTTTAAGAAATCAAACAGTTCCTACGAATTTTCAACTTGTCAGTTTAGATGTAGTATCTTTATATACAAATATTCCTACTAACTTTGCATTGGATATTATTGGTAAAAAATGGAATATTTTGAAAGAATTTTGTAATATTCCGAAATCGCAATTTTTGAAAGGGGTTGAGTTATGTCTAAATTCATGTTACTTCCAATACAACAACAACTTTTTTACACAATCATTCGGCACTGCTATGGGTTCGCCCATTTCAGCAGTAGTATCTAATTTAGTAATGGAAGACTTAGAGCTAACGTGTTTAAATAAACTAAATTTTGATATTCAATTTTATAAACGTTATGTTGATGACTGTTTAGCTTGTATTCCAATTACTAAATCAGATACTATAACACACATTTTCAATTCCTATCACCCACGATTACAATTTACACTAGAAACAGAGACAAATAACTCCATAAATTTTTTAAATATACAAATTACACACACTAACACTCACATTTTTACAAATTGGTATATTAAGGAAACTAATTGCAATAGATACATAAACTTCAGTTCTGATACACCTTTAATATATAAAAGAAGTGTTGTTAATAGCCTTGTTGATCAAGGAATTAAATTATCACATCCAAAATTTCGAAAAGCAAATTTAGACAAAATTAAATCTTTTTTAATTACAAATAACTTTCCAAATTCATTTTTCGAAAAGTTAATTAGGCGTAGAATTCACAATTTATATAACAACAATGCAAATCTAATATCTACTAATAACGATATTAGATATGCATCACTTCCGTATATTCAGGGTTTATCGGAACGCATTAAACATGCTCTAAAGCCATACGATATTATAATTGCACACACAAACCATAACACAGTTAAAAACATTTTTACACAACTTAAACCACAAATACCAAAACAAAACCAAACACACACTATATACAAAATTAACTGTTCTAATTGTCCAGCAACTTATGTTGGTCAAACATTACAATACTTACATAGACGCATATACACACATAAATACAGTACAACATCTAACAAAACCATTGACACTGCTTTATCCAAACATGCAAAAAACACAGGACATATTTTTGATTTCGATAACACCAAAATTCTTACAAAAGAGTGCAATTATAAAAAGCGTTTGGTTTTGGAGATGTTACATATACAAAAAGACACTAACGCTATAAACTCTAAAACTGACACTCTCAATTTAAGTAAAATTTATAATAATTTATTACTGTGAGCCTGCACCTTTCTAGATTGAATTTTTTTCTTTTTCTTTTATTTGTTAATTTAATTTTAGTTTTATTTTGACCAATGTTGAAACTAACTTTTTCACATAGCTTTAGTTTGAACATTGATCAAATTAGTAATTAATATTTAAGAGATGTGACCTTTAATGAACTCATTGTAGAGCTGATCTTTAAGGTTGATGTGTGGTTCTATTTTGGTGCATGCTGGTGTTTACTTTTGCATAGTCATTTTTTATGGCATTGGCATGTATTAACTTGGAATTTATACGTTATCCTTTTAGAGCGGCCCTGCGTTTGAGTTGATTATTGGCACATTAATTTAAGTTTTGATTTGTATATTTTTTTAAGAGGTCTGACCAATGTTGAATTCATTTTAATCATTTTTAGAAATTTTCTTTATTTTAATGTAATTTTTTTTTTTTTTAATGAATTAAACATTGGTCATTCTAGTAGATTTTTATTATTAGTTCTCTTAGCTAGCCTTTTCACAATGGGAGTTTTGTGGCTTTAATATTAATTTCTAATATTAATTTTGATTTATTAATATTGAATTAATATTGTCACAAAATTCCAAGTGTCCAATATTTCATTCATTACAATACAATTTTTTGATCATTATTATTACAATTGCGGGTTAATTTATTTTTATCTTATCATATATATTTTTTTTTTTTTTATCGTTGTGATTTTAAATTGTATTGTAGTGAATTAAATGTTGGTCGAATACCCTAACTAGGTTTTTACAAGGTTTTCCCTAGTTCTTGCAGTAAATACTGGGGTAATAGAAAGTCGGCCTTGTTACCGCGATAGGTTTTATTTAATGTCATTTGTCATATTAATGTTTATTGCTTGACAAGGGTTTCCGAAACACCTTATTGCAAAAAAAGGTGTCGCAATAAACTTTAATATTGCTAAAAGTGTTTTATTCAACGACTGACTGCTCATGATACAAGATAAGTACTATATATATATATATATATATATATATATATATATATATATATATATATATATATATATAGCGCGCCGCGAGTGTATGTGGTGAGAGAGAGAAAGAGGGAAAGAGTAATCTATCTGAGCACTTCGGATGTAATAAATCACAAACGAAAATATTTCACCTACTCAATGGCGTTTAAATGGCTACATCGACATGACCCGTGGCTTTAAAATGACCCTATCTTGTGACTGAACTGCATAACCGATCGATTTTACAATATCCGCAACTTGGCAACTAATGTGCAATTAACTCAGAATTTAACGGTTGCTTCGCGAACATCCCAAGTTACGAAAAGGTCGATAACGCAATGACTCGACTTTTAACGAAAATGAAAATGAACGACAGCCTATAGCATATATCTACTTCAAAATGCGTTGACTCTCGATTTATACGAATATTTCCAATGTACATAGTATTAGATGGCTCAATAAATCGAAAAGTTAAATTTGAATTATTTCTGGACTATGATGATATGTGGAAGTTTTAGTTGAAAAATTATTACACATTATATTTGATGACTCGGTCCCTCAATATATTATTTACAAAAATAGTACCTTCCCATTATGATTCACGAAGAATATAAAGTGCAGTGTAAAGTTAAAAGCATACGACCATGGTAAATGGAAATCAACAGGACTTCCACCAGGCTGCGCAGAATTATCAAAAACCTAATTTAGGCTACTTGTGTGTTGGCAGTATATACACCTTCTGGCGTATCTCTAGTCATTGTTCAGGGATTTGTAATGGTTGTTTCCAGTACATATTCACCCGGTGGCGCCGATACGAACGGGCTTACTAACGTTATTGGTTTCCCTCAATACTGTTTTCGTATCAGTAATACCAGTGAGGACAACACCTAGCAGCATTTGTAAACTGAAATCCAGTTATACTGCAGCCCTTCGTTTCGTGTAAAAGACTGGTATTGTGACTCCGCTGGAGATTATTTTTAATATGGCTTCTAACTAATTATTTTCCGTCAAAATAGAACAAGGCTAAAATAAGTCCCATTTTCAAGATAGGGCATAGAATATTACTAACTATAGGCACATCGCGATATTGTATTGTGGTTCGTACAATGTTCGTTATTACCTACTTGTATTTTTTAAACTTGATGATAACCTTTCGTTATAACTTTTTCGTTTAACGTTTTCACTAATAAATAATTTTAACAGCATGCAACTTATTAATAATGTGATTAATAATAATAAATTTAATAAAGTCTTACTAATTTAAAACGCATAAAACTTCATGTATTTAGAAACGTGGTTTAGACGTGATAAAACATACAGCATATATATTCCATTTGAAATGCCTGAGAATTTAAATGATTTTTGCAAAATGAGTAAGCAGAACAATTGATAAGCCATAATTAAAGGAGAACACGGCAAACCATAATATTTATTATATTATTTAACGTTAACCAAATAACATTAAAATATTTCCTTTTTGGAAGAAATAAAAAACAATGATTTAAAGGTGATTTCCCCACAAGAAGTAAATAATGGTGTATAATTTACTGGCATGAAATAAAGTGATACAAATTCAAAAACGAATATAGTGGTTTTAATTGCAATAAAAATAGGGTACAACTTTTTCTTCATACTAGTCCTTAACGATTTTTAATATTCATCATCCTCGTTAAAATAATAATTGACTTTTGAATTGCACGTCCTGTGTGCAATCAATTATTAAATATTTTATAATACATATCATAATTCCACATTCCACATACTGTATATACTTTTTAATTTATGCATAGTCAAAAACACAGTTTATACACTGATCGCCAAAAAAAGCAGAGCACCCAGAAGGGACGATCGTACGAATTATCATGACCAGCGAACTTTTTGTTTGTTTTTTGTCTCGTGTTAATCTTTTGTTCTCGTGTGTAAGGCATCTCAATGATTAGTGACAGTTTAGATGTTGATTTACCTTACTTATGTCGTTGTCATGCCCCGCGTTCGTCGTAATCAACATTACAATCAATTAACTCCTTTTGAACGGAGTCTAATTGTGGGAATGCATGAAGCCGGTTTACCCTTTCATGAAATGACGAGAAGATTGGGTCGAAGTGACTCTACAATCATTCAAGCATGGAGAGCTTGGTCCAGCGAAGGCTCAGAAATACGTAAGTAGTGGTCGGCCAGGAATTATGAATGAATGTCAAGAAAGGCGGCTTCGGCAACTAGCCTCAATTAACCCGTTTAAGACAACACGGTCGGTGGGGGCTACTTGGAGGGCTGTTTTTGGAAAGACAGGTATCTATGCGAACAATTTATCGCAGAATTCATTCGTATGGCGTTATATTTACCAATTGTTCGTCTTCCTTTAATCCCAGAGCATCGAGTTGCCAGGTTCCATGCCATGTTCAGTGATGAAGCCCGGTTTTGCCTGTGGCAATCTGATGGACGGTTGTGTGTCAGAAGACCTACCGGACAAAGAATAAATATGCAATTTGCACTTAGACTCCATTCTGATTTTTAACACCGGGTGTTATGTTTTGGCTTGCAATACAATTTGGAAGCCGGTCAACTCTAGTCTTCATGCAAGGAAGTCTGAATGCGGCCCGCTACATGAACGAAGTTTTGGAGCCAGTTTTGTTGCCATATCTTCAAAGACATCGCAACAGTGTTTTCCAGCAAGACAACGCTAGACCACACATTGCAACAGTAACGCAGAGAGTTTTTTATAACAATAATGTCAAGTTTCTGCCATGGCCTGCAAGATCTCCAGATTTATCGCCAATTGAACATGTATGGGACATGATCGGCAAAAGAGTCGAAGATTTTCCAGCGCCCATAGACACTTTGGCTGAACTTCGAGATCAAATTCAGCTTAGGATGAAATACCACAAGGAGAAATTAATCATTTAATTTTAAGTATGTCCCGGCGCTTAAACGAATGCATTCGTTTTAGAGGAATACCACGCATTATTAATTTTTTAACATTGTTCTTAAATACAGATTTGTTATCATTCATTGTCGTACAGAATCTCAAATGGTCACAAAAATTTCAAGTTCGTAGCATCGTCCCTTCTAGGTGCTCTGCTTTTTTTGCGATCAGTGTATTATTTCATTGTCGCATTACAACGAAAATTTTGACTATTAAAAAAAGTCCATTGGATGGATGAATCTACAAACTAGACAATAATCTTTTTTTATTCTAACTGGTCAATAACGTAAATTACATTATAAAATATTTTTATCTTTTGAAGAAATTTGAACCATAATTAACCTAATTTTCATGATTCCATTTTTCATAAAAAAATGACTGATTAGTTAAAGAGCTGAGGATGAAAAGTTAAAATTTCCATATATGTAATAAAGCGAATATCATTATTTTTTTTTTTTTTGCCGCAGCGAGTAATAAAATATGGGCCAGTCTTCGAAACTACAGAAGAGATATAAAAAAAGCGAGAAACAAAAAGTGGACAAGCAGCTTCGAAACTAAAAAATGGAAATGTCGTTCTTACTACCGTATATGTAAGAATACATGCACCAATTTAACAGCGATGATGAGAATGAACAGAATATGAATGATGGGAATGATAACAGAAGCAATGATAAGGATGATGATAGTAATGATGATGTCGATAATGATGCATCAAATGCGGAGAATGAGAAAACCAAGAGACAACCAACAGAAATATTATAACCATAGTGCGTTGAAACGTAGCAAAAAAAACCAAGCACGATCGGAAACGGTATCAGCAGTGGTAATGAAATACTTGCTAGAGAAAAAACAGCTAATACCACGATAACACCACCTACTAAACAACCCAGCACAAGTGAATCGTTTTTTTTTTCAAGTATGGTGGAAAATTTCTCTCCGTATTATCAAAATATAGCAAAGTCAAAAATATGCGCCATTGTCACTGATCTAGAAATGCACCAAATTATGCAACAACATGAATTTTTGATACCTAACGCACCGACACAACGGCCATGCCCTGTAACTACACCAAGGATACCCCTACAATCTCGTCAATTGTATGAAACTGTCGGTATCGATAGTGACAACTCCAGTCCTTCGCCACCGACAAGAGCAACTACGTCTCCACCACCATTTTATCATAGTTTTCCGGAAACAAATCGAATGACCAACGAGGAATCATTTTTTAATGAGTGTACGAAATAGTTATTTACATACCAAGGGCTGTTAAGAAGGCCATAACGGCTGAGGTAGCCGTTTGAGGCCCGAAAGAAGTGAAGGCCTTAATGCTACCGAGAGCCGTTATGGCCCTTAACAGCCCGTGGTATGTACAACGGTTTTCGTCGCACTAGCTTATCCAAGAAGGTAAAAATTTGGAATGAAAAATTTTATAATTTATAATTTTAAAATGCCATTGTTTCCGTGACAACTAAATGTTGTACGATCGATTAAGAGCGGGCTGTTATCAAAAGCGAGGTGTTAAGGATCCTTAACGGCCCTCTTTTCATAACAGACAGCTTAGTGTTGCCAGGGCATTATCAATAGCTTAACGTTTTTGAAATGTGGCATGTTATTCGCTACGTAACAATCTAGTGCGACGAAAATGCAAATTTCATACGTATCGCTAATTTATTTTATCCCCTTAATAATTCTTGCAATTTAGACATATTTGTTTCATTAGTTTCAGAACATCACGCAATATTGTTAAGGTACAACGTCTATGCTAGACTAGAATGCAATTTCACAATTCAGAGACCAATAACAGAAAGTGATTTTAAAAATGTTGCTTAGATGCTACAGAACCAAACTTGGCTTGCTGTTTATCAGCAACATACTGCTGCGGATGCCTTTGCGGTATTCCATAGAAACTTCGTCATATTGTTTAAAAAAAGTTTTAATGAACGGAGTATTCGCATGTCTGATAAACATCACAAACCTACATGGTTCACTGAAGAACTAAATATTATGAAAACTCGATTACTGCGTGTAGATGTGGCAAAATATCAAAAATTACCTTGGTCAAGGGTGGTCATGGATTTTAAAATGATTGTCGCAGCTCCCATCGTACATTTATGTCAATCATTTTTCAAATCAAGTCAAGTCATTTCGAACAATTACTGTAATTTAGTTTTTCTTGATAATAAAAACGTTATTAGTATTTCATAACTTGTAGTTCATTACTGTTTTACAGCTGAATTAAGTAGGTAACATTTGTTACCTACTTATTGATGATGTCAGTATAGAAATGACAATGACAGAATTCTTTCTCAAGGATGATTTAAGCTAAGACAACCGTTTTACATTCCATGGCGACCTTTGACTAAGATAATTTTTGATATCACGCTACAAAGGAGCATGGTAATATATCTGCTAACAATTTTAACCATGATTGTAAATGTCTCAAAAATGATGAACAACGATTCTTTATCTGATAATTCTTACATGGAGTTTGTTTCAAACGTTTTACATTCTAACAATAAATCACTTTTTCTAGAAGCTACTACTGAAGTTGAAATATATGAAATAATGTGTAAATTAAAGACAGCAACGCCACAGATATTTACGGATTTAATACAAATCTATTGAAAAGAGTTTCATTATTCGTCGTTGAACCACTAACTTACATTATTAATAAATGCATTTGCGAAGGTACCTTCTCCAATGAACTAAAAATAGCGAAAGTTGTTCCATTATATCCAAAAGATGCAAAAGACAATTTGAGTAATTATTCTATTTTGCTAGTTTTCTCTAAAATTTTTGAAAACGTTTTAAAATCTCGTTTGGTTGTTTTTTTTAATGCAATAAATTACTCTGCAAACACCAATCTGGGTTTAGACACCACAGATCTACCATTCTTGAAATCTTGAAATAATTGACAAATCTAATAAAGCGATATTGATACACCTAGCTAAGGCATTCGATTGCGTTGATCCAGATATTCTTCTATCGAAAGTAGATGTGTATGGAATAAGGGGCAAACCGTTAAAATTAATTAAATCAAATCTGTCAGACCGTAAACAAGTAGTTAAAAGTTGGTATATAACTTCGGGAGAATTGTTGTGTGGAGAAAGGTGTTCCGCAGGGTTCCATATTGGGCCCCATACTCTTTTTTATCTACATCAATGATTTACCAGCTAATTTGCCCTCTTTTAAAACGATTTTATTTGCAGATGACACTAATTTGTTAAATATCGAACAAACTGATGAACGCTTAAAATTAGTAGAGAAGGAATGTATCTCGAAAGCAGAAGAATGCAGCTAACAAATTACAAATGAACTCAGATAAACACAGAAAATTACCTCATTTAAAAATCCTGATTGTCTGCCAGTAAAACTTCTTGGGATCAATCTTGCCCCGGCTTTAAACTGGCACCATCATATTGTTTCTTCGTGTAAGAAATTGAATGTAACTACTTTCCAAAGTCGTAAATTAGTAGACATTTCAAATCTTAGAACAGCCTTGACATTATACTACTCCAATTTCCAAAGTTTAATAAACTATGGAATAATATTATGGAATGCTTCTAGTTGCACACAAAAAATGAAATCTAATTGTCATGAACATCCTAAACCTTGATACGTCAATTTAAAAATTCTAACCGTCATTTCACTATACATTTACAATATTGGATAATATTAAAAAGGAAAATTTATCAAACACAACATATCATTCTGACGTACATATTTATAATAATGGTAATAATGAGATGTTGTTAATTCCATTTGATAGATTAAAAATCTCGCAACAATCAGTGCACTATCAAGTTGTAAAGTTTTTTAATAAGTTGTCAAAGGAAACAAAAGCCTTGCCATCACATAAATTTAAAAGGAAAGTCAAATTATTTTTGGGCAACTGTACCTTCTATTCAGTTGATGAGTTTTTAATTTGTAGTGATCTTATCCGATTGTCTATCAGATCAGATTATATTATCATATTTACATTATTATATATTATATTTCTCTTCTGTGTAGTTTTTTCTGTATCTTTGACATTCTCAAACGTATGTATGATTGATGTGATAAATGTTATTATTATTATCACTTGTGCAAATTTCCTGTACTATTTAATTCAAAAGTAGATTGTTCACAAACGCCGAAACTTATTGCGTCTTTTTGTGTATGAATGATTTGTGACGACAAAGTTAAAATTTTCGCGAATAATACTAAAATCAGATGCGGTTCCAAGTTGAATCCGACAAATTGTAATATACTGAGTCTCGTTCTTTACATATTTCATCTACCCGATGCAGTCCATCGTATTTGGGCAAGTGCTTTAAACCAGTATCGCATTCTTGATACATTTCATGAGTCGATTTATTTGATATTTCAGTAAATTTGAAATTCTACAAACTATGACGATTGCTACTGAATAATAATAAATGTATGACAGTTCACAAAGAAAAATCCGTTAATTTTATTGCTCGCAGCGATATGTGTCCCCCATCAATAAACCCAATAAACCCAGAGAGAAACTAAAGTAAAATTTCCCGTCAGCGTAAATTCGATTTATATTCGCTCAGCCGTATGAATCGAGATATTATAGCTAGAGCAACACAAGACGCATTTTACGTTGATCTTACCTTTTCACAGTTCTCTTTAAATAGATAGCTGAAAATAGTGTAATTGACTGGGGTGGATATTGCGACCTTGCATATAATTTATTGCGATTAACATTCTTGAATACTTTCAATAAAATATTCATTGAAACAACGTACTTGAAATATTTTTCACTCTATAAATTTGACATTCTATCATTATAAATGTCTTCTAAGGTGACTTTCGTTCTACTTTTCAGGTACACTCGTATAAAATTGCATTCTATAGGACTTGTGGTGCCGTAAATCAAGTTTACATATTTAATAACTTTGGAGCGCCACCTGCCTGCATAATTTAATCTTTGGCTGTTCACCTGGAATCGTGTTTCGCTATGTTGAATGAAATTTTGCTAATAGCATTATTTTACAAAACCAGAGCGTCCCATGGGCTATGTGGTCAGATAATTAACACAGAATTACACCGCAACCAGCAAATACACGTGGTGCCCCTTACGGTGCATATTGTTTATTGATTGCGACATCTCGGTGCACTGCATATTGGTGTATCGTGTATTCGTGAATTGACATGTAATATTATTTTCAATATTTAGAACGAAGTATTTTTAATCTACACAACACAATCGAATAATTACGGTCATTTTGTGATATTAGTAAATGTTTTAAATACATTTTCGGCTATTACTTTTAAGCGCAATTATTTCTTATGTATTCAGAAACGAAAAACGCGGGCGTTATTTGTTCCCTACGATATAGAATAATTGTATCGGTAAGTGTAAAAGTTTTAAAAAAATAATATTCAGATTTGAGGCAACCAATTATGTGTCTACCGGAGGAATGAATGATTTAATATCGGTTATTACTAAAGCAGAACAAGACCATTTAAAAAGCAGTGAGAGCAAGTAGAATTTAATTCCCGAGTGAAAAGTGCCAGGACTGGTCCTGGATAAAATATCATCGAAAATGGTTAAAAATATGGGAACAAATTGGAAGAAACACTGCTAGAAAAGGAAATAGAGCCTGGAATGTAGCAGCTATACTGGCAGATTGGGAAACTAGCATGATTTTATCTATATGCAAAACAGGAAATCAGAAAGACTGTAATAGTTACCGGGATTACTCACCTGCTGAGTACTGGCATAAAATTATACCAAGATAATCTAAATGAAAAACTGAAAAATATAACAGAATCGACAATGCCAGAGTCCTAAAGTGGTTTCAGTAAGGGTAGAAATGTCGAGGACAACCTATTTACCATATTATCAACAAGACTAGAGTGAAGAAAGAAAAAGCTCATATGGAATTTCATATTGGCAAAGAAATGTGTAAATGGAAAAATTGAACAAAGTAAGACAGAGTGTAGACAGAAACGACAAATTTAATCATCTACAAAAACATGAAATCATAAATTATTTAAAACACAGAAAGGATTAATAAAGCCTCACAAACAAGAGAAATCTCAGAATGTGCTTCTGCAGATGATCCAATTATTACAGGTGGTGAAAAAGAGCTAGAGAAACCCTGAATGTATAGAAAGAAAGGTTAGGGATGAATACTCAGAAAATAAAAATCATCACAATAACTAAATATACAAATGAATGAAATAAAGGTAGACCAAATAAAATATTACAATCTCAGGGCAACACTCCATTGTAAATATAGTAAATAATAACACCTCAAATGCAGTTTTCGAAAGCATTACATTAGCATACATTAGGTATAGTATTCTTCATTGTGGTGTAGTTTGGTGAAGGTGCGCCAATGATTAAATAAATTATATTACAGTGACACGACTAATCACAAGAAGAGTTATATATCACATATAACGGGTGTTTTTTAAAATTTGGCGTCTGCGCTGGCAGTGAATGTTTAGCTGCGATCGAATCATTATTAATTTGACATCTTAACCTATGTCTAACCGGTCTAACCTCACTTTTAATTGTCAAAAGTTGTTATTTAAGTGACGTGAGTGTATGTACAAAATTGTGGCTCGTTACAGTTAAATATTCATTGCCAACTCAACGCCAAATTTTAAAAAACACCCGTTATATCACATTCACAGCATCAAAACACGTCATCTTAAAATATGCAACCTTAAACATTTTAGCAAACACTAAAATCTTCCCTTCCTTAAAATGAATCGAAACCGCACTTCTCTGTCCTTCTAGAACAGCATCTTCATTTTGATTAATTCGTAAGAGAACGATTTCTCGGATTTGATTCTGATGACGTCGCATGGGTCCAAATACATTATCGGCCAAGTACATCATATCTCCAATCTTGGTCATAACTCTAGCCTGTATCCAATTCGACTTGTGGCATCAAAGCGTTTTTGCCAATTGTAAAGGTGGATTCGAATCGCCTAAATTCATGATTCCCTTCGTCTGGCTTAAATAACAAAAATAATGATTTACGTCCGTGCAGTAATTTGACGGAAGATTTTCCCTCGTGATTTCACACCATTCGATATGAGACGAATAACTTTTCTAAATCCGAATTCTGCATCGATTCTTTAAACATTCGTAGAAAATGCTTGACTGTTGATTTTGCCGTAATATTCGACATTTCGGCAATATAAGGAAATTTACCATGGTTGTTCATGCATTCACCATTCTTAAAATTCTTGTTTCGGACGTTTACAATGCTTCGCAATGCCCTACTAAGTTTTCGATTTCCTTTTCATTCATCGGTTAATCAACATCCTGCCATGCCATTTGTCTCAATTGCAAGATTCCCCTGTATCCTACGTGCAATAGTTCTAATACTAACTTTTGAATAGCTTTAGGAATAACTACTAGGGTTTAGTCAGATGAACAATACAAATCTTTGATCGAAATACTGTTTCAAATGTTCGTATTCAATAGATAGTTCCGGTCAACCATTTTGAATGTAAAAATAGACTTTTGCTACGACAACATCGAAAAATGTTCATATCAAGAGTGTAAATTGAATCATAAGAAGCTACATTTTGTACTGAATTTCATTTCGCATCGGTTGTTAGGCAAGTTGCTAGGCAACAAATGCAATATGAAATATTTCGTATTTGGTCTCCTGTTTTTGATAACAAAAACGAAGGTGGCTTCAAGAATATCACGTCAAACGACAAATGTCATCAGTTTGTGCATTACAAATAATTTCGTAGTTATTTCCAAGAAATCAGATAATTAATATGGAAAGTGATAGTGATGGTGACTTGGAATTGACACCTCCAAATATAACAGAAGCAGCGAATTTAACAACACTAAATTTATTGCAACAAGTTCTCCCAAAATGATTTTCAATAATTGCACATTTAACTTTAATAAATAAAATACGTAGGTAGGAAGTTATTTCATAGTTCTTCTTCTTAATTGGTTGGGCACTGCTATCCAGGCTCTGCTAATGAATAGGTAATTTCGTATTTTCATAGATCCAAAGCAATAAATAAAATATTTGCATATTTATTTGTATCTATTTTTATAATTGTCGTTGTCGTAGAAAAAGTATAGATTGATGATCCTTCATCATTTCCTTAGTTACAAACAAACTGAGTTCTGACTTACCCATAGGGGTAATCGCTGAACGACCAACAATATGTATGATAGGTAGGACGCCAATTCAGGAAAATATAAAAGACAATTAACAACAACAAAAACCACTCAAATTACGCTAACCAAGTTAATAACAACAACCACAACACAGGCAAGATGGAAGACGTAATGACAAAAAATGTAAAAATACAAAATAAAGGCAGAAAATTAAATATATATGGGAAAATCTGCAAATATACAAAACTAAAATGAAAAACGACAAATCATAAACGAACAAATAAACACATCGAGTGATCCTATAGTAGTAGTAACCTTTATTGGCATATTTTCCCTCATAATTCTAACAAAAAAAATAATTTACATAAATGTAAAAATTAACGTATTTCTGTTCGACTCCTTTCCCCTTCAAAACCTCGTACTCCTTCCTGGCTCCTCGGTTCCATTCTCTCCTGGTGGCTCCCTTCCCCTCGATCTCTCATCCTGTACTTGTATCTATAACAAATTTTGTATTATATTTCTTTCCCTTCTACATCTTCCCTCTTCTTTTCTCTTCTTTAACTTTCCCAACAGCTCCACTTCCTCCCTTTTCTTTCCTAATATCCTTCTCCAGTCCCGACCCCTCTTCTCTTCCTCTTTACTCCATACCATTTCCTCGTATCCCTAGTGATCCTATATTCAAACCATTAAAAACCATGCACATCAAAAGAAACAAAATTCACATATAAATACAATACCCCCCACAATTCCCAACGGTAATATCAACAATTTCCCGATGATGCGGTTGGACGCGAAACATATGTCAAGAAGGAAGTTATAAAAATATAGGTCACGAAGTTAATAGGGATATTAATTTTATAAACATTATGACGTGATAAAACGTAAAGACTAATTAAATTAATAAGTAAGTGTATGCGTCGTTAAAAAGGATAAAGACAAGTGGTAATTATGACGACTAACTAACTATCAAATAAATTTTGCATTTCTCTTTGTCGCAGTTTTTCTTCTTTCAGCCGTTTGAACAGTTCGTCCAACATCTTGTGATGATTCTTTTTTCGTTCATACCTAGTACCGCAACCGGGATCCGATTGTCCAGTTTGAAAGTTTTAAAAAGTTTTACCAGGATTATAAGACGGTTTACCAACCTTTGATTCATTCGGTTTAGGAAATTTCGGTTTCTCGTAAATTGGGGACTTTTGATTAACACATGAAGGAGGATCGCCATTGCCAGTGATCGTTTAAACAGAGCTTTGAGTTGCCTCAAACTCAGTACAAACATCTTCCAACGTTGGATTGTCCTGTTGATGTGATTGATTTCATACCTTATCATGATGTGTATTTAAAATAACAATATCATGAATATGATCATCGATCAATGCTAAACACTTTGAAATGAGCACCTAGTTTGTAATCCAACCACGTTTTGACCGTAGAATTTTTGTAAGAAAGCGTAAATCTCAGCTTCGTCCTAAGAAATAAAATAAGTTCGTTTATACTCATTTTTAACCTTATGCGCTTGTTCCTACTGCAACTGATTAAAATACTCCCAATCGTCTTTTGCGAATATATACGCACACTCTGTTGACCGCTGTCTTTGAATAAAGCTGTATCTAACTCTTCGCCACTTGCTAAGATAATCGATGTACCAGCACAAAAAGGATCAAGCAATAATTGTTCACGTTTCTCGGCACGTTCCGCTGCCGCTCAATTTCCTACTGTCGCTCCAATTTCCGTTGCTTAAGTTCTTGCTGTCGCCCAAATTTTCGTTCTTCACAATCCTCCTGCTGCTGTTAGAGCATAATTTGGAGTAACATAGCGCTCAGCTGTTGTGCTAGCAGTTGGAGAAGTCAGTTGAACCTACTACTTATTCTTCTTCGATTTTTTAGCCTTTATTTTCGAATTCGATCAATTTCGTTTCTAATTAAGTTCGTAATCCCATCCTCGTCGTATTCTTTACCAAGGTGTATTTTGCCGAAGGTGTACCAATGATTAAATAATTCTAAAGTAATTCTGTTATGTTATTCTGTTATGCAAATATGGTCTGAGTCTATGACGTAATTATGTTGTGATATATTCAAAATGCTTGCAACCTTTTTCTATTTCTCATATTTAGCGAATTGCATAATTTATGGGACATAGGTTCTAATTCCAAAAATATACATTAAACAGTCATTCTTATTTTCTAAATCCGATTACCGTTTACTCTTATCACATTTTTCCATATCTCGAAAACTGTACATGTTATCGAAAAAATTATTCTTACAAAAGTTAAAGATATTGATATTTTAAACAACTTTTATTTGCAAAGTTTTTTTTTTAATGAAGCATAAGTGAGTACAAGAAAGTGCAGACCACTGCAGATTTTTACTTTCTTATACTTTATGTATAAGAAAGTATAGGAATCATGAAAATTTTGAACTCGAGATTTTAACAGATATATATGTTTTGATGTGCACTGAATCAATCCTGACTATTTTTGGAATGGCGTATATGTGTGTGCGCGCGCGCTGTACCGTCCAAACGATTATAGCTAGAGCTATGAAACTTTAAACCTAGAATTGCATATAGCAGGAAAGAAAACGCCCTGTTTCGAAAGCAAAAATGATGGTTTACTCTTATCACCGTTTTCCTTATCTCAAAAAGAGTACGAGTTCGAAAAAAATGTTTTTATAAAACATATTAAAATTTTAAACAACTTTCATTTTATTTGATATTTTATTTCCGACACCATCATAAAGCCTAAATAAATAATAAAAAAATTAAAAAATAAAAGTAATTGAAACAACATACCAAAACGTTCAATTTTATTCAATAAAACTAATATTAACAATAAATCATAGCATAATTTTAACACGGGTTGCACAAAAGTACGAGTATATTATGAGTAAACGACATTGCTCTGACAGGGTGACATAATCGTGAATATTTCAAGGAACAATACAGACGTGGTTATTATGTTGGGAATAATTTATAAAGCCTTGATATACAGAATCCCGTTTTGTGCCATTATAACAATGTGCGATGGCGTGGTTCACTCGTACGCATTAACAAGAGCAAAAATTTCCTAAACGTTCATTCCATGTAACCAACGACTGTCTTTTTCTCGCTAATGTACAACGGGTTGACGAACAGCGATAAAAACTTCCCCTTTTGACTGTGCTCTTGCCATTACTAATAATTAGAATTAATGTTATTTTCGCCCAAATGTGTTCGCGCATTTCTCCGTTCGCTTTCTTTGTTACAAAATAGAATCTAAAAATGTATGTCTGTTGTAAACAAGCAAAAACAAATAGAAATTTTATTATTCAACGTTTTGCAATTTCATAAAGCCTGAGCTACTGTATAAAGCAGTCGCAACACTTACCAGAATTACTTGCGTGAGACTAAATACTACTAGGGGGAGGGCTCACTTGAATTATACCAGCTGTTTTACTGCAGTTTATGTTTCCTCTTTACGGACATTTTTCTTGATTTTTAGTACATTATTATATTCACTTTAAGGGTCGCATTATGTGTATCTGATACGCGGTTACGTTTTTGTCGTAGAAACAAACACTTTTCACCCTAATTACAAGTTGACGATTGAAAATTCCGTGAATTAAAAAATATACAACAGACAAGTTAGTTTCTGAGGGCAGAATCGGTGAGGGGAATTACTGTTAGCTTAGTTTAGTTATATTTTAGATTAGATTTATTTTAAGAATGTGTTGTAGGATTTTTTATCCTGTGTAAATAAATAAATAAACCAAATTAAACAATGGTCATTATAAGGTCGGAGTTCCCGTTTGCGTGAGCGGCTACTGGACACCAACCACAACCACAATGCACATCATTCAGCGATCGCACAATCACGATCAACGAAACTGCGTGTCAACTGGTCAAGATCGGGCATTGCGGACATCATAGGTGCAGAAAAAATATATTCCAAAGCACGAGAGCGCATTTGAAACCAGCAAACACATGGACGATCTCATTTGTGGTCGCCCCACTAACCGGAATGTGTCGCACCGTATTGATATTGCGCTCTAATTTGAACGCAATATCAATTATATGCAAAATCCCATATAATTTCTACTTTAATCCTCAACAATAACGTATGTAACAAAAGTTTTGGGAAAATGTTTGAAATATAATTATTTAAACTACAATTGTTTTACTTAATTTGATAGTACAAAACACGATTCAGTGGAGCTTTAACTATAATTATAATGTATCACATAGCTTTTGACCGGTAAGTGGATTAAACTCTTCTTCTTTGCTAGATTCTTCGTGGTAGTTTTTCTACATTTTGCTTCCGACCCACCGTAGTAAAGTTTTCTACCGAGTAAACCCCACAACTCTTTTATAGGACGTCGCTGTGGGGCTGCGGGGGTTATCCTCTTTAGATACACATGAGATATTGTGTTGCCTTAACCAATCTTGGGCCTTCTCGCATAATGGCACTATGCCAGATCCGGCCAGAACATAAAATTATCATTAACATGATGCGTTTGAATAAAATTCATTAATTTAGATAGACATTCGAATATAAATAGCTTCGTCCCTAACTCGCCCAACATAAGGTCTTTAAAAACCAGCTTTCGAAATGGCGCACCACCCTGTTGCGCAGTACATTGTCTTCAAATTTCACTTATCTCTTACACCTCACGTCATTAGGAACGCCCTCAATGTTGTCTTCGTTTCCTTTTACTTCGGAGTTAGACCTTGGAATCCTCTCTAATTGTGCAGCTGTGTGTTTTGGACAATTATTTCTGCTAATTTTCCTCTTGGCTATCATATGCGAAATGTGATAATCTTCGGCCTAATCTTCTCGTTAAAACCCCTTTTCTATTTTTTGTATATTCTATGAAGTTCTAAAGCCTTGAAAGATGCAATACTCGAGTTCAACCAGTCTTGGGAAGATTCATACAAACCTTCTCCACATTCCTTAATAACGCGGTAAATCATTGTCTGAGAAATATTTTGATTTCTAACGTGCGTTCAAGAAAAATCCTAATTTAGGAGGGCTGTGAAATTCAATTGGTTTTTAAAGATACTTTAACCACAACCAAAAGAAACTACAATAATGTCAGTGTTGACAGATGAGGTTCTAACCTCAAAAAACATTATATATTCTTCATGGAAATCTGTAAAGCTCTCAGGAATGGAATAATGCCAAACACCATCAACTTTTTGCCCTGTTCGAAAATAGCATTCCAATAATTTTGCTTTCTGCTCTGTTGTGATAACCATTTTTAATTAGTAAAGCAATTTTCACTTTTGACGTCAAAATTGACATTTTGGTTGTGGCTAAAGTACCTTTAAACATCAATTGAATTTCAGAGCCCTCCTAAATTAAGATTTTTCTTGAACGCACGTTAGAAGTGACGATAATGTCACGATTGGGCATTTGGCCAACCAAATTATAAATACCTTTCCGCAATTCTAACTTGTAGAACATTTTGTAAAACTTGGTAAACACAAAAGTATTGTCAAACTGCAGGAGAAACTTGACACATTCTCAATGACCAACTGTAAGTTTATTGCTTTATTTTTAGTAGGAAAAAATAATACGAAAAATGTTCTCAACTGCTATGAATTAACTTAAAATTTTTATTTATTAGGAAATAATTATATAAAATTTTTGTCAAAGCTATCTTTTTGTTCAGGTTTGGCCAGGTTAAGTAATACAACGGTAAAATATTCGGTATTCTTAAAATAAGATAGTATATTTTCAAAATTAAATTTTCTATTCTCCAATACAATATACAATATATATAAATTCCTTAATACGAGTTGAAATGTTCACCGCCAACAGGTGCCTGTTAAGAAAACAAAATATTTTTATCCAAAATTTATTTGCACATACCAGGTATGGGCAAGAAATGCTCAGCGAGTCCGACGCTAAACCGGTTCGCCCTTATCATTATCTAGTTCCGCGTCAATATTTGTTTTATTGCTCATTGCATGTTCTGATTTAAACAACGTGTTGTGAAAAATTCTATAGTCGCCCAATAAGCCCCAAATAAAATTTATTGAAACAATTTGTAATTAATTTTCTTTATTTGCCCAACAAGTCGCAAATAAAATTTGTTGATACAATTTGTTATTAATTTTCTCTATTTGCTCAACAAGTCGCAAATAAAATTTGTTGAAACAATTTGTTATTATTTTTCGTTATTTGCTCAACAAGTCGCAATTAAAATTTGTTGAAACACTTTGTTTTATTTTTCGTTATTTGCTCAACAAGTCGCAAATAAAATTTATTGATACAGTTTGTTATTACTTTTCGTAATTTGCTCAACAAGTCGCAAATAAAATTTGTTGATACAATTTGATATTATTTTTCGTTATTTGCTTAACAAGTCGCAAATAAAATTTGTTGAAACAATTTGTTATACCTTTTAATAATTTTTATAATATTTTTACTAATTTAAAACTAGTAAATGTTTCTTCCACTATTATTTACAAAAAACACAGCAATACGTAATTGTTAAATATCCAGTAAATGTCTCTATTACGTAAGTATGGGTTTCACGTGTTGTGCTTTCGGTAATTCCGAGGCACGAAGTTGTCCCCTCGCCGGCAATTCTTCTAATTGATATTAATATGTCTATCAAACACGGTACGTAATATCACACCAAAGAAAAATGTAAAATGAATATATCCATATATTTAAAATAAATGGGGCCCACTCAAAAAGTTATAATGGCAGAGTTCGAAAACAAATCATGCCGTCATAGAGTTATTACTAATGGAAAATGAGTTTTAATTTTAGCAACAGGTCACCATCCTTCAATATTGATGACGATTAAGGCAAGTGTTAATAGTGATAACTGAGGAAGAAAAATATGAAACAAGTTTTCATTTCGAGTATGGTATATACGAACAATATAGTGCTGCTGGTAGATACGGAAAAGAATAAGCGAAATATAATAAAGACACCGATAGATGAAATGAAGAACAAGCAAATAGAAATAAATATAGGATAAGTGATGAAAATGAATGAAAAAGAGAAGTTACGAAACCAGAAGGACTATCTAGCAAAAAAAGAAAGGCTGGAGGTGGTGACAGCGTTTGAATATCTGGTGAAGATCATAACAAATGAAAGAAATAAATCTAGAAATCACGAATAAAATTAAAACAGCACCACTGACAACCAGCAATTGAATAATATAACAACAAGCACATTAAAAGATATACAGTTTGGTTGGCTCGTTCGCATAATACGTGTGGGGAAGGAGACGACACGAAAAATAATGGAAGCAAAAGAGATGAAAGACAACAAATTGGGAAAGAAAATACGACAAACGAAAAGCAAAATCTTTACAGATCCTAGATAGCCTCTTCGATTCTCTTTTGCATGCATTTCGTGGTTCAGCAATATTATCTTGCGACAAGGAAATTTCTAAATTAACGTAGTTACAAACATTTTAAAGACAATACTACATTTTTACCTAATCTAACGCATCTTCATCGTACATTTCAAGTAAATTAAGTTTGGTACTGGTTTAATTTGATTGGGAAAGAAGCGGTTTTATCGAATATCTCAGTTCCAAACCTAAAATATACTCGTTCAATTACATGATGACGTTATTTTTTCCACAATTGCAATAATTATACGTAACGCCAAACTGGCCGGCAAGCGATACAACTGCCGAGTTTTGTGACATGTAGATTAACTACAGTCAACCGCAAGGGGTTGAAGTGTATTCAAGGGCAGTAGCAATGCTTCGGAATTTGTAATGCTGTAGCGGTCAAAATTCTCGTGCCATTGCCGTTGTCATGCGAAAGATAGTTGTTAGAGGTGAAAATACGTTTCTGTGGAATGGGTCATTCCCATTTGCAGATAGTGCAGATATATAATAATATCTAGAACGGCAATATTTTCGCGAGTTTCAAAGAAATATACGCATATAAAAATAAATTCCAGTCACATCAGGGATTTTCTTATATTTCAATAATAATAATACCTTCCCCTTCTCACATATTTATTAAACACTTTTAATATGTACATATTTCAACAACTATGTTGTCATCTTCAGAAAAATTAGGTATCTAAGATAAACAAAACAAACATACAAATTACAACCAACACTAACGCTATAAAATAGTAAATAAATATGAACCTTACAAGTTAAAAATTGTATCTTATAGCAATTCATAAAGTGGCGACCTCGGAATCTGTCCATAATCTGAATTAATTAAATTTAATCTGTTAAAAATAAAAATACTTTCAAGAGAATCTAACTGATTGTTATAAGATACATTTCTTAACAATTTTAAATTATTCAAACTTATAACATGTCCTCATTCGATTCATTATTATTATATGATTAACATAAGTTTCGGTTGGATACGTAGGTTATCAAAATATGATATTAGTATACAGGGTGTTAAAAAAACATGTATGACAAACTTTAACGGCTGATAGTATGGCCCAAAATATGCCGAAAAGTCATAATGAACATGGGTCCGCAAATAGGCGGCTGTGGACATACGACACATTTTGCGTTTACACAACTTTTTTATTATGTACAAACAAACAACGTAATTTATGGACAAACAATAAAGGCAAAAAGTCAAGCGAGATGTTGAAAGTGCCCTCCCTCAATTTCAAGGCATAGCAGACATTTTCGTGGCATGGACCGTCGAACAATCCTAAAGAAAGAAATCAAGATGATTTAAATCGGACGATCTTGCAGGCCATGATAAAGGTCCGTGCAAATACTGTCTAACGGCGATCGAAAAATGCGCCTTTGCACCAAAGTGTTGGAGCCACATTTGTTTCCTTTGGTTCAAAGGAATCTCGTCTAAAAAATTACCCACTGTGTCATACAGAAAATTCAGATAAGCAGCGCCTGTCAATCGGTTTGATAATATATACAACCGGGCCTAGTAACATGTAGCCCAAAATACTCATCCAAATTTTATATATTGTTGCATTTTCAAATTCTACGTAAAATTCTAATTAACATTCGTATAGACTACTATAGCTCTAATGCGCACGGTTTTGTAGTTATCCGCAATTATGTAAAACAATGACATCTGAAGATGAATTTAGAAAAATCTGTATCAGTAGTATTTTATCATGCTGGAGTGTAAAATTTTGGGACCACGATCTACAAATAGTCCTTTATATTATGATAACCGAAAAGAAAAAAAATCATACAGGGTGTGTGTAAAATGGGGCTCATTTCATGTACCTTAGAATTAAAATAGCTCAAAATTTTCAAATGCAACACCCTATATATTATTTAATTTTTGAATTCGGCATTAAATTCCTTATAAAAAATCATATTTATGCTATCGGCTTAAAATTTATAGTTTTTGAGTTATTGATTAAAAAAAAATTGACAGAAATTCACAAAAAAATTTACCAACCGCAAGTATTTAAACATATTTCATTGTGAATTTGTTATATTATTCACACATAGAAAATTTCATTTGAAATTTGTTAAACAACGTCACCCCGATTAATTTGTGTTGGTGGTAAATTAAAATCTTGCGGGGTGTGCCATAATAATTGTTCTATTATCACTGTCAAATTGGTTTTGACACTTCAACAATCACTGTTCTCCTTTGTTGTACGTCAAAACATTTAAACAGTAATTGTTCAAACAAAAAAAATAATTATTCTGAAAATGAACTTGCCGATATAGTCCTTATTATTTGTGAGTGTTTAAAAAATAGTCTCTTAGCGTCGCGTGTGTATAAGGAGAGATACCCACAGAGACGAGCTCCACAACCGAGTGCTTTTGTTAGACTGCTTGAAAGATTTATAATAATATAATGTAATGGTTACATTTTACAATAAAAATGGTGAGAAGTAGATTTGAAATTTAACCATAAAATTTAGAAATTGAAAATGAAATGGAAGTCCTAGAGCCGGTCTGTTTTAAGGTGTACATATCGGAATGTAAAGATTTTAAATTATTTTGTTTCTAAAACGTTGAATATTAGATGTCTCGTCATGTAACTAATTAAGATAGAGTTAGTTTAAATATGTATAAGATATTAGAATTACGAGTAGAATCTTAACCCTTAAATATAGAATTTATAATATAAATGTAATGAGATAATTTAATTCGCATTTGCACGTGAACGGTTGGCACGAGAAAACTCTTGAAAAGATTGTACGATTTGCAGCTAAGTCAAAAAAAACGCGGTCGCATATGTAATTATGTTAAAGAACTTGGAATCTCAGCCGATTTATGGTCATTCGAATCTATAGGAGGACTCGACGTGGGTTTACGAGCGAAAAACTGACAGTTTAAATGATTTATAGCGCTAGGTACCGACGATATCACGTGCTTGCACGTGACTTTCACGCGGTTTTGAAACAGAGATGTGTGCCGGTGTTAGAGGGAATCTATGTGGGCGTAACTCGATTATAAATAAGTGTAAATTTAGTAGCTCCAGACAGTCGAAAACTCGTCAGAGTCTTGATCATCGTGCTAACAGCAGCACCGCATCGATAACGCTCAGTAAGTTTCTTTTATATTGTTAATAATATATGCCTAAATACAACGAATTGTCTGTAACTGTGTTTATAAGCTTTGCGCCGTGCCTGAACTCACGATAAATATAATATGTTTATTCATTAAATTTAACCTGAGATAATTTGAGTCTATGTTCGTTGTTTGATTTTGAATTGTGTAAATTTGAGTTTTTATTTGCATATGTGTAATTTGTGTTTAATAAATAAGCCATTTTTGTATACCTGTGTATTTTTAATTGTATTTTAAACTAGTTTCACAATTCATTTAAAATAAAATCCAATTTATAAAATCAAAACTAACGTAACAATATACTATATACTATATATACAATACTAAATGGGCATACACCCGCATGGAAGTACGCAACCGCCGACACGTGTTTCTGACTTATTAGTCGTCATCAGGACGGCATAGCCAAATTAAAAGGTGGACAAAATTTGGAGGTAACAAAACAATCGGAGTCAACATCAAGCAGCCGACCACCACATTGTGACAACAGTCAAAATACCCACACATTGTGTGGGAACATTCAACATAGCCACGCGGGAGGACATAGCCACCTGCGTGAACAACCGAGCCCAGGATATAATTTATGAAAAAAGGTTTTTAACGCGGGACTTCTATATATAAGAGGAAGATTTTAATGGGCATACACCCGCATGGAAGCACGCAGCCGTCGACACATGTTTCTGACTTACTAGCCGTCATCAGGACGGCATAGCCAAATTAAAAGGTGAATAAAATAAAAGGTGCTCCAAATTTTGTCCACCTTTTAATTTGGCTATGCCAAATATGACCGAAAAATGTAAAATTCACACGAAAGATGGTCTAATCTTACACCTCAATGTTGTCTAGCGATCCACCAGTTAGTCTTCATGGACCTGTTTTAATTAATGTTCACTACACCATTGAGGTGTAAGATTAGACCATCTTTCGTGTAAATTATATATATATATATATATGTATATATATATATATATATATATATATTGTATATAGAAAGTATATAGAAGAAAGAACAAGGTAGAAGGAGATGTGGGAGGGGAAAAAGAAGGAGCAGAGGCTAAGAGAGGATGATGTGGGGGGATGGAAGAATTTACATGGGAGGAAATAATGAGGATAAAGAGCAGGATGAAAAAAGGAAAGGCAGCCGGGGAAGATGGAGTGGACTCAGAAGGGTGGATAAGTGCACCGGAGGAGGTGTGGAGGGAGTTGCTTAAGAGGATAAATGAAATATGGATGGGAAGGAGGGAAATGCCAAGAGTGTGGAAGATGGCGTTATTGGTACCGATCTGGAAGAAAGGAGACAGGGAGAAAAAAGAAAATTAATTAAGAAAAATAATTCGTGTGAGGGGCACATAAAGCATGTAAGCAAAAAATCTAAGAAAGCGGAGGAAGGTCTGAGAAGCATGGTATGAGGAAAGAGAAACAATACGAATATGCGATGTGTGTGCCAGGAGCATCATGATGTATGGGGTCGAGACATTGGGAGTTAGAGAACAGAAAAGAGTGGAGAGAGTGCAAGTAGGGCAGATAAAAAGAGCTCTGCAGTTAGAAAGGTCAACACCAGACTATGTGGTGAGGCAGGAGACTGGGAGAGAGAAGGTGGCGATCGAGGCAGGGAAGAGGGCAATAAGATACGAGATGTTAGTGAAAGGAGGGAGGGAGAATAGTTTGGGGAAAAGGGTAGTGGAGGAAATGGAGAGGAGGGGAAAAGATCTATCAGTTTGGGAGTTAGCAAGGGTAAGATTATATGAGAGAGTTGGAAGAGAAATGGAAACAAAGAGATTCACAGGAGAGAGATGAGAAGATAAGAGGGGCAAGATATAATGAAAAATATAAAGAATTACAAGTAAAAGGAAGGACGCCAAAGTATGTAGGAGGAGGCAAGACAGTGGAAGAAGAGAAGACGATTGCCAGGTATAGATGTGGAAACGAGGAGAGGGCAAACAAATATTGGATGGGAGAGGTGTATAGGAGGTGCGAAGTATGAGTAAAAGAATGGGACGAGTGGAAACATTGGTGGGAAGAATGCGAAGAAATGGAGTGGGGAGAGGACGAAGAGAGTAAGGGCAAAGATTGGAGAAGGATGTTGGGAGAGGAAGGAACAGGAGTAGAGCTATTAAGAAAGTTGAAGGAAAAGAGAGAAGAGGGTAGGAAAAGGAGGGGGATAGAAAGGGTTTAAAGTTTGTTATGTTGCAGGCAAGGGAGGAGGCAGAAGGCAGAGAAAGGCTGGGGAAGATAGGGGCGAGAAAGAGAGGGGGAGGAGAAGAACAGAACAGGAGGGAGATTTAGAATGAAATGTAGCGAGAGATATTGTCAGAGTATACCAAAGCATCGACTTCGACAATACAAGGACAATAGCTAGCATCGAACAGTTCACCAGCAGGATAATACGGGAAGCAATAGAAATAGAGAAACGGAAAGAAATCCTCAACACACGAGATGATGCCCAAAGATTGCCTGCAACATGGAGACCAGTATTTCAACAATACAGTACAACCAGTATTCAGAGGACAGCGCCACAGGAACCGCCACAGTTCATCGCACGCCCACCACACCAAGGTCCATTAACCAGGAGCCGAAGTAAGAAGCAGCCGAGCGTAGTCAACCCCAACGACATACCGGTACATAAGGATCTACGAGTAACTCCGAACGTCAGTTCTTCTAAGTCAGCGAGACCTAGAAGAGCTTCCTGAAGATGGCAGATGGGACTCTGCCGAAACGTCGAAGCGACCCTTCGGGGAACATTTCCACAACGCGGTTCACAACCCGAGAACCAAGAAGCACAGATTTCAGCCGCGAGAACTTACGCACCAACATATATATATATATATATTTGGTTACGAAGTTTTATTACTGTATATTAAAAACATAATTCGGGGTGTTGAACGATTAGGAATATAAATCACTTCAATGTTTTCTGGCTAACGTTTCGCCTCGTTTATTGAGGCCTTATCAAAGCCTATAAGGTAACAATAAAGAAAAATAATTTTAATGTAAAAACAAATTTCTAGTAAGTACTTACACGAAAATTTCAGAAGATTAAAGAAAAATTTAAACATTGCAGAAGCTCCCATACAGAGCGACGAGTGACAGGATCGAAAGTTATGATATAAAACACAGCACTACATAATTATAATTAGTTTAAACAAGTTAAAATTTTGTAACGTCTAAGACGTAAAAGTCGTTGCAGCCATTGAAACTGTCGAAGGTCAAGTTGTGCCAATTTGAACCTTGGTAACAACATGTGATCCAACGCGAAAAAATGAAAGTTACTAAAAAAAATTTTTAATTGACAATTATTTAGGTATAGTTGAAATCTGAAGGAAACAATTTAATTAATTTAATTGAAAATAACTAAAACACAAAGAATCCGACAAGACCAACCGCAAAAGAACCTACTAATAACCTAGGAGAAAAGACAAGGATTGAAAGGGGAAAAAAGACACAGGTTATGAGTCGTCGGAAGACTCACTCCCCACCCAAGTACCAAACTGTTAAGGACAAAGAAAAGTTAATAATGAAGGAAAATTAATGTGAAGCAAGGTGTGAACATTTACTCATGAGGCCCGTGTAAATAGTGCTGAGATTGTCTTTGTCTTTTTTAAAATTCATGGCATTATTAGAGTTAACAATGTAACACATTTCCATAAAGAGCCTCTGATTTAATTTGTTGTTATGTGCCAGGACCGTGACTTCATCATAATTTATATGATGGCCTTTATCATTTGCATGGGATGCCAATGCACAATACGTAGGTTTCAGACGAGCATCGCTCTTATGTTGTGTTACACGTTGTTTAAGCCTTTGCACTGTTTGGCCAATGTAAATACGGTCACACTCGCCACAAGGTATTTTATAAATGATATTACTAAGTGATAAAAGAGGAGTTTTGTCCTTAATAGTTGTAAAGAACCTTGCAATGGGGTTGATGATTCGATCGGCGACAACAATACCTGTATCATGGAAAAGTTTTTTTATGGAAGGAGATAGTTGTTGGATGTATGATAAGCTGTGGTATATCTTTTCGGCTGGCTGTATGACCTGTGGTTGTTGTGGTGGAGGGCGTTGATTGGAAAAAAGCAATTTTTTTAAAAGTAAGGAAGGATAGTTATTATTTAGAAGTATATTATAAAGTAAGTTTAAATTGACTTTATGAAAATCAGGATGAGCAATATGTAAAATTCTGTGCTTAAGGCCAAGGACTACATTAAGTTTATATTGTGTAGGACTGTAGGAGTCAAAATGCAAATATCTACCCGAGTTGGTAGGTTTTTGATACCAATTTAGTTTGATGACATCATCCTCGGTTCTCATCAATAAAGTGTCTAAGAAGGGGATTTTGTTATCGGTTTCCATTTCGATGGTGAATTGAAGGCGTTCATGGAAGGAATTGAATGCCTGTAGAACTTCTTCCTTGGAGTTAACCGGAATGGTGCAGATGATATCATCAACATATTGATGCAGAAAAGGAAATTGAAAAGATAATTTATTAATGGCAAATTTAATCAAAGTATTCATAACAATTTCAGCAATTATGGGGGAAAGAGATGAACCCATAGGAGTTCCGAAAATTTGTGTATAGAATTGATTGTTAAACGAAAAGTAAGTTCATTTGAAGATGAATTTAATTGTAGTGAGAAAGGTTGAAAGTGGCAAACAACTATGTGGTTGGATGAGGTCCCAATTGTCAGTGATTATGTCACAAAATAAATCCATGGGAATGTTAGTGAAAAGGGAGACTACGTCTAGAGAAGCAAGTACATAGCCTTCAGGGATGTGAACGTTGTTAATGATTTCAGAGAACGTGAAACTATCTTTGATACGATAACAATTAAAATCATGAAAGGATAGTGAAAGAATATTAGCAATAAATTTAGAAATAAATTTTGTAGGACCTTGTATTGAGGATACAATAGGCCTAAGTGGGATGTCAGGTTTGCGAATTTTAAGTCCATAAAGTTTAGGAGCGAAGGAATTATGAATAATTAATGTTTTATAAGTACGGTCATCAATCAAGGCCCTCTTTTTAAATGAAGCAATTAATTCATTGTTAGATTTTTCATAAGTCAACGTAGGGTCCTTGGCGATTGGTCTATATGTGTGAGGATCCTGGAGCAATTCAGTCATCTTGTCCAGGTATTCGTTTTTGTTAAGGGCTACAGTGACATTACCTTTGTCTGCTCTTAGTATTAAGATGTTGGGATTGTTTCTAAGGAACCTGGCACAAGATTTCTGAGCTGTTCCGAGACCCTCAGCACTGTTAGACGTTTTGTGCATAAAGTCAGTAATACAATAAGTGATTTCAGCCCTAAATAAATCTCGTCTACTCGATTCTATGCTACTGAGGAGGTCTTCCACTTCAGCTAGTAATTTGTACATAGAAATATCTTTTATGTGTACAGGTAAAGAAAATTTTGGGCCCAAAGCAAGAATTTTTTTTACTTCAAGAGGTATATCAGTATTAGTTAAATTTTTGAACCATTTATTATAAATTTCATTTTTCTTAATATTAGAAAGTATTAATTTTTGTTTTAATTTATATAATTTATTAATATTAGAACGTTTAATTTTATTAAAGAAGAAGTTATAACGATTGATTTGATGATAATTGAAATCTAAGAAAACCTCTCGAGGCAACAAACCTCTGGCTCGACTCATATATGAGGTCAATGACCTGCCCAGCTGACGCAGTATCGAGTTAGTAGAATTGATTTCAAAAGTAAGTAAGCGAATCTTTAACCTGTTGTTAATATGTTCAGCTTGACGAGTAGATCTTCGGTCATGTCCAGTTGTTAACATGTCTAGGCAACGTATCCTGTCCTGTATGTGTGGTGGCGTAAGTGAGAATTTTCTGCATTCATTTAAAAATATCAGTCGGTTTCTGAAGGAGGCCAACTTCATGGCTACGTTTGTCCATGATTTTAAAGTTGATGTTGTATTGTAATCATATTGACGTCTAATATCTTGGAAGTACCTCATATTTGTAGCTACAATGGAGTCCCACGTATAACAATCGTTATAGTTAAAGATTTGGTTACGAAGTTTTATTACTGTATATTAAAAACAGAATTCGGGGTGTTGAACGATTAGGAATATAAATCACTTCAATGTTTTCTGGCTAACGTTTCGCCCCATTTATTGAGGCCTTATCAAAGCCTATAAGGTAACAATAAAGAAAAATAATTTTAATGTAAAAACAAATTTCTAGTAAGTACTTACACGAAAATTTTAGAAGATTAAAGAAAAATTGAAACATTGCAGAAGCTCCCATACAGAGCGACGAGTGACAGGATCGAAAGTTATGATATAAAACACAGCACTACATAATTATAATTAGTTTAAACAAGTTAAAAGTTTGTGTTTGATTGATGACCGTACTTATAAAACATTAATTATTCATAATTCCTTCGCTCCTAAACTTTATGGACTTCATAAAATTCGCAAACCTGACATCCCCCTTAGGCCTGTTGTATCCTCAATACAAGGTCCTACAAAATTTATTTCTAAATTTATTGCTAATATTCTTTCACTATCCTTTCATGATTTTAATTGTTATCGTATCAAAGATAGTTTCACGTTCTCTGAAATCATTAACAACTTTCACATCCCTGAAGGCTATGTACTTGCTTCTCTAGACGTAGTCTCCCTTTTCACTAACATTCCCATGGATTTATTTTGTGACATAATCACTGACAATTGGGACCTCATCCAACCACATAGTTGTTTGCCACTTTCAACCTTTCTCACTGCAATTAAATTCATCTTCAAATCAACTTACTTTTCGTTTAACAATCAATTCTATACACAAATTTTCGGAACTCCTATGGGTTCATCTCTTTCCCCCATAATTGCTGAAATTGTTATGAATACTTTGATTAAATTTGCCATTAATAAATTATCTTTTCAATTTCCTTTTCTGCATCAATATGTTGATGATATCATCTGCACCATTCCGGTTAACTCCAAGGAAGAAGTTCTACAGGCATTCAATTCCTTCCATGAACGCCTTCAATTCACCATCGAAATGGAAACCGATAACAAAATCCCCTTCTTAGACACTTTATTGATGAGAACCGAGGATGATGTCATCAAACTAAATTGGTATCAAAAACCTACCAACTCGGGTAGATATTTGCATTTTGACTCCTACAGTCCTATACAACATAAACTTAATGTAGTCCTTGGCCTTAAGCACAGAATTTTACATATTGCTCATCCTGATTTTCATAAAGTCAATTTAAACTTACTTTATAATATACTTCTAAATAATAACTATCCTTCCTTACTTTTAAAAAAATTGCTTTTTTCCAATCAACGCCCTCCACCACAACAACCACAGGTCATACAGCCAGCCGAAAAGATATACCACAGCTTATCATACATCCAACAACTATCTCCTTCCATAAAAAAACTTTTCCATGATACAGGTATTGTTGTCGCCGATCGAATCATCAACCCCATTGCAAGGTTCTTTACAACTATTAAGGACAAAACTCCTCTTTTATCACTTAGTAATATCATTTATAAAATACCTTGTGGCGAGTGTGACCGTATTTACATTGGCCAAACAGTGCAAAGGCTTAAACAACGTGTAACACAACATAAGAGCGATGCTCGTCTGAAACCTACGTATTGTGCATTGGCATCCCATGCAAATGATAAAGGCCATCATATAAATTATGATGAAGTCACGGTCCTGGCACATAACAACAAATTAAATCAGAGGCTCTTTATGGAAATGTGTTACATTGTTAACTCTAATAATGCCATGAATTTTAAAAAAGACAAAGACAATCTCAGCACTATTTACACGGGCCTCATGAGTAAATGTTCACACCTTGCTTCACATTAATTTTCCTTCATTATTAACTTTTCTTTGTCCTTAACAGTTTGGTACTTGGGTGGGGAGTGAGTCTTCCGACGACTCATAACCTGTGTCTTTTTTCCCCTTTCAATCCTCGTCTTTCTCCTAGGTTATTAGTAGGTTCTTTTGCGGTTGGTCTTGTCGGATTCTTTGTGTTTTAGTTATTTTCAATTAAATTAATTAAATTGTTTCCTTCAGATTTCAACTATACCTAAATAATTGTCAATTAAAAAATTTTTTTAGTAACTTTCATTTTTTCGCGTTGGATCACATGTTGTTACCAAGGTTCAAATTGGCACAACTTGACCTTCGACAGTTTCAATGGCTGCAACGACTTTTACGTCTTAGACGTTACAAAATTTTAACTTGTTTAAACTAATTATAATTATGTAGTGCTGTGTTTTATATCATAACTTTCGATCCTGTCACTCGTCGCTCTGTATGGGAGCTTCTGCAATGTTTCAATTTTTCTTTAATCTTCTGAAATTTTCGTGTAAGTACTTACTAGAAATTTGTTTTTACATTAAAATTATTTTTCTTTATTGTTACCTTATAGGCTTTGATAAGGCCTCAATAAACGAGGCGAAACGTTAGCCAGAAAACATTGAAGTGATTTATATTCCTAATCGTTCAACACCCCGAATTCTGTTTTTAATATACAGTAATAAAACTTCGTAACCAAATCTTTAACTATAACGATTGTTATACGTGGGACTTTCCATTATATATATATATATATATATATATATATATATATATATATATATATATATATATATATATGTTGATACGTAGATTCTCGCGGGTAAAATCTGTTCTGCTTTTTTCTCGGGTAATGAACCGCGTTGTAGAATTATCCCTGTAAGGGTTGGGTTGGGTTGGGTTGGGTTGGGTTGGGTTGGGTTGGGTTGGGTTGGGTTTAAATTACTACACACTATATGTAACTAAACACTAACACTATATGTAAAGGTATTTCAACAACTAAGGTTCTTGGTAATCGCTACTGACGAAGGGTAATAACCCAGAAACAATATTGTCTAGCGATCCACCAGTTAGTCTTCATGGACCTGTTTTAATTAATGTTCACTACACCATTGAGGTGTAAGATTAGACCATCTTTCGTGTAAATTTTACATTTTGCTGTCAGATTTAACAAGATACATTTTTAATTTTATATATATATATATATATATATATATATATATATATATATATACCATATCACTAGAAATGTTTAAAAAAAATCACGTTTTTTTCAAATCGTTGGTTCACTCATACATCACAATTTACCGTCAACTTATATTTTAACTTTCCTTAAAATTCACCTTTCGTTCGCTTTGTTACCCTTGTTATCGGCTAAGCAGCTTTCAGGTTAAGAAAAAAGTATCAACATATTATTAAGTTTTAAACATTAAGTTTGAATAATTTTCACATCATTAACTGACAATTTATCACTGCGTTGATACGTATGATCTCGTTTACACGTTCATACGTATTACCACGTGACTCACAGGTTAGTTTCTATACTGGTTGTTTAATATTTCGGAAATATTGCAAGCATCGTTAAATAGATTTATAAACCGATAGGATTGACATAAAAAAGTGGTCTCGTCTAATTGACAGTGGCGGATAGTTCTCTAATTTTTGTTTATCGCCTTTTTTGTATTCAGGAATTTTGAGTTTGTTTTTATCTCATCTGGCTTCTCAATTTTCTCTATTTTTCTATTGGTTTGTGGTTTTTATTTATCGCTTCTTAATTATATCCCATATCTCGTGACCGTTATGTTTGGGACTTGGTAATTATTTTGGTAGTATTGTCATTTGGTATATTTAATTACATTTGAAAATTACTTTTTTGGCCTCCCGAGGTGTAAACATTGGAACTATGCACCGTTCATGTCACATGTAACTTCGCTTTTACGACGACTGAGCGTTTTCCCGCATAGTATGCGGTAAAGTAAATAATCCTTCTTTTTAAACACCAGAGACGTGGGAAAAATACACAATTTTGAAATCATGAAGCCGATGTTCAGGAGAACGAGATATATTAATTTTTAATTCAATAAGTATAACAAAATACACAAAATTTAAATAATAATTTAATATTAAATTAGTCCAAACACTCCGCTGGGCATCGTGTTTAAGATATAAACTTCATGCAGCAAAATGCAATTTCCTACATTCGATTATAAATAGCTAATAATAAACGTACGTACCTACCTAATAACAATTAACTTTTATATAATTATTTAAATGTAGCAAATTCAAATCTGTCATGGCATGTCATGTGTGTCACAATGCAATGTTGTCAACTTGAATAAATAAAATATATAGGTATAAAAAGATGACTTATTAATTTAAAATAAAATTATCGGCCAAAAAATTTAATACAAATCTCATGCGTTAAGTTATTTTACAGCGCGACGGCTTCGTTTGCCGCATTCGACTGTAAATAACTATTAAAGTAGATATTCTTTGCTTACCGTGCGATTTAGCATTTTCGGTGCTTGTATTTTCTGTGGTTCTTATACATTTTATTTCTCTTTCTGATTTATTTTAATACTATTTATTCATAGACATTGTTCCCTTGTGTTGTTCTCGTTTGGTTTTGTTGTATTGTATGTTGTATGCGAAAGACCTGCAAATATTTGTACGTGTGTAAATACTTTGGATTTATATTATATCTTGCGATATTATAATGATATTTGTCATAGTTGTTAATCATGCATGCCGTGCTGTGTCTTTTTCTGTAATTATTGCATTGTGGTTTGACATATCTGACAGAATTAAGATCACTTTTGCTATTTCGCCTTAGTCTTATATTGTGTTCTTGTTCGATGACGTGTTCCTTATATACATTGATGTTTTGTTCAGAATCGTGCAGTTCCTAAGTTCGTTAAGTTCTTTAAGGGTACTGATTAGTTGATTTTTCTCGCATAGGTTTATGTTTTCTCGATTCTTAGTATTTTGTTGTTGAATTCTCTCCTTCGACAATAATTTTCCATTGTTTCTCCCTCGGCACTTTGACGAAGGCGTTCTCTAACTCGCTAAATCTGGGTGTTAGTTCATCCTTCTTTATCTTCATATTAACTAGCAACTTTGTCCATTTTAGTACCATATTCTTAATCGTCCCCACTGCTATTTTATCGTAGCCTAGTACTTTTCCTCCGTTTTCCCATTTTTTATTATTTCTGTTCCATACCTATTTGTTCTTCTATATCTTGTTTATCGTTCTATTTCATTCTCCTCTTCCAAGCCCTGTCATCCTTCCAGTAGTTATTGGTAGTGTTTTCTTCGTTTTTGTGTCGTGTATCTCTCCCTGTCGTATTCATTGTTATTCCATGCTTTTTTTTTATTTTCATAACATGAGACAGTAATTTTTCACAAGTGATAAGAAGAAACACTTGTCATTCTTTAATCGTATATAGATAACAAAATCATGGCAATTAATTTTATCTTCCAACCCTATTAGGAAATTAAATTTAAACATGTCATTTTAAGTTCAAGAAAAATCGATCGTTGAGTACGATATTGGAACGGGTCTCGATAGATAGAAATACTCGGCCCTTCCAGCCTCGTATTTCTACCGTTTTCTCATCCTGTTATAAGGCACTTACCGATCTTTTAACGTTCACAGATAATTCCACCAATGAGAAACAAGTCACCGAGGTTGTCCTGCTTTTCCTGGCAATTTAAGGATAGCATGATCAAATTATTATAATATTTTCGTACTTTATTTTCATATTTGAAAGTAATTTATTTATAATTTCACTTTCATTGTCCACTACTGTTTTTTATTTTCATTAACGGTAGTTGTTTATACCGAAGATCATATGCGATCGCATACATTTTCTACTATTTTGAAAGAATAATGTAAACATTGTTTGGTTTTGTTCACATAAGAAGGAGTCTGATAGATTATTACAGTTTATTACGCAATCAAAGTCGAAATAGCGGTAAAAATGAACAACATCAAATGAACGTTAAAACCAATAAACACAATGCAAGAAACATGATGTCTAACGAGTGGAATATATTATTAAAACAATCAGTGAACCACACAATTGACAAAAGAGGTAACACTTTTATTTTACTGCCTTAGGGCTTATGGTCCATTGGAGTTGACATAAATTAATTATTTCTTTATATATATATATATAGTAAAATTATTGTGAATTTATTGTATATTTAAAAAAAATCTACTTACATTATAATGAAGTGTTGTATATGCAATGAATCCCAGAACGTGTTTCATCGGTGCGCATGACTTGCCTCCTGTAGGAGCAAATGGACCACAATAGACACATACTGATGTTACAGCGCGAATTGCGAACAACTCATCAAACTGCCTAAACGTAAACTGTTCATAAAATACGCAGTGCGCTCTTAAAACTGTTCCTTTTAAAGGAACATTTTCGTGAAATGATCGGTGTTATCTTTGTGTTCTGTGTGCTAGTTGCGCCGACGTCTTGCAAGGATATCCAGGAAATGCGGGATAGAAATAAAGGTACGCTAAAATTCGAAATGGTCTTTTGTAAATAATAATAATATTTTAAGGTATAACGAGTGACTCAAGCATACCATACCAACCTTTATTATTTAACACGTTGCTGAGACAGACCACAATTTATTAAACGTGTAAAGATTTATTTTGATGAATTCGTTTTCATCGTCGATGATTTCATGATTTCGTCTAGTAAGGTAATACAAATAATTTCAAATAATAATATGTTGAGAAAATAAAAATTGCTGAAAATCGACTATAAAGTACAATAACATGCATTAATTTTTTCACATTTTATCGTGCAGTCCTGTAGCAATTACTAATGTATTACGGGGTACCAATAGGTGTTATTGATGATTTAATTTTTGAACACATATTTTTCTCACAATTTATCCATCGATGAACAAATTATACCATTTAGAAAATAACCCAGAATTTTTTTTATAATAGCGTTTTTGATATAAATTGTGGTACCTGTACACAGGTATCTGCCGCATGGTGGCGCCCACGTTGAAGAAGTAAACTTATTGTGGGTGATGATGTAATACAATTAATTCCACTTGTGGAAAACCCTATCTCAACATCGAATAATTTTTGGACAATATTTTTTTTTAGAACTTAAGCATAGGGTGACAGGGCAACAGTAACGCAATGTTTTAAAATTTTTCATTCTAAATAATTATTTTTCAAATAAAAAATATGGGGTTACTTTGAATATATATGCATCCCTCCGAATTAAAATTTCAGTCGGTTGGCCATTAATCTTTTTGTATTTTCTTTCCACAGTGAAGCTATTAACGTCATACTGTCGAACGTCAAAGGCCAAACCACATCATATATTAACGCTTAATCTTCCGTTCATACAAACTATTATAGATTAGACGTAGTAGTATTTATAATAACAAAAGGTAAGCTGACACAATATTTTGATGAAACTGCTTTCTCACCAACCACCACGGTAAATTTTAAAACTACGACATTTTATTTAAAAAGGACATAAAACGGACACGATAGAGAAAAGTATAATAATAATCGCTTCATAAGTCACGTTTTATTGCAGTCGTTCTTTAGAAAACTCCCATTTCACGCTCGTTTTCTAAACTTGAACTCTTGCCATAAAACCTATTTCATTTTATGTAACTCGTCCGCCATCGTCGAGCCATGCAAACTCCTTTACTCCTTATCGCATAATATATATTACATTCAAACATCGAAAAGCAAGAACATTTTGTTCCTTGATTGACAATCCACTTGATCACTTCCTTACCAAATCAGAAAGTGATGTAGTCGGCGACATAAAAATACTCAAATATGGATGAAAACACGTAGGAAATTAATAACTTGATTTGCAATGAAATATCAACTGACATACAATTACATTCTCGATAATAATAACTTTTAAAACATGAAAGTAAATCGATGTGCTATTCTGAGTAACAGTGATCCCGGGCTTTATTAAAGATGTATTCTCAATTAGATAAGAACAAGAGAAAAGATTCTTTTGTTTGAATTTAACCGAGAGGTGAAGGCATCGGAGGTCACTAGAACCAATTGCATAATTTACTGCTTGAACGTTATTTTGAAAAGTACAGTACGAAAACAACGTCTTCGTGTTAGGAATGGAAATTTTGTCATGAGTTAAAAAAGAACCAGGCTTTTTCGCTCAATTTGCCTTTATTCATGAAATCAAACAATGGAACATTTGAAATGCCAAACAAAAAGTTTATTTTTTTAACTTTCAAAAAAATTCCACTGTTAACAATAAAAATTACTTATACCAAAAATAATTTGAATTTAAATTCTCAGGGTTCCTTTTATATATTATAATTATAAGTAAAATAAATCGCGTGGGTTCGTATCATGAAGCATAACTTAAATTTAAAAAAAAGAAATTGACACGTTCAGTAGCATATATGGTGAATGAATATGCAAGTAAAAAAGAGAGATAACTTCTTCTGAAGTTTACAAAATGGAATATGTGAAGGCCTTGAAAGCGTCATAAAAATATGAAATCTAAATGGAAGAGTAAGAATATAGAAATACATGGGGAGGAAGGGGTAGAGAACAGAGACAATAACGGGAAAAGAATAATTGTGTATAGAAAATAACAAATACAAAATTTAAACATGAGAATATACACAAATATGCAAGAGAAGAACCCGCGAGGAAAGAGAAATATATAATAGACTATTTCTTAATTAGTAAAAATAAATGGAAAATGCTAAAAATGTGAAAGTAACTAGAGAAGCTGAGATTAGAAATTATCAATTCTTAGTGAAAATTGACATGAAAATCAACATGAAGGAGAAGGGAAGTAAGAACACAAGAGAAAAAATAAGAACACATTACAAGAAAAACAATATCATGAGAAATACCAAAGAATACTTAATGAAAAAATATAGAAACAAAGTAAAGGAAATACAGGATAAATGGAACATTTTCACGAACAATATATTACAATCATCCAAAGAAGTTTGTGTAGTAACGAAAATGTCAAACCAAGAAAGGGAAAAAATAGAATGAATACCGAAGAAATAAAGCATATATATAATTAAAAGGAAGAAAGAAACATGGAAAAAATATATGAACTCCATGAAAGTAGAGGACTATAAAGAATACGAGGTTAAAAGGAATGAAGTTAAAATAGTAATACAAAAAGCAAAAAATGGAAGAAGTTCTGAAAACAAATTGCAAGAAATTATAGGGGCAACCAAAAACTTTTCTAGGGTACCCTGAAACAAATGATAAGAAAGAAGGATATCAATATGATTAATGTAAAGCATAAAGAAAGGAACATAATCACTACGGAAAAAAATAATGTAAAGGTGGAGAGAATATTTTGAAGAACTAACAGCAGCAGAAGTGGAAATGCGAGAAGCACCCAGGACCTAATCTTCACATGAAAACACGTCAGTGAGAAAATTAATAAACACAAGAAAGGAAGCACATATGCTACATAGATCTAGAAAAGGTCTTTGATAGAATGAAAGGGGAGCGCATCTGGGATGTATTAAGAAGACGAAAATAAATAAGAAGACAATTGAATTAATAACATATTGAACGTATTCAAATAATAAGAATATTGTTAGAACAAAGAACGAAGAATCCAAAGAATTCCAGACTTAAATATGAGTTAAACAGGGATGAATACTTAGCCCAGGTTTATTCAATTTAATATTCAATGAAGCAATTAAAGCGACAAAAAAGTAATTGAAGACATTAAAATTAGGATACTGAAAACTGCATCGGATTCAAATTGGAGAAATAATGTTCGCAGACGATATGGATATTTTAGCTGACTCGGGTCTACAAAATAATATAGAAATATAGTTGAAAATTTCAACTATTTGGGATAATCGAAAGTAATCGCAGACTAGATAAAGAAATAAATAAGAGGATAGGAAAGGCACAGGAAATTATTCAATAGGTGGAACAGCTTTTTGGGAAAAAAGGAAATACCAAAAGAGATACACACACGGACATAATGAAGAAAGTTATAAGATCCACCAATATAACGTGAGAGCAACGGAATTATGTTTTAGAGTTGGCCTTGGAAGAGGGAGATAGACATACCATGAATGTGTAATTTTAATCCAATAAAATAGTTCATTTAAACTGTCACTTTTTGAAGTATTGTAAAACGGTTTTTAATGAAATTTTAACACCATTTGTGAATATGTTGCACGACGTTAAAGGAAGAGTTATATTGTGATGTCGGTGGTGGCCATATAACTCATCTTATTTGATAATTACTGTTGGTTGTCATGATTAAAATGTATTATTTAAAATTTTATTGCCAACATAAACTCAGTTTTTACAGCTTTGCCTGCAGTTTGATTTCATCTAAATTTAAGTTACCGGGAAAAGGGTTGGTACACCTGTTAGTAACGGCGAGTAGTTCCATTACTCAAAATTAATCTAAGACATACGCGAAAACTTCCAAAGCCCTCCATGAATCACAATTCCGTTGCTCACACCTTATATATCTGCGAAACATAGACAATGATAGATAAACAAGAGACAAGGATAAACCCGATAAAAATTAGATTAGAAAAACAAAAAATAAAACAAAGAGGGACAAGATACGGAATGAAATATACCGACAAAAAATAAATGTCGAACCAATAATAGAAAAAATTACGGAAGGACAATTAAGATGGTTGGGGCATACATGCCCATTAAACGTAGACAGGTTGACCAATGTCAGTCTAAAATGACTTATGAATAAATAAAATTCTGGCTATTGTTATAATTTTTGGACCAATTAAAGGTATTCCAGCATGTTTTATAAATATTGTTCGACTGATTGATTTTATCGTGATATAAATTCTTGTTAGCATTTCATGTTACTTTTTTATAAATCCTACAGTAGTAGCATTATACAGTATACTATTAGTCGTATATTTACTTCTGCCATTGCACTTAGCAATTTAGAAAGATTTCTAATTTTCAGTTTTTTTTCTTTCTGGATTTTACTACAGTGAATACAAGAGGAACGCTTCATTAAAGTTATTGATAAGTTTCAGAAGCTGTATATAACTGATTTACATCATCATTAGCGAAGTCGTACCCGTAATCAGCATCTATCTTCATCAGTGAGAAAATTCTTTTGCTTTTGATGTATACTTTATGGTTACTGTATTTTCGATTCGAGCAATGGGATCCTACCGTGAGGTCAACTATTTGATGGGTATGACGAGACAGATAATTGTGAACAACTTTAGTTTCACACAATGTACCAAAGAGCTCAATTAATTTATAATAAGTATAATACAACAAGCAGGCCTTATTAACTGGTGACGAAGAAACTAATGTTAGATATGTGGTACAGGTCTTGTATTATAATACGGCAACGTGTAAACTAAATAATGATAAAAAATAGAAATCAGAATAGATATGGTATTGTTAAATATTTTATATACCAATGTAAGCAACCAAATTTCTCGGCGGTGATTCAATGGCGGCATAGCAAACTCATGTCCAACATGGCTGTACGAGTGTACTTTTTCAATTTGTGCCATTAATTTCATTTTATCAGGATACTAACACAAACTCAAATTGCTCTGACAAATAACACCGTAAAAGCTCTTTGACTTTTAATATGCCTTTTATTTCGCATTATGAAGCCTAAGTTTCTATATGCAGCATTCGTTATATCACTAATTTGGTTGTCAAATTGTGAAATTATATACCAAGTTCCTTCTCAAAATATTTGCCGTTCATATTATGGGCATACACTGTGGGAGTTTTTCTACGTGTATAACTTAAAACAAAACGTCCATGTATGTTGAGGTATAACTTGTTTTCATTGCTCAATTCCACTATATTGTTCACGTTTGTTTATATCATTGATACTCTCTATGGGTCTGTATATTTTATGGTCGTCTACAAATGAGTGTGCACTAGAACTTTTTATCACAACAGGTAAATCATTTATAAATAACAAACCGAAAAGGGGACCCAGGTTATTTCCCTGCGGAATACCTGATAACGCAATGAAACGCGGAAAACTAGCTCCACCATACATTACTTATGTTTTCGGTCACACATCACAATTAATTCATTGAGATAAATTGAGTGTGTTGACACGCCTGTAATTGGTAATGGTAATTGGTATGTCAGGTAATTTAAAGCTTCGATTGCCAGGTTAATTTCATAGAATTTACCATAAATTCGATATTATTATTACGAATACTTAATCGACATTCTACCCCAATAAATAAGATTTTGCAGAACTTGTCCTCACCATTGTTTTATTATTAAGTGTCGACGTGCTCTCAAAACGAAGTTGTAGAATCGTGCCTTCTTGTTGTAAGCAACATTGAACTCTTCGCAATAAATTATTGAAAACATTTACTAAATTTTCAAGTCCAATGTTCGTCAATGCCACTGTAATTGCTTGCTACAATCTTGCAAATTGATTATCTGCTCCAGAAACACTGCATGTTTTCAATAAAAGAATAAGAAAAAGTCATCAGGCGTCAAGTGCGGAGATAGATTCAGCCACAAACCAGTACCAACCGTTCAATGGTCTGAAAAGAATTCACAAGAAAGCTATTGTCCATAGTGGAAATAGCCCTTTGTTAACACTAGGTTATCCAACTGATTTAAAAATGGTTCCAATAAAATCCTTTAATATATTTGAGTGTTAATCGTTTCACGAAAAAATATTAGGAAAATAATTCGTGTTCACGAAATTGCCCAATCTTAACTGGGTGTAATGGCACTGGAATGATAATATTGGGGTTATGTGCTGACCAAGTTCTGTAGTTCTGTGAATGAATGTATTCAGAAAGATGGAACCATCGTAGTTGATACGCAGATTATTGTTGTAGCAATAACAAAAGTGAATTATCTACACGAAATCGGCAGGATTGGTTGTTGAACAATTGAACATAAACGCAAATGTTGTTTCAAGATTTTAGGTGAGGAGCCATAGGAAAGAAGTGAAATATAAAAAAAAGTTTATAAAGTAAGTGAATTATTTTGTAACATGTTCCAACTGATTGTAGTTTGCTGAGCCAATGTTATGATTGATTTTATCAAAAGCTTTAGCGAAATCTGTATCTATTACGTCCTGCCCTCTCGATAGAGTTTGGTACATCGGTAGATAGTAAGTTTGTCTCAATCAATCTACTTTTTCTTCATAAATCTTCGTATAAATAATGTGTTCATAAATGTTGGCGACCGTTGAAAGGACCTACATTTCCCAATAATTGTTCAATAAATGTGCTTCGCCTGACTTGTGCACATGAATTACTTTCGCTATTTTCCAAGCAGATGGAAATATGCAATTCAATGCAATGCAAGTGATATGTCATCCATACCTGACGATTTTTTTAGTTTAAGTTTGTTTTCTGCTTGGCGCTTATCAGCTGAAGAGACACTTCTTATTTGAAAAGTTGATGTTTGTTCTTTTCTAATCGCGTAGGGACATAGCTGCAAGTAGTTGTTGCCTCCATATACACTGAGCTGAAGTAAGAAGCGAAGCTCTATGCTATATCAATATTCTTAGTAAGCGCTCTCCCGTCCACAAAAAATATATTCCTATCTGAGAGCAATTTATTTTTACTTTTACAACAAACGAAAACTGATTCACACTATTGTTCAACAAGGATACCTCAATATAATTACAATAATTATTCCCGGCGTAATCTATTTTGTGTTTCGATTCAGCCCTACACTGTTATAATTTATTCAAATTGTGTTTTCTTTATCTAATAATGTCTTTGTATTTTATACAACTTATCACGTCATCATCAAACCAAATAGGGTAAATACTTTCGAGCATTTTTCTATCGGTACCTTAGGACACACTGATCCAATATACCATAAAAACATACAACCGCGGTGTTTATATCACAGCATTCTGGCATACTGCTCCACTGGATTGTAACAGATTATCTAAAGTCATCTTATAGTTGTAGTTCACGTCAAACTCGCATCACTGAAAGGCGAATTCCAAAACCTTCATCGGAAGAGAACCATACAACATTATCTCAAGGTAGTGCATTAGGGACATTCAATTAAACTTCACTCAATAGAATTTAGCGTTTTTTACGATTTTTTAGAAAAAATGTAAGTGAAGTATTTTATAGAAAGTATAATATTCAAAAGAAAAAGTTAGTTAACCTTCGAAAAAATCAACCCAAACTCATTCTAACCATCAAACCACCAGTAGATTCAGTAAATTCAGCAAATTCAGTAAAACCAGAAAATTCAGAAAATTCATCAGTAAATCCAGTACATTTACAAATTTCGACGTCAACTTTTATTAACCATTCGGATACAACATTCAATCCTCCAGAACAATACTTTTTATCCGAATCCGAATTAATCCGATTTACAGTCCCTATTTTAATAACATAGCAGTAGAATCAGAGAGCGCGCTAAGAATAATTCAAGAAACCCTCCTTCCGCAAGCATTAATTTCAAAAATTATAAAAACTCATTCTCAACATTCAACAGCAGATATTACTGTTATAAAATCCATCAAGTCAAAAGTTTCAAATAATGAACTAATGGTCACAAAAGCAGACAAATCTAATTAAATAGCCATTTAAAAAATAGTCAATATTGTAATAAAGTAAATACCTTTATTACAACAATTTAACACCCTTAAAGATAGACTCAACATCATATCAATCAAAAATTTCTTGTTAGAAAACACACAATTTTTTCTAAATCTGGGAAATATCAAATTAAAAATTTGAACCCTCTTGCTACAAAACTCTACGGCTTAACAAGAGTACAAACTTACAAACCAGACATCCGTATTAGACCGTTAGCATCAAATATCAATAGTCCATCGCGAAGCAATTAAATTAAATTTTCTTTAAATTTTCTTTAAAAAATATACAAATTTTACTTCTGAATACGCTACAAAAAATTCACTGCTCCTATTCCAACAGTTAAAATCAGTAACCACTCCAAGAAAATCTAAATTAGTATTGATTGACGTCACGTCATCATTTTTATCAGCAAACTGCAGGTTTATCAAAGGGCTCGCCTTTAAGCCCATTGCTACCAGATATATTCATGTCAACTATCAAGGACGAAATATTCAATTCAGAGTTTACCAAAAAACATATATCACACTAGTATCGATACGTGGATGATGTAATTGCGTGTTTTAGTTGCACATGATATCAATTTTGAAATAAAATTAACTGCATGCACCCCAAGATCAAATTTACACTGGAAACAGCAAAATAATCAAATCATTTTTTAGACGTATCTTTAATTCTGAACAATAACAAAATAGATTTCAATATGTTCAGAAAACCGACCCACATTAATTCTACAATTCTTTACATCCAATTATCCCATACCACATCAAAATATTATTGTAGAACTGAATAAAATTATATCCATAGGACATGACTTTCCCGTCAATACAAAAACGTAATTAATAAGAAATAATACCAAAACACAATTTCTCCCATTTATCCCAAAATTTAAAGATCCATTCACAACATTAACCTATTTTGGAAAAACCAAATATGGTGTTTATGAAATCTCATGTTCCGAATGCAATAGCGTATATGTAGGCCAAACTGAGCGAAGTTTTGAAATGTGATATACTGAACATTTTAAAGCGTTTAGATTAAATTACGATACGAGTACATTTGTAAACCACTATAAATTGTAATCATACCTTTCCCAAAAGTAATAAACTAAAAATGTTAATCAAATGTAACAAAGGCACTAAGCTTAATGTGAGAGGCGGCCGAAATTCACAATCCTCTATTCCTCTATTTTATTATGGATTACCACATAGTAAATGTATCAACCATACTTTATAATGAAATAATAAATCGAAATCTTTACTTATTCAGGGTCAACCACGAGTTATTGGATGCTCATTAAATCCTTGATCGTATTGAGAACATATTTTTTATCTTCTTTATTCACCGTCCCATTTATTAACCAGACATTGACCAGACAGTCTTCTTGTCCAGCTCATACATTTTTATTAAAGCATACCTGTCATGAGTCAAATTTTCAGAAACAACAAGTTTCGAAACCCTCAGACATTTTTATTTTTCCGATATTTATAGTCAGTAAATGTATCTCTTATTGGCTGTTTTCCATTTATGGGTTTACCGATGCGATGGCAGTGTAAACCCATGTACGATGCGTTTAAATCAATTTTCATCTTGGCCTACAAAATAGATGTAACTTTATTTTGTATATTTTTATTATCGTCCTATTCTATTCCAAATATTCGTATGTTATTACGCCAGGAGTATTCTTGGGCGTCAACTTTGTATCATAACAATAGGATTTCTTTTTTGAGTAGTTTTATTCTCTCACCGTGCTCAATTTGTGTTTCTTGCAACTGCATTACCCCTGTCCTTAATAATCAATTAATTATTTGCTCTTTTGTAAATGTCATTCTGAAACAGATGCACCAGTGATTTTATAAATTATTTCGTTCACAAAATCTCAATGGTTTATTTATATCGTGAACCGTTATTTCAGAGGATACACCAATTAGTTAAAAGAGCGATATACACATATTACTGGGTTACTGGGTTACTGGGTCCACATTACAACTCCATTTATATTTTTATTAGGTTGTTTTCCAAAATATAGTAGCATTTCTTCGTCAATATATTTTTTTAAGGACATCGATAAGCGGATGAAGTTTTGCATACACCTCCGGTTTTTTTCTAACCGGACTACTAATGATGTTTTGACATAATAATTCTTGTAGTGAGAGTGGTTTTAAACAAATTCTCATTAAAGGAAAGTAAAAAATACTTCGAAAGGATAATTTCAGTTGCCTCAAATTCTTTCTCGTCTGGTTTCTCCTATTCAGTAGCAATATCATACTAAAAGTTTAGTGTATGTGCATCTTAGTTATCGGGTAATAAACCGCGATGTTAAAAGGTTTTAGTGACATTTCGGTGAAGTCACATTTGCAATATTCAGATTGGTCTTCTCGGAGTTAGTGATCTAGTACATGCGAGTAACAGATAATAAGTGGAAAAGATTGTTTGATCTACATTTGTATTTACAGAAAAAAATATCAAATAAGTTGTGTTAACGCATGACATATATAGAAATAATTGTTATTGTAAATTATTTTTTCATCACATTTACAAAATGTAATTTTTTTAAGTTGCTGAAGTTTTTCTTTTTATAACCAGTGTAATAGGCGTACACAAGCGGTGGGAATTAAATCTACCTGCCTTGTATTACTCGATATGTATTCACGTCTCATTAAAGAAAGCTGTTCATTTTGAAACTATTAATTTTTTGTCTACTATACATCTGTATTTATGTGAATATTGCACCCAAAGCAAGAATTTACTATTCAGCATAATCTTCATTGAATTAGCAAATGTAATATTAAACATAACCATGTACTGTAAAAGTTGATACATTGTAATGTTTGATACATTTAGTGCTTTCACATCATAACCATTCCCGTGCAACTTTACGATGCCAGGCATATAAAATCCCCCGTTCATTTTTGAAACATAAATAAATCAAACTAAGCCAGCGGTACTTTTCAGTTTGAAACTTGAGAGTTGAGAGTTCGAAGCATTTTAACTTTAGAAATAAACCAAACAATTTAAACACCATTTGCACTTTTGTTGACGGAAATATATTTTAACGTCTCGTCCCTTTGCGATTATAATTTGTGTGTGCGAATAACGACAATAATTATTCATTTGTTAACAAACGAACTGAACTAGAGTTTCAAACTTGAAACTTCTAAATTTATTAACTTTAATTAAGAGAAAAAGTGTTAGATTTCTCTCAAAATTTTCTTACCGAACATAAATCGCAAGTCTCATCTAACCTATGCATCCATGTAGCAGTCACAAATTGTCACAAAATTCATGCGACCATTTGCTGTAAGGTCGAAATCGATAACACCTGATATACAGAGTTACTCGGCTAATTTCAATCTATTTACAATCGGTTAGTAACATCATTTTTTCTCTCCTAAATGATTGCAAGTTTCTTATAATCTCCTGCTAAGGATATCAAAAGTAGCACAATATTAAAAATTCATAAAACTCATTAATTATAAATAATTAGAAACTACCAATACACATTAATATTTTCAATGTAACCCTTTCGCGACTATTTTTTCTTTCTGGGAACATTTGTGGTTTTTTATGTTTGCATAACTCAAAATTATCATTTATAATAGAAATTTTCGAAAAAACATCAAGGCGTTGAGGGGAGAGGGCGGTATATATACGCACCATTACTCTTTTGTTGTTGAACTTGAACTTTTATGAACGGCCTGTCCTCTAGAGAAGCTTTCTTTGAAGAATGTTAAATATTTATAGTATTTAATGCAAAATATTTTAAGAATGATACGTTGTAAAACATTTAGAGCATAGAGGAATGTCACGCTCTTGACAAATCATCTTTTTGCGTTTTTGAGTATTATTTTCCATCGTCTTCGCTTTGCACCTTACACTAGAAGATGTAAAGATACGTTTTCGAGTCGTTGCTGCTGCTTTTCTTCATTCAGTTAGCATTTATTCCGCCAGGGGCACTAGAAATTGCAGACAAGGAATTTTTTCTTTGTCTTTTCTTTATAGATAATCCATCCGTTTATGACAGTCAACATAAGCAGGCCATACAAAAACCTTTGTCCATCCTGCATGATTTGCGCCAAATCAACCCTCCCATAATCTCTCTACATCATCACAGCAACTATTTCTGGACAAGGAATACTGACATCTTTCAACGTTTTATTGACGGACATGAGCATATGGCAATTGTTCAACATAAAGACATTTTTATGTTCTGCCATTTCACAAACAATAATGCATCTTTGCTGCATTGAAACACATAGTCACCAATTTTCATTATTCTTGGTTTCAAGTTTTTTTTTAATTTTCATACTAAGTTCCTATTGCTGCATAATCCAAAGCCATAATAACAAAATGTAATATCTTTCTCTCTTACTGTAGAGATTAGTTTATTCCCTATACATTCGCCAAGAATTCCTAGACGTTCAGTTTCACGGCCTGTGTAGATATTAAAATCTGCTATACACCACAACTCAGTTTCCTTATTTACGGGTTTTAGTGACATATACTCTTACTGCTTTAAAGACGACGCCCCTTTAAACATTATCATTGATTCATCTATACTGCTACTATCCTGACGACATTTCGGGAACGTACGTTTCAAACATTCGACTACGTGGTCAATATAAATTTTGGAGCATTCTCCTGGTTTCGTCGGTGATGCAAAATATGTTATTGATGAAATTATTCTGATTAGCTATCTCTGGCTATTACATTTTTTATGGATATATTGCTCAACCGAGCATGAGTGGACCAGTAGTCACTAATTTGAGGAACATGATTGTAGCATATAACTAGCAGTTAGATGCTAATGTACAAGTACATCTACTATAAATTTGCATTTTAGCAACAAAGTGTTCATGGTTTTAACCATAAATTGAAAGAACCAGTGGGAGCTGCATTTTCTTCTGGAGCTGCATTTTCTTTTTCAACTTGGTCATCATTATAAGATTCGTTGTCCATATCAGATTGATAATTTGCTTCAGATTCTTCATCAGAAGATTAATATGAATGATCATAACTGCCATCGAAAGGTTCATGAGAATCATCACCGTCGCAGATTTTCTGGCTCTTATAGTTCTTTTTCTGTGAGCGGTGTTTTCTTATTCATGTCTGTAAATAATACTATGCTACATATTGTTATGGTTTTAATTTTTAATTAAACTGAATTTTTACAATAAGTTTCACTGTCATGAAAAGAAAACACAAATAAAATAATTCAAAGCTTTATTTATCAAATATGAATACACATTGAGACTCGATATAACAAATACAATCATTTACTCAGGGATTTATGCAGAACGATACACGAATAAATCGTTCGAAAATATCAGTGGGTTCAAGGCAAATACAATAGAACAACCAAACACGACAATTCGTAGTATACTATAAACAAATAAATCGAAAATCACTTACTGGTTTCTACTTCTGGAATTTCGATTATTATTGTCGCAGGCGAAGTCTAAGGTCTCGATGTTGAGGACAGAATCAATGCGTGCCGATGCCGCTCGGCTTATTTAAACCCTATGCTATTTCACATTATTTTTTTAATATTTAATCTAAATTTTTCCACTAGTCTTAATTGCCAATTAGCTTGTTGGATCGTACAGATGGTGCCATGCCCTACAAACGGCGATTGGTCATAGCTTTAGTTGCCAGACCGGATTTCCCGAGCTTTCATCGACATTGAAGTCGACTCGCGGCCCACGTGCTGTGAGTCACCTCTCGGACAATGCGGTTATATGGTGTATTTGAACATATTTTTGCGACTTAAATTAAATAAATGTGGTAAAACCACTTATATCGAGTTTCAACTACAATTACTTTTCTACTAGTTCTATTTTCATATTCTAAATTATCTTTAATTATACGACAAACATCCTTATTTATTCCATTATTTATCTAGAATTATAATCCGAAGTGATATTACGATGCTGAATCTCTCTACGCGGTTCGACCTAAATATTCAATTTTGTCTCTGCATATTTCGTTGCTGTTAAATCTGTTATTCTATTTAACAATTTTCCTGTTAATTTATGACCTTTACAATATATATATATACTATACCAGAGAATAATAATAATAACAAAAATAATAATAATAAATAAATTTATTTCAATAAAAAGAACATACAAGTAGATAATATACACAATAAAATGTAAAGGTCATACATTTAACAAGAAAAGCGTTAAATAAAATAACAGATTTACCAGCAACGAAATACGGCGCCGAGGCGAGAGTAGAACTTTTAGATCGAACCGCGTAGAGAGATTCGGCATGTTCGGACGTTTGTCATATAATTAAGTTAGTTAAGAGTATGTAGTATGTTTTGATATTAGGATAAATGTAATTATAAATTGTAACTCGAAATAATAGGTTTTACTACATTTATATAATCTAAATCGTAAAGTATGTGCAGATACACGATATAATCGCATGGTCCGAGACGTGACTCATAGCACATGGTCCGCACGTGGGCCGTGTCGACTCGATATCGATGTAAAAGCGTGCAAAAATTCGCCTTGGCAACTGGGTTGCGTTCAATTACGGCGGGTAGAACGTGCTTAGCAACTTCTGGACGTTAAACAACCAATAGCTATTCGGCAATTGTGACTTATGGAAAAATGTAGATAAATGAGATTAATTCAGTCCTCAACGTCGCTTCGCTTGCGACAATAAAAAAGTGCTTTTTAATTTATTTGTTAACAGTATACTACGAATTGTCGAATTTAATTGTTCAATTGTTTTGCCTGAACCTACGTTTAATTTAGAACGATTTATTTGTGTATCGCTCTGCATAAAAAGCCCTGAATGAATAATTTTATTCGTTATATCGAGTCTTAATTTTTATGGTGTAGTTTTGTAATTGTTAAACTGAGTTTTGTTAGTATTACTTGCATTCAGATCTAATAAATAAAGCTTTTAATTATTTAATTTGTGTTTTCTTTTCACGACAGTGAAACTTTTGTATCTAGACATATTTGCGATCGATTTTGAGATTTGTGTTCATTTTTATGTGCTTTATTTAAGTATAATTAAATATTAATAACATCACAGTATATATCGCGGAAATCTTCAGGTGTAATTTCAGGGAGTAATTTTATATGTCAACTGTCGTGGTTTTTGTTGAGTGCAATAATACCGTGATCGAATACAGCGGATATTAATTTAAACATATTTATCATATTTAACCACTCTATTTCAGTTAGCTTATAAGATATTCGTGAGAATTTCGCATTTTGAACTTTCTGTATTCGACCTTTAGTTACAAAGTCGAAACATGGGGAAATTAACGGTGAGCAATAACTGAAGTGTGACAGTATCAATGATTGACAAATTATGGCCTTAGTTTTAGTATCCAAATAAGATAAGAGCAGTCACAAAGCTGAGTAAGATTTGTCTATACATTTTGAGACGTGATTTTTAAAACGAAGTGTAGAGTCCAACACAACAGCAAGATTGTTTGCCTCAATAGTAAGTAACACAACAATTTGTAAAGATTGTTTAATTTCATGTTAATACCAACACAACTGATTTAGCAGAATTTTATACCAGAGAATGATTTATATGCCTAATGTCTAATGCTGTGTCTAAATGCTCGTGGTAAAATGAAGTATATATTTGCGTATCATCTGCATACATATAGCTTTCCAATGAATTCATTATACAAGCTGGCCAGAAACAGGCGGATACATGCCAGGTAGAGCGATTCTCTGTTCAATTCTGAGCCGATAATCTAAATTGAGAAAAGTTGTACAGTTCTTCGTCAAGCCACGCGAGCAGCTCAAAAGAAATGTAAATTTGGCAACACCTAATCAGTACTGTGACAGTTATGTTTTCTCCACAACCACGTGAATCTGATAATTCCGAAATCATATTCAATAATTGAATATAAAAATTCTCACTCTTGAGTTACAATATTTATTATGAATTAGGTAAATACGCAAATTAATAGAAATGTGATGTGAATATGCAAAAATTATAGCAAATGTTCAAATTGGTAGCCATCAGTTCCCAGGTATAGTTCTAGTCTTCGGGGAAGCGAATTCAATACGCGCTTCAACATATCAGGAGTAATCAACCGAACTGCTGCCTCAATTTTATTAATTACGACTTGTTTGTTGATTGGAGGCGTTGCATAAACTTTTTCCTTTTAAAAGCCCCAAACGAAAAAGCCCAGTAGATTAATATCAGGGGATCTTGCTGGCCATGCTATTGGTCCATTACGCCCTATCCACCGATTCGGAAAGTTTTGGTCTAACCTATTTCTCGAAATTCGAGCATTGTGAGCAGGCGCACCATGCCGGTATAAAATGTTGCGCCTAAGATTTAATGGAACGTTATACAATACTTCTTCTAAGACATTTACGTATTCAATTCCATTGAGACGATTGAGGACAAATATCGGTCCAACAATGTTTAGGATTTTCATCCGCCCAAAAATGAAAATTATGGTTATTAAAAACTCTCGTAAACAAACATCCATCGCTCCAGACAACTTGCAAAAAAAATCGGCTCTTCTTGAATTCTGTTTAGAATACTATTGCAAAACATTGTTCTGTGCACATTATCATTCAAGTACAAGGCTTGCACTTTTCTTGCATGAAATGGCCGTAAAAGATTTTGTGATAGTACTGAATGCACTGTTTTTTTACTTGGAATGTTCAGTTCCCGGGCTATTTGTCTTGTGTTGGACATCATATCTTTATAAACAGCATCCAACATATGTTAGTACTACTGTACTACGTTGCCATACGTACTTTAATTGAAAAAATGCTGATGAAGACATGTTAAAAATGTAAAGTATTGGTATTGATCGACTAGTTACGTCAATGCATTTTACATAATACCATAGGTAATTTTAACGCAGATTTTATAGCGTTATGTGTGACTTAAGGAAGGACCGTACAACGTTTTTGAATTAGGATTGTAGACTCCGAATTAATCATAGAATCACTCTACCCGACGTTTATCCGCGTTCTTCTGGCCACCTTGTATTACAAGTGTAAATTGTATAATTGTATAAATAATTGGCCCCAAAACTGACCCCTGTGCTACACCAGATCCAATCTCTACAAATACAGAAAATTGATCACTTATTTTAACATTTTGAAGTCTATTATTTAAGTAATTTTTAAAGAAATTTAGTGTTGTTGAACCAATAAGCCGACATACTGCAATATAGATAATAACATAGAATGATCCAAATGCCTTGCTAAAGTCCAGCAACACTAAAATAGTAATTTTAGCTTGATCCATAGGGATATCATCAACTCGTGTTAAAGCTACATTGCAGCTATAGCCGGGTCTAAACCCAGGCTGAAATTCTGGAACAATATTATTTACATCCAGATATTGCCGTAACTGGATGGCTACTAGTACAAGCCTTTCCCCTTCACTAATGAAAACATTGACGATATTAGTTAGAAAAGGAATTATGTGCGGACACATTTTTATTAGGGTAATATTAATATCATCAACACCAGAAGCATTCAATAATATTGTGTTAATGACTTCAACAATATCGAATTCTCTTGCGTTTTGAAATAGAAAATTTTCACGTATATTAGGATGTTTATGATGTAAATAAAAATGCACTGGGTCACCATCACTGCCTGTACTGAGTATGATAAAAAGCTATTTATGTAATTTGGATTACCTCAGGAACAGATGTAGAGCCTTTATTATAGACATTAGATGTGGGTAACTCCTTCAATATGTTTCTTACGCTAGAATTTTCAAATTTGTAGGTTAAATAAGCTTTCTTTTCGCCATGGATCACTGAATTACAGAAATTACGAAGTAATTTGTAATATTCACATTTATGTTCATTTTTAGAATTTTTGAAGGAATGGTAAGTGTATAAAATATTTATGCCCGGTTTCACAAACGCTAATCGGTTAACAGCTTGTTAACGAATCGTCAAAAGTTTGACGATTCATTAACGAGGCTTTAATCAATCGTCAAACACTTCACAATTGATTACCTTGACGAACCGATAAAAGAAAAATTATCATTGTTTTGGATTTCACAAGCAATAACGAGTCGTTAAAGGCTTGTTAACTAATTCACCATTTGACAATCGTTTGTGAAACCGGGCATTAGTGTTATCGCTCATCCAGGATGGGAAATATCGTCTCTTAAACAGATTTAATTTAATTTAACTGGGGTATATCGATTTAAACGTGTTTTCGGTTCGCTATTGAAGAAATCTAGCTTATCGTCAATATTTTTTATGTAAAATATCTAATGCAAAGGACAAGAACACAAATCATGGTAGAAGCTATTGTAATGGATGTGCTTGTTATCTCTATAAAAAACAAGGATTTGTCATGTGGTAAAGTTTGAGATATTTTACAAAATATTAGCTCGTGATCGGCAAGTCCGACACCATGCGAATTGAATTATCTTCATTTGTATTTGTAAAGTCAATGTTTTTGTTTTGTGAATCTAATTGGATTATTAATCATTTGTGCAGGACCTAGCCCGTTTAAAAGATCGTTCAATTTTTTGCATTATATGAATCAGGTTGCAAACAATCAATATCAAGAAACCCATACAAATAAAATCACAATCCATTGGCAAGCACATATACATCGACAACTCCAGCTCCCCAATAAATTCAATAACATTAGGAGATGGTGGTCTATATATAACTCCTAATAATATAATATATTGCTTACCACATACACCCACTGATATCAACAACTGCTTAAAATTTATTTTTATACTAATCGTTTTAAATTTTAATGCTGAACGTATGTAAAACAACACACCAGTACCCCTCCCCTGTCTATCATTCCTAACTAAAACATATTCATAAACATTAACATAAGTATCTGACAGTGCAATTATATCAATATCAGAATGAATTAGATAATCTCTACATTGAGAAAATTGCGTAGGCAAGGAGCGAATATTATATAGCAATAAATCTCTACACAATTCAACTGTGACAAGAAAAACAAATGCTCATGTATCTGAGTTGTATAACTAAAATAGTAATTATATAAACACAAGGAAATTGACAATGACGAAAAAAATTAAAAAAAAATGAGATGAACATTTCAATTGAAAGCAGTACAAGAGTAGACAAGTCGCTTGTGTTATTGTACCGTAAAGGAACTACTGAATTGAATCAATCAATATATCAATCTCAATTTAAAATACCTGTACAACATTAACTAGCGCTGCGTTTTAAGTTTTAACGATACATCGTCTGCAGAAAGAATACAAAACATAAAACAACTAGTAATTCCTTAATTCTGTAATAATAATAATAATAAAAATAATAATAATAATATTTATTGGTCTTTGCTACATACCAGTAGATAAGATAAGTCATACATAAATAAATACACAATAAAGTACACAAAATCATACATAAGGAAAACAATGCTAATCAAACAGTACAGTTACAGCTTGTCAGTTAAAAATTCACTCACACTATAGTAGCATTTATGACCCAGAAACCTTTTGAGTTCAGATTTAAATGATTTGTAAACTTTGATATTTTTAATTTCATTAGGTAGTTTATTGTATAAAGTAACACTGGCATATATCGGGGAATTTTCATATTTTGTTGTATGATGTTGATTAATGCGCAAATGATTAAAATTACGGGTATTGTAATTATATGTTGATGATGTGGTTTCGAAGTTAGGAAGGCTCTTTTTTACATAATTAACACATTTAAAGATATATATGGACGGCACAGTTATAATTTTATTGTTTATGAAATATAACTTGCAACTGTCAAGTGGTTTAAGATTAAAAATAAGCCGAATTATTCTTTTTTGTTGAATAAATACACTACATATATCAGTAGCGCAACCCCACACCATCACATTATAGGAAAGATGAGAATACGCCATTGCATAATAAATATTTAGAAGAGTAGGTTGATCTACACTAGCTTTCATTTGTAAAATTGCAAAAAATGCCCTGTTTAGCTTAGCGCAAACATTACGTATTTGCTGAGACCATCTAAGTTTATTATCTAAAATTGTACGAAGGAATTTGGACGTTTCAGAGAACACGTTCAGAGAACACGTAGACAACATTATCGAGGGAAAGAACAAAGTTTTCTGACAATACTTTACGATTATGAAAATGCAAGAACGACGTTTTATCTTTATTTACGATAAGGCGGTTTTTAAGACACCATTCATAAAATTCGTACAAAGTTGTAGAAGCATTATCTAATAGCTCTTCTTCTGTGTCAGCTGAGATTACAAAATACGTGTCGTCTGCAAACATAACAACAAGACCTTTCGTTATTGCTGATGGCAAATCATTGATATATAATAGGAATAATAGAGGGCCGAGAACAGATCCCTGCGGTACACCTAGTGTCATGTTATATTGATTGGACATTAATCTTTACCACTATTTTTCTATCAGACATATATGATTCCAACCAACTGGCAATGCTTCCCCTAATACCTAATGCATGTAATTTATCCAAAACAAATTCTCTAGCAATCGTATCAAATGCGCAAGACAAGTCAAAAAAATACCCAAAACATATTTATTTTTATCCATTTCCCCATAGACATGTTGTAAAAACTCAATTGATGCCGTTTCAACTGAACGATTTTCACGAAAACCGTGTTGATGGGCAGTTACCGATTGATTGGAATCTATAAAATTTACAATCCGCTTATATATAATTTTTTCAAAAATTTTAGAGAAAATACTTAAAATACTAATTTGACGATAATTTACAATATCTTTATTGTCACCTTTCTTGAGTAGGGGAACTACAGAGGCCACTTTCAAAGCAGATGGGAAAATGCCCTTATTCAAAGAATTATTAAATATAAAAACTAAGGGATCGATAATTTGATTGATAATGTGACAGACAAGATGAATCGTGATTCCATCAACGCCTGATGACTTTTTATTCCTAAGACCACTGATAACTTGACAGATCTCCGATTTTTCAATAAAAAATACATAAAAGGACTTTAACACAAAGGATGATGATACGGCGCATCGTCTCGACAAATTATTCTTAAAATGTTCTGATATTTTACTTTTAGCAACTGACGAAAAAAAATTACAAATTCGTTTGCAACAAACATTGGCTCGCTTAAAATTTCATCCCGACAATTTAAGCATATATACTCAGTGACATATAAACTGCACCATCTAGAAGGGGTGGGAATTTTTGGACCAAATTTGGCAGAAACATTGGACCAGTCTAAGGTAACAATTGATGAAAATTTGATAAAGAAAACACTTCATATTTTTGATTTTTCTTTAATAATGTGTTGGTCCGCCCCTATTTATGACCCGCCTTGGCATTGATTCCAGCAGGTGATCAATGTCTTCCTGGGGTATGGCATCCCAAGCAGCCTGTACTTCATGCCGTAGAGCTTCTATTGCCAACGGTGGGTTCGGTAGATTCTTCAATCTTCTACTCATCATGTTCCACACGTGCTCAATGCGCGACAAATCGGGAGATCTTGACGGCCAAGGCAAAAGATTAACATTGGCCTCTTCAAAGAAGTCAAGAGAAACCCTTGCTACGTGTGGTCGTGCATTACCTTGCTGGAAAAGTGGGTCTTCCAGCCCTCGAAGATATGGAAGAACATGTGGTTCTACCACTTCGTCAATGTAGCGTCGGGCGGTCATACTGCCCCGAATGAGGAGCAAGGGTGACCTACTGCCGTAAGCAATAGCACCCCACACCATCAACCCCACAGTTCGGTGAACATGCGTCGCAATCGAAAAATCAGGATTGCGCCTTTCTCCACCTTTTCGGTCATCAACAGTCATCCGACCATCGTGCATTCCTAAATAAAATCGCGATTCGTCACTAAAGACAACTCGATGCCACTCGATGTTCCATTGAAGTCTTTCTGTGCACCAGGCCAAACGTTCCTGGCGATGTTGAGCAGTGAGGGGTAGCACAAGATGTGGGCGGTAAGACAGCAAGCCAAATGTTCTTATTCGACGATAAACTGTTCGCAAGCCTATCGGACGACCTTGTTCACCTAACCATTGATCAGCTATTGATCTAGTTGTAGATAATCGGCTCTCAAGGCCATTAGTCTTAAACGGCGATCTTGACGTTCATTGGTTCGTCTTTGAGCCCCAGTGCCTCTTCTCCGACGTTCAACCCCATGTTCAGACCACGCTTGATAAACACGCATTATTGTTGAGTGGTGCCGTCCCAAACGGTTGCCGATTTCTCTAAACGAAAAACCTGCTTTTCGTAAAGCAACAATCCGCCCTCGGTCAAAGTCACTCAAGTGCTGGTAAACTTGAGGTCTCCTTCCTCTAGGCATCATTAAACACTTGAAACACTTTAAACTAAAGAACGGGATCCGAAAAAGTGGAACAAATTCAAAAAATGACTCGATAATTGCTTGTCTATCACCACCTCTACAAAATGACACAAACGTCAAAAATCCCATGACTACTTGATGATTGGGTTTCAAATTTTAATCAACTATTTCCCTGGACTAGTCCAATGTTTCTGCCAAATTTGGTCCAAAAATTCCCACCCCTTCTAGGTGGTGCAGTTTATATGTCACTGAGTATATTACTTTTCACACTGGATTTCCCAAGATTTTTATTAATATAATTCCAGGTATCTTTAATTTTATTATTTGAATTAGAAATTTTGTTGGAAAAATAGTGTTGTTTTGCTTTAATAATATTTGATTTGTGATTCCTTTTTAGATTTTTATATACAATTTTAAGCTCCTCATTCTCACAATTGTTAACAATATTAAAAAGCTCTCTAAGTTCATTGCTCTCTTGTATAATGTCGCGAGTGACCCAGCCTTTGTCCTTTCTATTTGCTATGTTAAAACCTGAGCTAAATGATCAGCTACACAAACATGTTCAGTAGAAACTGAAAATTGATCAGAAGGTAGATTAGAAACAATGTAGTCAATTGCGCTCTTTGTCGTCGCACCATTCTTATTTGTATATATTCGTGTTGGCGTACATATTTTATTAATCAAATCAAATGACTCAAATAGATCAGTCAAAATACCTTTTTGCTGTGATTCAATAAGTGAATTTATATTGAAATAACCACAAATCACAGTATAACGCGCTAAGTCATAAATACTAGAAATTGCTGAAGAAAATTTTCAACAAATGTATTAAAATGTCCAAGTACGGACCTATATAAATTTATTATATTAATTTTACAGTGACGTAACTTAATTCCACATTCAATTCAGTTGAAAAGTCTTTAAGTGAACTAATCTCTTTAAATTCAAGTCCATTTTTTACAAATATTGCACAACCTCCATGAATGTGTAATACTCTGCTAAAGTGCGCAGCTAATATGTAACCCGGTAAATTAAAGTGTTCAATATTCAGCTCCGTACACCAATGTTCAGTAACACATAAAACATCTATATTATTTACTATACATAACAATTCGAATTGGGTAATTTTATTACTAAAACCCTGCACATTTACGTGTACTATCCTAAATAGCGACACGTCAACAATAACAATAACAATAACAATTTTGAACAATTACAACCAAGTTTGTGATTAATCACTATTTTAATTATACCATTTCCAGAAAATGATTTTACAGTGATTTTACCTGAAAAAATCATATGCCAACGTTGACGTGAAGTTATACTTTTTTAACGTAAAAAATATGACAATCAAGATTGTGTATTAATGTCATCGTCACATCCTGCTTGTGTCAACCCTAATACTACCTTACTAATTTTCGTTTTGGATTTTGGATTTTAAGTTCTTCGTTGTATTTTCCATTGATTAGTTCTTCAGTGTTTGTGATAATTTTCGAATTCTGTTGGTTTGTGTTGGTTTTTTGTTTTAAATTAATGTTGAAATGTTTTCAAACGACGAATATGCGACATGCATTTGCTGCTGGGGGAATGCGGAAACAATGCTGTTGCTGCTGCCAGAGTCTATCACGAAAGGTATCCTCTGAGAAGACATCCTAATAGTAATGTCTTTAGACGTTTAGACCGAAGAATACGCGAAACAGGAAGCGTAGCAAAAGGTGCCTTTTATCGGGACAGAGGTCGTCCAAAAACTGCAAGGACTCCTCAAGTAGAGGACGCCGTCTTAAATTTATTAGAAGACAATCCCACAACATCAACACGTGCAATCGCTAATATGCTAGACGTATCACACAGTTCAGTTGGCCGAATTATTAAGGATGAGCGGTTGCACCCTTACCATTACAGAAAAGTTCAAGCTTTAATACCTGAAGATTTTCCACGTCAGAATTGTTGTAACTGGTTTTTAGAAAAAACACAAGGAGATCCTCAATTTTGCCGAAATATCTTGTGGACGGACGATGCTAATTTTTCACGAGATGGATTTTACAATCATCTAAATTCACATGTTTATGCTTTGGAAAATCCTCACGTATTTACACCTTCTAAACATCAGCATAGATTTAGTGTAAATGTCTGGGCAGGTATTATCGGGAATCGGTTAATCGGCCCAGTCATTATTCCTAACAAGCTCGACGGTAACAACTTTTTAGAATTCCTGGTAAATGATTTACAAAATTTGATAGATGAACTACCATTAGCGGTAATGAATAATATGTGGTTACAAATGGATGGTGCCCCTGCTCATCATGCGGCACCGGTGAGAAACTGGTTAAATGAGCAATTTCTTGAAAGGTGGATAGAAAGAGGTGGACCGTTCCGTTGGCCAGCTGGATCTCCAGATCTCACCCCTTTAGACTTTTTCTTTTGGGGTCACATTAAATAATTAGTGCACAGAACACCAGGTTTAAATGAAACAGATTTAACTAACCGAATATTTGAAGCAGCTCGTTCAATAGATGGAGAAATGCTAGAAAGAGTGCAGGGGAACATAATTAGAAGAGCGGAGATTTGCAGAGATCAACAAGGACACAATTTTGAACATCTGTTATTATTATTATTTCATCTCGTTGACAATACTATTATTAGGATAAATTAAACGTGTTGCCAAATTTAGAAAATTTAGAGCTATTCCACGAATTTTGGGACATGTTGTATATACCTTAAACACGAATTTTGAATTCTTTGTATGCGACCAGAACTGATACAATCCAGTGCGCCATGATATACCGGGGATGTATGTATGTGAACTGAGAGAGAACAAAAGCTTGACTCAAGTTTTTCTTGGTGGTAATTAACATTTAATACAGATTTAAATGAATATAATTTGTTTAGCTGCAAATAGGCATTGGACATGTATCTTCATATTTGAACGCGATATCTGAAAGTATTATCAAGAAACAGCTCAAGAGTTTTAACTTGATTAAAAATTGGTTCTTATTAATAACAATACTCATGGCATTGCATAGATTGTCATATATTTTTTCGGGCCAAATAGAATAACCTGTGATTTATTCGGATTGATGTTAAGGGAATGCGCACGTGATGTAATGTGTAATGATTCTAAATCAGAATTTATAAATGAGTAGCAGCAACACGCTAATCCGAAGGCTGGAAGCTATAGTACAGTTGTGTGTCGTCTGCAAAAATATGATGAAAAATATGAAAAATATGAAATATCATTTCTACAGTGTTTAATGTTTTAATATTGTGAACAAAATTGTGCCAATAACCGAGCCCTGGAGTACACCTTGTTTACGATTGCATAAATATTCCCTAAGCACAGCTTTAATATTAAGACTCACGTATTTTAGAAAAGGAACAAGAACCTCATGGTGTACAGTGTCAAACGCTTTTCTGTAATCTAATAAGATAAGACAAGTAATCAAACCCTCAACAGATGCCCGAAGTATGTCACATCTAATAATGGTGTTTCGCAGCTATAACCTGCCCTGAAACCTGATTGAAAGGGGGCAGTATATTCTCTACAGCAATATAAGCCACAAACTGTGTTGTAATTACCCTATCGAATACCTTATAGAGATTAGTCAGCAAACTAATCGGCCTCAGTTAGGAAATAAAGATTTAGTTATACAAACATTGATTATATGTGTTATACATGATAAAATTACAAGGCAGCACAAGTTCATCATAGGTATATTAATATTGTCATAATAACCAAATGCAGAAGATTTTGTGTTTATAATAATATTATAAATTACATTGGTATCGACGGTTACAAAATCGAAATAGTATATTATGTAACAAGCACAAAATGATGCACATTTTGCACGAGTTTGAAAGTTTGCGACACGAGCCGAAGGCGAGTGTTGCTATTCAAACGAGTGCAAAATTGCTATTTTGTGCGAGTTGCATACTATACTTTTTCTACGACAACGACAATTATAAAATAGACACAAATAAATATGCAAATATTTTATTTATTGCTTTGAATCTATGAAAATACGAAATTACCTATTCATTAGCAGAGCCTGGATAGCAGTGCCCAACCAATGAAGAAGAAGAACTATAAAATAACTTCCTACCTACGTATTTTATTTATTAAAGTTAGTGTTGTTAAATTCGCTGCTTCTTTTACATTTGGAGGTGTCAATTCAATGTCACTATCACTATCACTATCACTTTCCATATTAATTATCTGATTTCTTGGAAATAACTACGAAATTATTTGTAATGCACAAACTGTAACAAACTGATGACATTTGTCGTTTGACGTTATATTCTTTAAGCCACCTTCGTTTTTGTTATCAAAAACAGGAGACCGAAATATCTCATATTGCATTTGTTGCCTAGCAACTTGCCTAGCAACTGATGCGAAATGAAATTCAGTACAAAATGTAGCTTCTTATGATTCAATTTACACTCTTGATATGAACAGTTTTCGATGTTGTCGTAGAAAAAGCATACTTACCAATAACCAGGTAATTGTTTCCACAAAGATTTAATGTCTTTATTTTTAGAGATGTGGTCAAAGCCTTAATATCCAATTAACATAACCGTCGTAATAATAGAAAATAAACGTAAATAGTAGTTACCAATTCATTTCAGTTCATTAAGTTCATCAATTCACGGCAATATATAAACTCTGTCTTTCAATGTAACGTGAATAATACCGCCGCTAGTCCACACGCTCTTCGTGCTAAATCTCCAGCCGATAAAGGTTTAAAGGTTTGGTCTTATAAACTGCATCTTTTACATCGTAGTTATTAAATTTAATGATAATAGGAGCATACGAAGTGCTTTATTTCCTATAGACTTACACACGCCCGTCTGTTACCAACGATTGCTCACGGCTATATGAATGAATGTATAATTACCCGATTGTACAACATTGCACTTCTAAACATACAAACAACTCTTACTTGGTGATCAATTTTCACTAATTATTAAAATTTTCACACTAATTTCAATTCACTCACTAAATATGCTGTTATTCAACGTGCTCAAATAAAATAAATAAATGTGGAGATATCAGAATATGCCTCTATGCGGATGCATCAGAAAACTAAATTATTCTTTAATTCTGACAGAAAATCAATTTATTAATTTTGATTTAGTCAGTTGTAATAAATGATTGTAGTTGAAACCGACGGCTATCCAGCATGTACTGTCAAATACACTGCTAAACAATGCGCCACTGTTCATACGTCTATGCGCCTTGACAAGAAGATAAAGCTCCAGTCCTTTGTGAATGTTGTGTAGCTGCAGTTAGTTTTAATCGAAAATAGCAAATCTGTAAGTTGATGAACAATAAAACGAAAACTTGCAGAAGCTACTTTACTAACCTGTTAAGGGATTAAAACTTCTCATGAAGCATCATGTCTCTCAAGTGTGCTTTGCTGTCAATATTATTATTGATTGACCAGTATTAAACGAAAAGTTTATTAAGCTGCAAATCCAGATTTCTCTGATTAATGTCTGCGTTGATAATATGCACCTACAAAATTGTAGTAGTAGATCAAGCACTGTTATTGTCAATAAATTGTTGTAGAAATATGTACAAAATGAGGAATCATAACCGAAACGTTACAATTTTAGATACTCAAATGATAGATAGATAGATAGATATTAATTACGTCTATAAAATATAAATACATGTATTTAATATAAAGAGATAAGTCATGACATGCCAGAAAAAAAACATGCAAATAACTGAATCAAATAAATAAACACCTCAATACATTTCAACATTCGTCTATAGTATACATAACATTATCTGTAAAGAACTCCACGCACAACTTTTTGAAAGACCACGGATTTTTTTCATACCTAATTGCTAGTGGTAACTTATTGTAACATTTGGAACTCAAGTAGTCCACTGAATGTTGGGAAACAGTAAGTCTGCAGTAATTTACCCGCATTAAGTTGCAACCCCTGGTCCATGGAAGTCGTTATTTCTCATAACTTGATTGTCAAAGTTGTGAAGCACAAGTTTAAACATTTTAAAGGAGTACACAATGATCTTATATTGCTTGAAAGTCTCCCACAGCTGGTTCCAGGTTTTGCACCGTCTATTATGGGCAGAATTTATTTTTTTTTGAAGTCAAAAACACCACTTACATATCTTGAGGCCCCCCAGGAGATCAGACAATAGGCAAAATGAGTTTGCACAAGCCCGAATTGTTTGATCACCATGATTGACACAGTTGGGCGTATTCTCCGTATCAGGATCGTTATTGTACTGAGTTTATTCCTTTGGACTTGTAGATGCTATTCCCAAGTTAGCTTGTTGTCTAACGTGAGTCTAAGGGATTCCGCAAGATTTTGCTGAATCTGATTGGACGATAGATGTGTGATTAACTCTTATTAATGTAGAATTTGAGTTTTATGCACGTTCAATTTAATGCCATTGTTACTACACCATGTTTGCAATTCGGTTATAGTGTTTTGTGCAGTATTGATTAAGTTGTTTGTGGTGTTGAAGATACCACAACATCTTCAACTATCGACATAGTGCATATATATTTTTTCTGCATCTAGGCATATTAGTGGGAGGTCGTCCATCATTATAATAACATATCGACATATCAAAAAAGAGTCAACAATTTTATCTTTAATCAATTTATAGTAATAGTAATAGTAGATCTATGTTTTCCAAAACCGTGTTCTGATGTACTCAATTGCTGAAACTTTTCCAGAAATGAATATAACCTTCTTTGGAAACAATTATTTGTTGAAGGCATCTGGGATGTTCTTAGCCGGTATCACAATATCGCCCTTTGTTAATTTTAGTTCCCTTGGTTTGTACAAGTTTCTTTCTTCATTTATAATGCTCCAACACGTTTTGTTTATGTTTGTAGACTGCATAATTCTATCGTTGTTTCAACTCTTTTTCGAGGTCTTTACGAGTTTTTTTATAGAAGCTGCGCAGCGAGAGATAACGCTCGTTGTACATGGCACTGTTTATAGACATTTTGCATAACAATTTCGAAAGATTTCTTATTTCCTGAACAATCCATTTTTCTTTTTTTGTATTGAGTTTTCCTTGCTTCCAACGAAAATACGTTATTGAAGTTTCTTTTTATTAGATTTTCAAACGCCGCATATAATGTGTTTACATCATTTTCGAAATCACAAGTTTCAGACCACGCTTCGGATTGTAGCATAATACGTTTCGTGTAGTATCTTTGTTTAACATATTGTTCATCAACTATCTACGTTACTGTTAATTCAGCAATCTGATATCTATGGTCCTATATGTGGTTGTCGATGACGCTGAGTTTACATTCACTAAAATTTGTAAAAAACACATCAATACTGGATTAAGTTTATACGATAATTCTAGTTGAGACAGATACTTTATTTATCAAATTATATTCTAGCAAATGATTAGTGAGTTCTATTTGGGCCACTCCTTCTTTTAATAAATCTATATTAAGGTCTCCACAGATGATTATTTCGCATCCCACGTCTTTGACTTGATGAATGAAAGTTCCAATTTGTCAAATAACGTCAAATTGCTCTCGGGTGATCTGTATACACAATTAATGAATATAATTCTATTGTTCCAATGTAATTTGGCAGTAGCAATTTCGTATTCCTTATCAATGTAGATTTTGCTGTCAACTTTTGTATTTTTAATTTATCTTTCGCAAAAATACCTACACCGCCTCAGATACATTTTTTTTGAAGTAGTGCGCTACCAAATGAAACCCGCTAATTACCGTATTTGTAATCTCGTTAAGGTAGGGACAGACCAAGCGCGCCGCGCCGTGCAAAACGTTCGCGAACGTTGCACGCGCGTTCTATTTGGACGGGTTACCGCGCACAAACGAGCGTTCGCAAACATTGTCGGTACATCAGAGAAATTCGTAAATGGTCGCAGAACTGTCTAAACTAGTGATGGGATTAATCGAGATATTTCAATAATCGATTATTATTAATCGATATAATTTAATAATCAACTAATATTAGTAGTTAAAATTAGTAGTAGTAGTACTAGTACTAATTAATGCAACGTACAACATTAATGTTCTAATACCACTAGCAGTGTGTTTTTTAAAACCGGACAACTTACAAATTTACGTCGAAACAGACTATCGTCTAAAAATATAGATCAAATTATATTTCTTAATACCACATTGGAGTTGTTATAAATAGTTTGCATTTTATTCTGTTAATTATTTTGACCAATAAGATGGTACCGCACCTTTGTTTTTATTGAGAATTATACTTTTGTTGTTATTTGCTCATATTTTTTATATATTAATGTGGCAATTTATAAATATTATTGTAAATTTTGAAGCGTTTTATTCACTAACGCAATATCATCAACATGATTGTACTTATTTAAATTATTGTATTCTTCAATCCGACAATGACCATCGATCGAGAGTACAAAAAATAATTGAAAGAGAATCGGCCATGACTCCGCGTACGACTAATATTAGATGTCATAATCGAAAGAGTAATGTTAAAATAAAATATCTCGAACCCGAGATATCGAGATTCTCGGTGTCGCTCGCACACATTTCATGACCGACGTTCAACTACCAATTATAGTACTAATTTTCGGAGTGCATAATCGATTATCTCGAGAGATTTTAATAATCGATTAATTCGTATATCGCATCTCGATTATTCCCATCACTAGTCTAAACAGAACGAATGCGCGAATGTTTGGCTGTTTGGCAAGGTTCCGAGTTTAGTGCGTTTGTTTCATTCGTAACGATTATGGCGGATGATGAAGAAATTAAAACAGCAAGTGCAAGTGACGGATCTAGCATCATGCTATTATGCGAGAAGAACCCAAGATTGATTAAGGCAACAAAATATGTCATGTGTACCTAAAGAGCATAACCTCCGGAATGTTTCACAGGCACGTCCTATAGTTTACGACGATGAGTGGGAATACCAAACTGAAGAACTACGACGAAGACTCTATCAAAAGATTCGAGAGTTTGTGAGATAATCGCACCAATTAGCGAACCATTGAAACCCATGCCATTTAGCTTCTATGTGAGGTATTATAATTATTAGGCCTGCCAGCCGGATCCGGATAATTTTGGATCCGGAGCTTAAAGTATCCGGATAGTACTGCTTCGGTCCCGGATGTGGAACCGAATCCGGATCCGGATATTTTTGTTTTGGATCCGGATCAGGATATATTTGTTTTTAATCAGGATCCTGATATTTTTGTTTTGGATCCGGATCAGGATATTTTTGTTTTGGATCCGGATCCGGATATTTTTGTTTTAGATCCGGATCCGGATATTACCATTTCGGATCCTGATCCGCATATTGTTATCTCAGATCTCGAAATTCAAACCGTGCGTTTCTTGAGTATAAGTTTGCATATAATATACAACATTGAGATTGTTTTGTGTCGTTTTTATTAATTAAGTGACTGAAGTCATACTTCTCATGCGGTGATTAATATTATTATAAAACAACGCTCCTTGTGTTTCTTTAATGTAATACAAATCGTAGTGATGATTATATACATATTGTGATAATGTCATAATTTATATATGCTCATAACTGTAAAAAGAAACGTTATTTAACACGTACAACATGCATTTTTGGAAAAGGGTTTCGGATTCGGCCCTCAATATTGAGAACCGGATCCGTTTCTAGAATCCGGATATTCGGTTGCCAAGATCCCGAACCGATATCCAGACCTGGATTCGATATCCGGATCCGATATCCATGTCCGATATCCGGATATCGGATCCCGAACCGAAGCAGCACTATCCAGATATCCGTATACTTTAAGGCCTTGATCCAAAATTATCCGGATCCGGCTGGCAGGCCTAGCGATAACCCTTCGTTTATTGGCAACCGGAGACTCATTTACTAGTTTATCGTATTTGTTTAAAGTCTCAAAGGAAAGTATTTCTGCAATAGTTATTGAAGGCGAGCGCGCACGAACAAGCAAATTTCTTTGATGTACCGACAACGGGCGGATAATGTTTGCGGACTTCGTTCGTGCGCGTTTGTGCGCGGTAGCCCGTCCAAATCGGACGCGCGTGCAACGTTCGCGAACGTTTTGCACGGCACGGCGCGGTTGGTGTGTACATGCATTTTAACAATCCGTCCATATTGAATGCGCGTGCAACGTTCGCGAACGTTTTGCAAGGCGCGGCGCGCTTGGTCTGTCCCTGCCTTTAGATTGCATCCAATGTTCAGTGATGCACAGTACGTCAATGATATTTTGTTCGGCGATAACTTCTAATTGCAAGTTTTTATCAATAAATGTTAATGTGGATTACCTTCATTTTAAACACTTTTTCACGTTCATCGCACGGATTTTTCGTTGCTATGCTTTAGTTTCGATTTTTTTTTCGCTGGCTAGTTGTTATCCTATTTAGACAGTGGCCGGCGTTGTTCCATGCGGTGTGATCTGTGTCTAATTTTAAATTAAATTTCTTGTTAATTTCCGTGCAGTTCACACACCTTTTTTTGTTTTCGTTCGAGCATTCTGCCAGCTTATGTTTATCAGCACACAATGGACGCGTAACAAATTTTTAATCTCTGGCTAGATGCCCGTACTTTTGGCCATTAAAACATCTTATGATATTTAAATCCTCCTTTGTACTGCATCTGGACCATTCCACGAAAATTCTTTCATAGTACAATAATAACAATATGTATTTCTTAAAGGATTACTGCATTCTAAAATTAAATTAAATCTCTTTTTGTGTATTTTCGATTTGTAAATGATTTTAAATTCCTCAGGTTTTGCATCTAAATTATTTTGATTAATTATACTCCCAACTAGATCGTCATTATCGTGATCCTCAAAAACCCCAGCTACTTTAATACGTGGTGTAATGCTGTTTGCGATACGTGGACAAGGTACTGCGTGTAATCTACTCGTGGCGAGTTGTAAATTCGACGAGTAATTCGATTACGTCTCTCGCTCACGTATGTTACGCCAGATAGTCTGCGTCGCTACCGTCTGGGAGTTATTCAATCGTTCGAAGGCTTGTTGCGATAAACTCTTTTAACTATGTACACTATTTATTATTAATATTTACAATATACAACTTTGCTCAATTACAATTGGCAGTGATGAAGATATACTCGATGTGTTATACTGTTTAACTGGCAAGACTGTTGTCTTGATACGAACTGTTCGACTGGTGTCGTGATAATGTTGTTACTTTGACTGTTGTCGTGGTAATGTGATACTGTGATCATGATAATGATAATGTGATATGTCTGTCTAAGGGTGAAAACTAAAGATGAAGAACTGGTCGTGATTGGTAAAGAATGAATTTAAAGCGATGAAAGAAAGGGAAGTTTGGAACATTTGGTTCAGAGGATTAGTCTAAAATCCCGAGAGCCACATAATAATTAAAATTCGTAAATTGGCTATTTATAACCGGCAATCGTAAAATGACGGCTTAAAAGTGGAATTGGGACCGCAAATGTTTTAAGAATACATAACGTCTTGTACGTGACCGTACAAGATAATTTTGATAATTTAAATTTGCCAAAATAAGTAATAAAATGTAAATGACCGAACCGACCGTTAGCTGGCCGCATCGGCGCCACCATATGTACCTGGACAGGGTCGTGCGGATTAACATAAAACTATTCGACATAGTTAAAAATTATTGTGACAAATATTTACACGGTTTGCGCGGATCTAAATTATCTTAATTAAATCCACATATGTAGATGTGGTACCGAACAAATGCCCTTAGGACGTTCTATGGTGTACTTATTTTTTAATTTTGTCTCTATACTTTGCGTCAGGGTTCCGGCCGCCTCATTACAGTCGCATTGCAAAATAACGCCTACCTTTCTAGTTTGCTTGCCCATTGTTACCCCCAATTTTAGTTTAGAAGGATCTATTGCATCCATTATGTCTTTACGCATTTGTGAGATATCTTCCTTTTTCTTCGTCTTAAGGATAATTATATTTTTATTGCCCCCAGATGCTACGTCACATAGCTTTTTTCTTCAATTTTTTTTTGAAATTTCACATAATTTATTTTCAACATCATTGATCTTGTTCATTTCCATAAGGTTTTTAATCAGTTTATCTTGTTCATTCAGTCTGTGAAACATTTCCATTATTACCTCCATCAAATCTTTCATCTCAATGGAATCCTTATCTATGTAGTTTGATATGTCGAATTTTTTATTAATGTTTTGTTTTACTTCGTGTTTATCACTGCACTAATTTACGACATTATCACTCGTAACCATTGCCATTTGAGCGCAACGCTTGTGATAGTAGGCGCCACAAATTATGCAGTTTACGAACGTGGTAATTTTGTCACATCTTTTCTATTTTTTCGGTATTCATTTTCAATTAACACAATTAATGTTTTTGTCACTAAAAAGTCTTTTCGGCCGAGGTTAAGATATAAAGGTTTTTCTCGGACGTTTTTCACCGGCCTTAAAGAACGCACAATTTCTAAATTGTTCGACTTTACAGTTCACATTGCACTAAATACGTAAATATCCCAATAATTAGCAAACTTTCCCCGCTCAAATTTGCAGGAGTTGACCACAATAACACACGGCGTAAACCAATTAATAACCCAATAATTAAAGGTTCTTTTTACCGACGAAATTTGAAAATTTTGCCAGAGCACCTTTAACACGACTTTCACACTTCCACAACATCATCTCATCAGATATAACTCAGATATACATTATCAATTTCTGTTGTTCACATTTTCACAAACGCACAAACATAAAACATGAAATTGGAAGAAGAACAAACATAAATTGAACAAATAAACACAATGGTATAAATTAATATATTAAACTACAACTACAATATTTTTGTATCACTATTTGGTATGTATGTATATGTATTGCGTTTAATCCAATCCATTAGAAGCGAAAAGTATATAAATTCGTATTATAGGAGGAGATGGAAAATTGAAATTCAGTGCAATCTATTACAGGGACCATTAATCGAAGTATGAGCGAAACATTTAATAAATTATCCGCGGTCAAGCGCATAACAAATTATCAAACAATTGTGTATTCGACGCCGCTAAAACAAACGACCGCATCCACCATTATATTTCAGTGCAGTGTCCTAGCCGACAGTGTGCAAATATTCGAATGGATTTGTGATTTCAATTTCGAAATACTGCTCGTCTTTTTTATTCCCACATAGAGTGCGATGAAGATAACATATTTAATGGAAACTTATCCATGTGGCATTAAATATCGTAGCTGGACTTGTTTAGTTCTAACCAATGTTCGTGCAGAAAATTACTGAATAGATAATCACATACATATGAACTTAATTTTAAATCGTAATACATTGTTACCTGATAGCTTGGAAGTGCATAGTTTTATTTTCAAGACGCGGTGCTTCGGCGTACCTCGAATTGATGTGCGTCGATAAATCGCTCGGCACCAGAGTTCGATTAAAGTGCGCTTTTCTGCATAGCTATGAAGATCCGGTTCGCATAAATCTTTAAAAAGCTCTCCACCCTTACGATTACCATTATTATCCAGAAGGAGCCAAAGGTAGTAAAATGAATAACAAAATCAAAAGGCCAGAGACGCAAATTTCGTCGTTGAATCCAGCTGGATTCAGAAATTCAGCTTAATAGCTCAAGTAATATTTACATAATTCTGTAAATTAATTTCAAATATTAGGATGCTAATATTTTAATGTTTGCTAAGCAGGATTAGTCTAATTAATTCCGAATAAATGACGAATAAAATATCGAAAATTGAAATACCGTGGATTACACTAGTGTTTACCTACATGAATTAGAAAACGTAAACGTCTACCGAAGAACACAAAATTTACAAGTATACAGGGTGTTATTGAATGTTGTACAGATATTTTAACCAGCGTTAATGCTTGTCAAATATATACTAAATACCCACACATACCTTATACAAAAGTTTATGCTTTATGAGAAAAAGCTCTTGGAAATATTAACAAAAAAGTCTGAGAGCCACAGATGTTTTTCAAAAAATTTTATTGCAAGAAAAATAAAGTAAACGATGTATTATTTATTAAAAAACAAAAATGTTATTTCTAGACTAAAGAAGATGTTCAAAGTGGCGACCTCCGTTTAAAATACACGCGTTTGCTCTGCGAATCCAATTATCTTGAATACTGTTCATAAATTGGTGATTTTGATTTTGATGTTTTTTTTTAATCTGCAAAGGAGCATTATTGACTCGCCGCTCCAATTCTTCAACGGTGTCAACTGGGGTGGCATACACCAGTTGCTCCAAATGACACCACAAAAAAATCGCAAGCGTTTAGCTCGGCTAAACGCGGATGCCATAAGATAAGTCCGTTGTGACCTATCCAACAATCTCTCATTCATCCAAGTAGTAACTTGGCGTGCGTAATGAATAGGAGCCCCATCGTGGAAGTACCACAATTCCTATCGCACATTTAGTGGAATGTTTTCGAGAAGTCCAGGCAACATATTTTTCAGGGAATCTAGATAAATTGCCCCAGTTGTTGGTTTTGGCAAAATGTGTGGACCAACGAGATGACTTCCAACAATACCGATCCACACATCAATGAAAAATGTTTCTTGAAAATGATTTTCGCGGATGCATGTGGGTTTTCACCACTCCAGATGTTAGTGTTTCGGCTATTTCTAGTAAAAGTAGCTTCATCAGTGGCAAAAACGCGAGTGATAAAATCAGGATGTTCAACCCATTCACTAAACTGCACTCGGCGAGGAAAATCGGTTGGTAAGAGGGCTTGAACTTTTCGAACATGAAAGGGATGCGAACCTTGTTCTTTCAATGTTCCCACACCAAAAAATGGCATACTCCGACCTCAGCGGCAAGGCGTCGTGTGCTAACCTCCGGGCGATTTTTAATTTCCTGAAGTATCACTTTTTCTGCTTCTAGCGTTTGATTTTTCCGTTGACGACCAATATCAGTGGTGTTCATTTCAAATGAGCCCAAATTCTCTCAAATGACGAACGACATTTCGTTGTTTAGGCAATCTTCGATAAGGCCAACGTTCACGAAATAATCTTCGTGCCAGGACAGCTTTTCGCGAGCTTCACCGTAGACCAACACCATATTAGTTTTCGACCTTTGTAAAATTCATTACGATGAATAAATAATTTTACAAAGAATTCAAATGAAGTTCCATAAACATATTTGACATATTCAATAAGAAACTACATATCGCTGTAGTACTACAGATGTTCGATAATTTTAAATCACATACATGATATTAAATATTTGGGAATTGACATAGATTATAATTAAAAATGGGATAAACAGGTCGTATACTTATGCACAAAAATAAGGAAATCATATAAATTCATTCAACTCCGAGAGGTATTATCATCCAGACTTATTAAAATGATGTACTAGAATATTATATTGTATTGTTATTTATATTGTGAGGATTGGTTTATACTAACACCTTAAATATGTTATCAATCGTGCAGAAAACTCTCATAAAAACTATGTACTCCAAGCATAAAAGATATCTCACTGATCAATTATTAGAGCAATTCTTTCTTCAGATTTCTTCAATTTAAAACAGATACTTATTTATTCCAATTTTGTTTCCTGTAAAGGACAGTTCAATCTAAATCTACCCCTCGGACGCAACTGAGGCTGTCTCATCACAAGATCTTCATGTACCTTTCAAAAACATATCGAGTAGTTTTATTTGTTAAGACTTAAGTCAAGGTAATGCAACCAAGTTAGTAGTAAGTAGTACCAAGTAATAATAACTCCTGGAAAAAACAATTGGTTGTTTACATTGAGTTGCATTCTGCAACAATTGGATGGAATTTGAACAAGCATTTAAGTACAACACAAAAATGGCGGAGAATGAGTAGGCGTTTGTACGAGTTTAGAAAGGATTTGAATCCTTATATACATGATAGATTATTGTGTACTCAATTAAAGAAGAAATGTTGACAGGTCTATTAAAGACTAATTCTACTGTTGGTTTAATGGTAAAAGATTCTAGAGTTATTGACGAATTGTCAACTGATATTCTTCTGTTTGAAAATAAAACAGATAAACTACACCAGGCTATATCACGAAAGTCAGGAATGAACAAAGTTATAAAATTATTACGTGTTATAAATGTCAGCAGACAGGACATGTAGCCAGAAATTGTGACAATAAAATGCCGTGGAAAGTTAAAGGTAAATGGTCTCACATGAAAAGAACCAGGCCATTTTAAAAAGGAGTGTCCTAACAAACGGAGCATGGTGACTAGCGGATGAGGTATGTGACAATACAATGAAAAGTAGAACATAATGGAAGAGAGTTGAATGGATTGATAGATACAGGCAGTTCAGTATATACGGTGAAAGAGTCGCATTGAAATATGGGTTGCAGATAACACCAGAAACTGTTAATTTATTTGGTTGGTTGGTTGATTGTTACAGGAACTAAATCGGATTATGCATCTGCGTTGTTGGTCAATGAAAAGGATGGAGAAACCATAGGTAAAATTTAAGTATCCACAGCCGCATATCAAGCAGTTAGCTGGAATGTTGTTACGGGGTGTCGATTTGAAGTATTTGCTACCAGATTATTATGAGTCTAAGAAAACGGCTGAACAGAAGCCCAATACTTAAATTCATATAAACTAGAACTAATGGCAGTAGCTTAGCTTTTGGATCAATTGATTGCGTACTTAATTGGTATGAAATGTATTGTTGTTACAGGATGTGAAGCAGTAATCCACCTAAAAATCGAAGAATTCACCAATTCCAGGGTGATTCCATTTATTATAAGAATATGATTTTGATTTTGATGGGGTTCCAAGTTGATGCTATGTATTGAGCTCCAGTGTATCCTCCAGACGATATATTGGGAATTGTTCACGAAAGGTTAAAATTATTACAAACAATAAAAACGATCAAACAACGAGGGAGATCAAATATTAGTGGTACAGCGAGTGATGTAGATTTAGTACAAATATCTATACATTTGAAGAAGAAGAAAAACGAACGTAGTTGATTCGATAAACAATTTTCAAAAGATTTACAGTTGATGGTAAACGACTTGTACATGATTTAACCAATTCTGCATACATTAGTACCAACCCTAATGACTTGTATTAAGTCAGATGAGGAATGGGATAATGAGCTTATGGAACGAAATCTGAACTTAGCAGTGAACTGAATCACAAAAAAACACCATTTATGTCTTTGCATGAATATCTACCAGATCTTAACAATACGCGAATTAAGACAGAGACCTCTTCGGACGATAAATTATCGCGACCATCAGCAGATATTCATTACGAAATATTAGGCAATAAAGGTACAATCACAATACAAGGACGATATCAAGGAAATGAATATGATATAGATGACATTACAAAGAGGTGAACCATTGCCACTGGACAACCTGTAAGCTCCAACTAAATCATAGATCATAGAGAGACTACCATGTGACAGCTATCGTATCAGTAATTTGGAAGACACAGTCGAATGAAAAAAAAAGTAGACACGAAACTTTCGGCTGTACGTCAGTATTGTCATTTCAGTGACATTTTAGCGAACTGGTGAGCCGTAAGCGTAGGTACTCCGAACTAGAGCCCCGAACCATCGTTAGTGAATAAATAAGTCAAATATCACGTGGATTAAGAAAACTTACTGAGAAAATTCAAGTTTTATTGGAATAAAGAAACTTCTATTAAACAATAAAAATTCTATCAAACAATAATATCGGGTCATGGAACCGTTTTTGTTTATTACACGTTCCAATCTGTTGGGAATGGAGTTGTACAGGTTGAAAAATAATTATTATTTTCGTTAACACTTTCCCATGCTGCTTGGACGAAGTCTATTAGTTCACTTCTGTTTTGGGGTCTTTGATTTAATAGTTTCATTCTATTAGCCATTAATCCCCATACGTTTTCTATTATATTCAAATCAGGACTTCTTGAAGGAAAATCCGACACATTAAAATTATTTTGTCTAAACCATGTTTTGACTGTATTAGCTGTATGATTTGGACATTCAAAATGTTAATGTAAGAATTTGAGTTTAAATTTCCTTCAAGTTCCCACAAAATGCCTGTTCCATGAATTGAGATCCACCCCCAAAAATTAACTCTGAAATTTTGTGGATTTAAATGATCAATGAATCGGTCCATTTTTTTGAAACAATTTTTCATCCGAAAAAATTACTGTTTCCCAAAAATCTATATTATGGGCCAAGTGTTGAAGTGATTTTCCGATTTTACTTGTGGGTGGCAATTAAAGAAAAATTTTTAACTGGTTTATGATACCTCAAATTTTAATAGTTTCTCTAATTCTACGACGAGCGGTGAACACTGATCCAGGAAAGTTACTAATATTAGCCACATCTACAGCTGAAGAAAATTGATTTCTCTTACTAAAGTTATGATTTGCTGGTCTTGCATATTCATCGTCGACCTGAACCAGCGATTCTGGAAATCCTATGGTGTTCTCGCCATTGTTTGATTATCTTATAAACAGTACTTTTGTTGACCTTATTTCTGGCAGCTGTTTGCCTTATTGAGTAATTGTTATTTGAGTCTGCGATAATTCTGACTTTGGTATCCTCATCTATAAGAGGCATTTTAACAAAATTTCATAAACGTTTTAAAATGAATGTCAAATTTTGAAACAAAATGGGATTTTAAAAAGCCACATTTATACAACAACAATTTGAGGACAATCAATTACAGGAAACTGTTTTTGTCTACTTTTTTTGCATTCGACTGTATGTGGCAAGAAGTACATGACGACAGTGCACGTGAGCGAGTTAAAAATTTATCGAAATCATCCAGCGACGGCTCAGATGAAAACGACTCTGCTTGTGAAAATTCCGCATTGAATGATGCCAGGGTTACAGAAGAAAAAATGACATTGATTCAGGAACACCCGAAAAGGACAAAATTTCTTCTACAACGACTGGACCAACACGTTCAATTGATTTTTGTAATTTTGTAATTCAAGTTGATTGGAAAACAATATATCGTGGGAAAAACAATTGGTTGTTTACTTTGCATAAAATACGTATATTTGTCTATTTATGAAGAAAAGCGAATCGGTCGACAACACCGATATTTATTTTTATTTTTTGAAAACTTTCTTTATATATTTGTAGGTATTTACGACATCTTCACTGACATTGACATTGTTGATGTCTTCTATATATTGTTTGTTTGTTTGTTTAAAGAATCAATATGTTTATTATTATTATGCATATTTGTTGACTTAAACTCATTTCCGTATAATCAATAGGGAATTCAAGCATCCCTGAACTGTTTTTATTGCCAGAAATATTTTCTTCCTCCACAAGAATGTATTATTGTGTTGAGCACACAAAATTACGTGATTAGTCGACAACGTAAAATATCTCAAATTTTTACCGCGCTCGGTCCTGTCATCCCAGATACTCTCAATACATACTGTCCACTCGCTGGACAGCGATTTACGGCTAGTGGATTGACTTTTGAACTAGCATACCGTGCAGTCACTAAATATTCCCTGTTAAAATCTGAAATAGAGTTTAAAAAAGTTATGCCCATTTAGAATAAACTTGATCAAAAATTAAATGCCCTAGAGGCACGCTTTCGGACAAAATCAACGGCTTCATTACGGAAGCCCTGTCATTCAACTGTTCGTATAAATAGTAGCAAACATCAGAAACTCAAATAATATATTTCAGTTCTTTACCGCTGTCATTGACCGAGTTGGTATCTTTGATTATACGTAAAACTAAGCTATTAAGAAAACATTCCACTCGTGTAGAGTATCTTCTCTGTTCGGCTCTTCACATATGTCCCAGCCATATTAATTTTTGTCCCTCAATTTTTCATATTATGGTCCTTTTTGTTGCAGGCATTGTATTACTCTCATAATTTTTACTTTCTTATACTTTATGTATAAGTATAGGAATCATGAAATGACACACACACACACCATGTGTGTGTGTGTGTGTTTTAGGATTATGAAACTTAAAACTTAAGATTTGTATGCGGCTCGGAAGAAAAACTTCTTATTTTTGAAAGCAATATATCAACCGGAAGTGACCTTTTTCCGAATCTCGAAAACGGCACGAGTTATCAAAAAGTATTTCTTATAAATTGATCCTTAAATTGTAAAAAACTTTTATTTGAAGATTTCTTTCAAACAATCAGTTGAAAACCTCTTTGTAGTCATGGCAACATACGATAAATACTTATATACCGGACGCAACCACAGGGGCCACCCCAGATACAGCTGCCGTAACTATTAGGTTTACCTAACCTATATGGATGTATTTGCGAAAGGATACCGCGTTGGTGATTTCGCATGTCATCGTTATCTACAAGTAAAGTACAAGAAAGTTCAATGCGGATCCACTACAGATTTCTTATCATTGTCGTCTCTAATCTTAGTCTTTCATGTTATAATCTTATGTTTAAATTAGCATGTGCGCCTTATTATTATTATCAGTATTACAATATCATAAATATCTGTAGAGCTATCTGCATTTAAACACAAGACAACTCCCGGATATCTAAATCTATCTACATCCTCAAAATTTGTTTCTCTACTGTTCCCTTGTTTGTCAATTCGTTTTGTACTCATGTTTATCTTCAGTCCGATCCATTACCATATTGAAAAGCATTGTCGTTAGCGAATTCCCTCGCTTAACATACGTTGAACTCTTTAGTTTCTCATCAGAGTTGTAAACCAACTCTAGTTACTTTCAATGTTGTACGTAATCGTATTTCAGCTATTTCGAGTTCTTCAGTGCATCCATCCATCCATTTCCTATTGACAAAATCAAAGGCTTGTGGAAAATTTAAAAATTTTCAAGTATTTGCTTCACAACATGTATGGCATCACTTTTTTTTCATGCACCCAAATTGGTACTTGTTCATTGCTTCCATTTTTTCAGTTTTAAAAATTTCTTTTCTTGAAATCAATTCTCGTATTCGAGTTTGCTTCTTTTGACACAATGATTTGTTGTGTTTATTCCTTAGCTCCAACAACCTTATCATTATGTCGTCCCTGTTCCGTAACTTCCAACTAAACTCAGCTTTCTTGTCCATCGCCAGATATCGCAGTTATCAACGATTTTATCGTCTTTTATACATTTTCTTTAATATCTATCTAGTATTCTAATGTTATCGTTATATTTTTCCGCTTTAGAAATAATACACTTATTAACGAAAGTTCAATAAATTCTCGTGACGTTCCAAAAATTTGCAATTATCTATGGAGCTTAATTACACACACTAGTGTAGAAATGATTCTAGAAGCATCCGGTGCCTTGACTCCTCGATTTGATTTTAACGAGCATCATTGAACCTGCCGTTTGCATCAGGGTAACTTGTTTCATATAATGCGGATACAATTGAAAGTTATCCACTAGCATACGTTATTGTTCGTTAATAAATTTGAAAATTTATTTCAACATCAAAAACACATTATCATACAGCATTGTATGAGTAAAATACTGCACTACTGCATAAATAAAATTGTCGAAAACATTGCGATGACATACCTATATAAATCGAAAGGCATTTTGAAAATAAAATGTGTGAATTTGCGTATCTGTATAACAAAATCCATAAAATCTCTATCTGTTTGACATGGCAGTAATCTGACGAAACAAGTCGAAACGCGATCTTGAGATATCTTTTATATATATATATATATATATATATATATATATATATATATATATATATATATGTATATATATATATATATAGTAAAACCCTAATTTACCACAGATAGTCATCACAATAATTAAGAGTGAGAACTCTAATAAGGAATTAAGTTGGTAACTTTTCCGTAATTTCAGAGTAACCGGATGTACAACAAATATATATTTGAAGAATTATTTATAAGGGTAAAGATAATGAAAATGGCTCTGTAAAAATTCGCTTTAATGGTAAAAAATAGTTATAATATCACAAAACACACGTCCACTCTGCAAATAAATGTCCTGCTGAACAAACGAAACCTGGGAAAGCTATGAATATTTAATGTCAATCCGACCAAAGGTCAGCTCTGATCCCAAACATATGACTGTAAACGTCGTAACATATGTTTATCTTGCATGCTTAGCTCAATATTGGATGTATTCTGTTGTGTTTTCGTTCTCATTCGAAAAATATTTAATAATTTAGCCAAATCGTGGAAATTGTAAAATGAAACGTAATTTCTTATTCATTTATCAATTATTTATAAAAAGTACCCTGAAGCTGTTTTTAATGCATATAAAATGCAGCCAACTATGAAAATAGGATAAATTCGTAAAAAGAACATCGTTCATAATGTTCTACGGTTGTTTTACTATTTTTCAATCAAGTACTCGTCGGGGCGGTGCAAATTGTAAAGTTTTTTGAAACTGTCTTTTTGAAATATACTGTGTGCTTATTTCGCTGTAATATAATTTATTTAATCATTGGCAAACCTTAAGCAAACTACGCCATAGTAAAGAATAATATATTTGGCGACGAACTGATAATTAAAAACGAAGTTTGATCGGATTCGAAAATGACGTCGAAATAATAGAAGAAGGATAAACCAGCGTTTCAACTGACTTCTCTGACTGCCCTAGGGTGCAAAACAGCAGGCCCTATCACCGTATTTTTTAAAAATATGAAGAAAATCGAAGAAAATATTTGAAAAAAAATTAAATTTTGAAAATATTTGAAAAAAATAAATATTTTGAAAATATTTCAAAAAATTAAATTTTGATTAAATTGACATTTTGAATATAATTTGAAAAAAATTAAATTTTGAAAAATATAAAAAAATTGAAATTTTGAAAAAATATGAAAAAGATTGAAATTTTCAAAATAATTAAAAAAAAATAAATTTAGAAAATATTTGAAAAAAATTTGAAAATTTTAAAAATATGACACACAAGTTATGCTTTAGCAGGACAACCAGGATCGTGAAGAACGAAAATTTGAGCAACAGCAAGAAATTGAGCAACGAAAATTGGAGCGACAGAATGAGTTAGAAGCATCTTCTGTCAAAGCTAGCAGTCAACTGAATATGTATGCATTTTCGTCACATGTACTTGGAATAGACGATTAGGAATCATATTTCAATCGATTGCAGCATCATTGCACTCGTTTCTACTCTGCTTGTGCTCGACAAGAAGAGTACAAACGAATTTATTTTATTTCTTAGGCCTCAAAGTCGTCAAATCCTCGATGCACGTCGTCACTAAATGTTGTAAATTCAACAAATGCATTATGAAACCAAAGCTATATGGCTATATACAAATGGGTCGCAGATCTTCGAGGGGTCGCATGAGATTGTAAATTCATTTGCCCGAAGGTGGGGTTTGGTCGTCATTGGTCGATGATCATATTCGTGATATGGTTATTCTAAATACCCCTCATGACAAGGTACGAAATCAATCGCTACAACTCGCTAATCCAACTTTGGAAGATACTAAAATTTCCACGGTGTTTGCGGTAACGCAAAACTCTGTTCAAACGATCACTGGCAAATGCGATCCTCCTTCAAATGTAGCACAGATTGAAAATCCGCTTTAGAATCCTGCCAAAAAAATTCAAAGGACAATCGTGTCCCGGTTGCGTTACTAGGCATGCACGAAAAGATTGTAAGGTGCATACTGCTACTTGCAATGTTTACCGCAATGTTTTGCTCGTGCCAAAGGGCAAAATAAATATAATTCAGGCAAAAACGAGAAGAAAAAGTGTTTATGGTATGGTATGGATGTAGCGACTGTTGGTGATAGCCATACTTCTCCCGAGTTAGCTAGACACCAATCACTGCTGATCGTAGACCCATTAGCGCAAATTCCAAAAATTAAGGACCAAGATTTAAAATTGTCTGTAAATGCAGTAAATAATTATCCACTCAATGGTCGGATTAAAAGGTTACCGTGCTATTGGTTCCCCATAATACAAGCCATTTACACAGCAATTAAAGGCCTACGGAAATGTACTGTATTTCTCTTAACCAAATAATTGTTATTTACAAAATTATAGTGGCCATATGTGATGAAATGATATAGATGATAAATCCAGTGAGTGCTTAATTATTAATTTCCACACGAGACATTCCTCAAGCGTGTTTCTGCAGTAAAGTGCATTTCATGGAGCAATAAACCGTCTGTTATAACGCATTACTCCACGTCTGCTGGTAATTTGAATATTAGATATTTATGGCGTAAGGCCTTTCATGTTTTGCAAACGAAACCGTTGAAATGAGCTTTTGATGGCGCTTCACGTCGTAAAGTACTGCCGCGGAGAACATAAGATTTAATTAACCGGCCTGAATTCATACGGACATGCCAGAACTTCGGCACACATTCGGCCGACGCGTTTTACGAAACAACGTTTAGTTCAGTTTCATACAAACATCGTTTTAATTAACTGGTGTTTGTGGAGTTAATTCAAATTAAAAATCTGAATTTAAATTCAACTGCTTAGAAGTTTTTATGACACTAACAGCTGGCGGTGTAGCAGCATTTATAACTCGTTTTAAAATCAACATTAACGTCACTTAAACAATCAATAATTACATTATATTTTTCTTAACATTTATAATTTAGTACTGTAACACTAGCAAACAATGCTGCCAAAAATGTCAGCTTTCACTCAGTTAATTACCATTACAAAATATATGGTTTCGCTGATACAGTTCACAATAGAGGATAACATGAGGCTATATGCCATGGAACTAAACGCTCTCCGGTGACACAACAAGCTGTTATTAGTTAATAAGCATTGCTGAAATTTGGTACATATGTAATGTATGTTATGCTTTAAGATGAATATATCAGGTAAATCAGAAAGTTGTTGCAGTAAAATATACTGTACTCACTACTCAAATTGGAAAAAATGAAAATGAAAAATAAGAAATCAAAAACAAAAATATGTTAAATGAAAGTTAATACAGTAAATAATGTTAGCTTAAAACTTCCACGCGACATTTATTTTCATTCAAGTTAAATGTTATAAATGTTAATAATAATAATAATAATAATGATCCACAGACGGCCAGACGGCACGACGAATCTAATATCCATTACCAGTTTCGACGCATCAATGATATTGTTGAGTAGATTGAATAAAAACTTGACGTCAGCCTGGCTTGTGTGCAGTGACAAAGCATTAATTCACAAGCTATCTAGGAGAACGTTGTTATCACATCCCTGAGCAGGTTCTGTTCCGCACTACTTGAAGTGAATGTATTTCAGGAATCTCCTCTGGACCTTTCCGAGCATATCCGATTCATTGTCATATATCGGAGACGAAACTATTGAAGCATATTCCAGTTTAGACCGAACGACGGAAATATATAACAATTTGATAGGATCAGGAATTGAAAATTACTGGTATTTCGGATTATAAATCCAAATGCCCTGAATGCGGCAGAGGTATCAGAGGTGTTCGACGAATGTTAGTCTAGCATTGAATATGACGCACAAGTCGTTAACAAATGAACAACGTTGCAGTGGATTATCTTCAAAAAGATAATCATACATTATTGAGTGGTTCATGGTCCATGCTTAATTTATTGTAGGAACGACAGGACAACATTATATTCAATTGCTGCTGCAGATACAAACAATAATGAATAGTTTTTATTTCTGTGAAAAACTTGAAATCATTAGCAAATATCTATTTTTTTTTAGATTGAAGCTGGTTACATAGATTATTTATGAATAAGAGAAACAATAAAGGACCCACGTTGCTACCTTGGGGAACACCAACGCGTGGTGTAAAGAACTTAGATGTGTGTCCCCTGTATGCTTCCTACCCATAATACACGTTTTAAAGAGAGATACCAGTCTGGAGAAAAAACCAGTCGACCCCAGTTTAAGCAAGAGAATAGAATGTTCAATGATATTAAACGCTTTAGTAAAGTCTGTGTATTGTTGTTGTTGTTGTTGTTGTATTGTTATCAATATTCTCAGAAAGAAACCATGTTAATACAGGCAAATTCAAACTGATCTCTTGTTCATAAAACCATATTGGTATTCGGGAATGAGCATTCTAATGTGAGGAGAAATATTGCATATTTCAAATACCTCAGCAAAGTTGTTGATTATAGCAATTGGTCAATAGTTTGAAATGAAAGCTGTCTCCCTTTTCGTGTACCGGACACAAACTAGTAATTTTCCAGCATTCAGGGAAAGTGCTGCTCGGCAGAGATAAATTTAGAGGATAGTATAATGTTAAAAATGCATAAGCACAATTCATAATTGAGAAACTAGGGATGCAGTCATGATGCTCTAACAACGACAGATTCATCCAGGGAAAGAACAACAAGTGAACCATTCATACAGCAGTACTATTCGTCACTTCATCATCGGCGGATCTTGTGTAAACAGAACTGAAGTATACTTAAAATCCATTACCAATAGACTTTGGTGTATTCAATTCAGCGTCATTCATTTAATAGTTATTGAATTAGATACCCCAGTACTTTTTTTCATCGAGGAAACAAAAGACCAGAAAGACTTGGAGTTATCCTTAATTTTAGTCTTTGGTAGTCTTTCAAACGTATCGCTGAGCTGATTTTGACAACTTTGATATATCAATGTGCTCCTTAATAAATCAAACTGGGTAAGTCGATTGACGAATATTTTTCAAATGCACGTATGTATCCAATTTGTTATAAACCTTAATATAAAATGCAGCGCATCCTCGTTAATATATTTACTAACTACACAAGAAAGACCAGGCAATTTCCCGAAAAGCATTGTAAACATTAACGCAATCAGCCTTCTTGAAGCATTCCTACCATTGCTAATACGGTAAACTAATTGAGCCCGTCATTACATTGAACATTTATTACTAGAATGCTCGTGAGCTGCGATCAAAGTCACATCTTTTTTATCTCAATTCTTGTGAACTCTGCTATGATATTTTTGTAATTTCCGAAACTTGGATTAGTGACTCATTTAACTGATCCGAATTTTTACCATCTAACTATAATATCACCACATCAGTCAGAAAGTTTGCTGCTGTTAATCGGCCAATAGGTGGAGGTGTGATGGTCGGTCTTACGGATGGAGTAACTTACAACATTGTGGATACGTCTAACATATCTGAATCTGTTCCAATAATTGATCTCATACTATGCGAGTACAAGTTCAAGACTATTAACTTTGACTATTATTTTTGAATTATTTATTGATACTCTGGAAGTTCATTTCTTAAACAAACCTGTCTTACTTATTGTGGATTTTAACGTTTCCGATTTTCAATGCGACACTACCCATTTAGTGAGAACATTATCTTCGCAATTGTTGTGATTCTTTGGAGTTAGAGCAATATGCCAATATAGCTAATGCTAACAATCACTTCTTGGATTTCGTACTATCTAATATGGCGTGTGGGATAATTGTTCATAGAGAAGATAAACCGTTAGTTCCCGAGGTTTCCTCAATCTTCCAAACCGGCGCAGTTTTCTGATTTTTCTGATGCAATTTTCAGCAACTGTATCAAAAGTTGACGATGATGGATTGGATATTTCTTAAACATTTTTCTGATGAAAACGTTGCAATTAATGAACGTTATAATGGGCTATATGGTATTTTCGATCGCGCTGTGCCTAAATATTCATACTCTAATTTTTCATCTTGGTTTACCCCAGAAATGAAATTAAATTTGAAGGACTTAGGACAGGCGGGAGTGGAAAAGAACTTGACCTTGCGTATTAAAATGATTTGAAAAGACTTCGAAGGCATTAAGGTTCAAAGTTACCGAGGAAATCTTGCTAAGCACCATGGCCAGTTTAGCAAATAAGCAAACATCAGATGATGACCTAGTTCCGAGATTTCTGATGAAGGATGCAAGATTTGTTTTGGAAAAACCCACTTTGTACAATTATTAATGTAATATAACGGATGGTTGAGACCTTTACTATGTGGTAGTCCATATTAATGATGAAATAAAACAAATGACAACGTTTATACCACAAAGAATTTATTGTTAAAAATATATGTTACTAATGAATATATATCCAAACAAACACTACACGACTTAAGTTTCGACTTTTTACGGTCATTGTCAAGTGAGAACAAACTAACTAAGAAATTACATTTATACACAACATTTTTACAAAGAAGAAGTGAGGGACATTTACGCGCATAACATACCTACAGGGATTTAAAAAGGGGTGATTTACATTGCGGTAATTCCTTTTGCTCCTTCAACAGATTAACGAGATGATTACTTTGGTGCCTTTGTGAGACCTGTGTAATATTTTAAGTTTATTAATTTCGGGGAAGTTATGGTTACAATTTATAATGTGACTTGCAAATGAACTTTTATCGTGATTTAATCTAAATGCTTTAAAATGTTCATTATAACACGTTTCAAAACTACGACTCGTTTGGCCTACATATACATTATTGCATTCGGAACATGAGGTTTATTTATAAACGCCAGATTTCTTTAAGGGATTGATTTTATCTTTAGCATTAAATAATATGTTTGACAATTTGCAACTTGGTCTAAAAGCGATTTAGTGCTATGGTTTCTGTGGTTTTTCCAAAATAGGTTAAAGTTGTGAAAGTCTCTTTATTTAAATTTGAAACTTTAGGATAAATGTGAGAAATTGTGTTTTGGTAAAGTTTATTATTAATTACGTTCTGTATAAGACTGGAAAACCATTCATTTTTCCTATGGATATAATTTTATTCAGTTCTACATATATTAAGATTTTTTTGTGACAATGGAACTGAAAAAGCTCTATGTGCCATAGCATGATAAACTGCTAGTTTATGTTACATGGGAATTGTCGAATTGACGTTGGTCGGTTTTCTGAATATATTGAATTCTATTTTGTTATTGTTGTGGATTAAAGTTAAGTCTAAAAAGTTTATTTGATTATCTTTCTCTACTTCAAGTGTAAATGTAAGTGTATACTATTAATTTTATTTAAAAATTGATCCAGTTGCGGTGATATGCCGCTAAAACACCCAATTACATCATCCACGTATCGATACCAGAGTGATATAAGTTTTTTGGTGAAGTCTAAATTGAATATTTTATCCTTGATGATTGACATGAATATATCTGCCAGCAAAGGGCTTAAAGGAGAATCCATTGAAATTTGCTGATAAAATTGATTGTTAAATTGAAAATAATTTTGGGTTAAACAGATTTCAAAAGCATTATAAATTTCTGCATGTGTGGTAGGGTATTTGGCTGTTTTGTCTAGTATATGCTGAATAATATCAAGGCATTCATTTGTCGGAATATTTGAAAACATACTCGTGACGTCAAACGATACTAATTTAGAATTTTTAGGAGTGGCTATTGATTTTAACTGTTGGGAGAGGAGAAATTAATTTTTTATAGCGTATTTATAGTGAAATTTGTATGTTTTTTAAAAAGAACATTTAATTTAATTGATAGGGTTCGCGATGGACTATTAATATATGACACTACCGGTCTAATAGGGAGATCTGGTTTATGAGTTTTAATTAAGCCGTAAAGTCTTGGGGCAAGAGGGTTCATATTTATAATTTGATATTTATCAGATTTAGACAAAATTATGTGTGTGTTTTCTAACAAGTCTTTAATTTTAGATTGATATAACCTTCTTGGGTCTTTCTTTAAAAGTGTTAAATTTTCCGCTGTTATAAACGTATTTACTTTGTTATAATATTGATTATTTTTTTTAATTACTATTGAATTTGATTTGTCTGCTTTTGTGACCGTTAGTGCATTAGTTGAAATTTTTGATTTAATTGATTTTATAATTGCGGAATCTGCTGGGGAATGTTCAGATGTTCAGAATGTTTGTAAAGTCACATTCTGAACATTCCCCCATCACGTTAGGCAGTTACGTTTCATGCACCAACGAACCAATGCTCTACTGAAAGCACCGTTAACACATATGTGCCGAAATGCGGAAAAAATCTGCAGTGACATCTTTGTGGGTGCGTTACGTTAAGTGTGTCATTACCTCATTGTATTATATTTAAATGTGTCTTGTGCGTAAGTTCTCGCAGCTGAAATCTGTGCTTCTTGGTTCTCGGGTTGTGAACCGCGTTGTAGAAATGTTCCCCGAAGGGTCGCTTCGACGTTTCGGCAGAGTCCCATCTGCCATCTTCAGGAAGCTCTTCTAGGTCTCGCTGACTTAGAAGAACTGACGTTCGGAGTTACTCGTTGATCCTTATATTCCGGTTTGTCGTTGGGATTGACTACGCTCGACTGCTTCTTACTTCGGCTCCTGGTTAATGGACCTTGGTGTAGTGGGCGTGTGATGACCTGTAGCGGTTCCTGTTGTGGTTCCTGTGGCGCTGTCCATTGAACACTGCTTGAACTGTATTGTTGTAATACTGGTCTCCATGTTGCAGGCAATCGTTGGGCATCATCTCGTGTGTTGAGGATTTCTTTCCGTTTCTCTATTTCTATTGCCTCCCGTATTATTCTGCTGGTGAACTGTTCAATGCTAGCTATTGTCCTTGTATTGTCGAAGCCGATTCTGTGTCCTGTGTCTAAGAAATGACTAGCCAATGACGATGACGAATCTCTTTGTTTTACGGCGCGAATGTGCTCTTGTTTACGGACTTCGATGCGCCTATTGGATTGACCGATGTATGTCTTCTCGCAGTTTCCACATGGTATTTCGTACACTCCCTGCGTTTCTAATGGAATTTTCGTTTTTGGATTCCTCAGCATCGTTTCGATCTTCCTGTATGGTCTGAAAGTTGTATCGATGTTCTGTGTACTAAGAATCCTGACATACGGTAGAAAAGCTATGGCTGCTGGTTTTTCTTCTTCCTGGGTTTGTCTGCGGGGTCTGGATGCTCTGAGAATTTCCCGTTTTGAAAATCGGTTGTGCGCCAGTGCTTTGTGTATGTTGTCCATTTCTTGTTCTTGCTTCTACCATCGGCTATCCTTTCTGATCTGGTTATTAATGTTCTCGCTACCGAGTGCAATTGTGCCGGGTGGTGGTGTGACTGAGCGTTTAGGTACCTGTTGGTGTGCGTCTTCTTCCTGTATACTGTATGGCCGAGACTCTTGTCGTCTCTTTTCATTACCAGTACGTCCAGGAACGGTAGCTGATTGTCTACTTCCACTTCCATGGTGAAGTTTATAGCTGGGTGTTGCTTGTTGAGGTGCTCCAGAAACCTGTCGAGTTCTTCTTCAGGTTTCTGGAGCACCTCAACAAGCAACACCCAGCTATAAACTTCACCATGGAAGTGGAAGTAGACAATCAGCTACCGTTCCTGGACGTACTGGTAATGAAAAGAGATGACAAGAGTCTCGGCCATACAGTATACAGGAAGAAGACGCACACCAACAGGTACCTAAACGCTCAGTCACACCACCACCCGGCACAACTGCACTCTGTAGCGAGAACATTAATAACCAGATCAGAAAGGATAGCCGATGGTAGAAGCAAGAACAAAGAAATGGACAACATACACAAAGCACTGGCGCACAACGGATTTTCAAAACGGGAAATTCTCAGAGCATCCAGACCCCGCAGACAAACCCAGGAAGAAGAAAAACCAGCAGCCATAGCTTTTCTACCGTATGTCAGAGGGACCACGGACAAGATAAGCAGGATCCTTAGTACACAGAACATCGATACAACTTTCAAACCATACAGGAAGATCGAAACGATGCTGAGGAATCCAAAAACGAAAATTCCATTAGAAACGCAGGGAGTGTACGAAATACCATGTGGAAACTGCGAGAAGACATACATCGGTCAATCCAGTAGGCGCATCGAAGTCCGTAAACAAGAGCACATTCGCGCCGTAAAACAAAGAGATTCGTCATCGTCATTGGCTAGTCATTTCTTAGACACAGGACACAGAATCGACTTCGACAATACAAGGACAATAGCTAGCATTAAACAGTTCACCAGCAGAATAATGCGGGAGGCAATAGAAATAGAGAAACGGAAAGAAATCCTCAACACAAGAGATGATGCCCAACGATTGCCTGCAACATGGAGACCAGTATTACAACAATACAGTTCAAGCAGTGTTCAAAGGACAGCGCCACAGGAACCACAACAGGAACCGCTACAGGTCATCACACGCCCACTACACCAACGTCCATTACCAGGAGCCGAAGTAAGAAGCAGTCGAGCGTAGTCAACCCCAACGACAAACCGGAATATAAGGATCAACGAGTAACTCCGAACGTCAGTTCTTCTAAGTCAGCGAGACCTAGAAGAGCTTCCTGAAGATGTCAGATGGGACTCTGCCGAAACGTCGAAGCGACCCTTCGGGGAACATTTCTAAAACGCGGTTCACAACCCGAGAACCAAGAAGCACATATATATATATATATATATATATATATATATATATATATATATATATATATATATATATGTGTGTGTCCTTTTATTTTAAAAAGTCATTACGCGCGTTTCGTTTTTATTTAAAACATCATCAGATTTTGTTACATATGGAGCACATAGTTTGGTATAGAATTATTATAAATAATTATAAAAAATTATAAAAATTTCGTTTTAACATTGCGAGTGCAACGAAATGTCGCTGTGCGAGCTGTATGCGTGAGCGGAGTTTACTGAGTTTACTCCGCTCACGCATACAGCTCGCACAGCGGTTAAACACATTTCGTTGCACTCGCAATGTTAAAACGAAATTTTTATAATTTTTTATAATTATTTGTAATAATTCTACACCAATCTATGTGATCCATCTGTAACAAAATCTGATGATGTTTTAAATAAAAACGAAACGCGCGTAATGCCTTTTTTAAAATAAAAGGACACACACCGAAAATCCTACGAATTTCAAGTAATATATATATATATATATATATATATATATATATATATATATATATATATCATAACAAAACAAACATCAAATTTGTTTTTTTGGGGGATTGCGGCAATTAAATTAAATTAAAAAATCTCTCACTGAGATACCCGGAGCTATATTTCCAATGTAGATGGGATTCGTTGAGTTTATGATCATTGTAAAGCCAACAATATCCACAATTGGGACAGAGTTGAGTAGCGAGCTCACGTCGCTAAGACGAATAGGAAAATGCGCCAATAATACATCGCCACCTTTAATAATATTCACATGTTTAAAATTCCTATCTCGATGCACGACACTATAACCAGACGGAAATTGTTCACTGGTATGTACGTTAACATTATTAGTACAAACACTAGAATAAAACATGTTTATGTTATTCCACAAGCCATTCACATGTTGTAGTAGATCCAAACAGCACTATTGGGGAGATTCAGTTTAGACGATCAATCATTAGTACCCCTCGTTTATTTTAATTTTCATATTTAGCTCCCCTTCAGCAATACGAGCATTCAGATTTGACGTTATTGTAGTATTTAATTTGCCGGACCAAACGAAATCATATATGCTTGAAATCCGTATTTTGTAATTGCTTAGAATTTTTTATAATATTATAAACATCATTGACATTATGCAGTTTAACTTTGGGAGGATGAGTTCAGCAGCATTGCGAAATTGCATATCTGCACAATTGAATTCATCTAATTCATGCAAAAGTTCCTCATTCAAACTGAATCACTGTACTACGCGTCGCATTGAAGTTGCGACAAGACCAAATAAGACCTTTCTTGGCTTTAATGGTATGAATCTCGGTGATGGTGAGATCAACGCATGTATGTTTAAACGTTTTCTTTTGCATGCACAGCATTCAATGATTTTGTGACCCTCAACAGATGTTTTACATCCACAGGCACACGGTAAAATCAATAGTATACATGTGAATAACAAAGGTAAAAAGAAGGAAAAACCGAGACACAATTTTTCTACACGAAGAGGCAGAGGCAGAGGCTCCGTCGTAACTAACAATGTTCACAGACAAGAGAAAGACTATGGAAAAGGGGTCTAGAAAAATGCAAGTGCATAAATGTGTATAATGCAGGTACAAATTACTAATAACAAACAAACATAGGTCGCAAGTTTAAGGTGAATACACTCGATTTCAATAAAGAAACATCGAATTCTGACAGAAGGAAATATATACATACGGTTTTAAACATGCGATTTGCTTATATTCAGCAAATTCAGCAACTGTTACATTTTTATGAGTTTCGCCTATGCTCTTCGGTAAAGGTGGTAGTTTAAAAGATGGTGAAAGTGTACTGTGGCGTCTGAGTGTATAATTAGAAATTAATGCGCTCAATTCAGAAATGGAGACTCCGGGACTCAGGACAGGCCGCAATCCGTACGATGATGCATCTCATAATTTAGTTTGCTGCGTCCCACAGCACAGGATAGCTTCGACACTAGGTTTTACTCAATCAACAGTTTGTGAAGCATTGAAACGTTTGGGTATCAAGTAGAACAGCAGAAAATGGGTACGACATATCCTTCCAGAACAAAGTAAGCGTTGCCGAATCCGTGATTTGACGTGATTTACTACATCAACCCAACAACTCGCGGTGCCTATGAGATGCCAGATCAACAGCCACAAGTGTTAAATAACAGAAAAATACTGTGACTATATCACGAATAACGACAGCCCTTCGATACTGCTCGATACAAGTCTAGATTTGAGTTATAATTATTATTAGTTACCCTTCTAATTTTATGTTTTTTTATAAATAAAGCAATTAACTATTAACATTAATTTAATTGTCATTTAAGCCGTAAATAAGAAGTCACAAATCACGGATTTATGAAATCGTGCTAGTATTAAAATCTTTATCCGTAATCAGAAGCGAATCTAAACTAAAAGAGACGAACATAGTGACCCTTAAAATTTAATTATGGTGCCTTGGCAACGCTTTCACCGCGCTGGTCGATAACTATTAAATAACCTATTGGCTAATTGCCACTTCGATGCTTATTGAACAGAACTTTAATAATTGTAGCAGAAAACGTGCAATATTATTTTATATCTTCTTACTGTAAATAATTGTATAATTTAAGCTCCATATCCAATTTCACTTGATTTAATATTACTTGCGGTTATAAAATATTTCATCGATTGTGATTAATGGCAATATACTACGACAGTGACAGAATTTATATGCAAGTCTGAGTATAAATTAAATGAAAAATTACAGTTTATAGATAAATTTAAACTCAAAGTAACTCAAATAAATGAAATGTTACCCTTACGCCACAGCACTTTAATAAAACCAAATGCACATTTCAACAACCATGTTTGTCATCTTGCATTCCATATAGATTATAATCAATCGTAATCCCGATGCAAAGGTTTTGTATTGTATCGTGACCTTAGTCGTTGTGCTTTTATGACGGATGTTATCTTTGCTTCTTTGTACATAATGTTATTTGTTCTTCGTCGCTAGGCGTGTGTTTATGTGTTTATTAAACCGTATATAGCTCTAAGAACTTTTTTTTTTGGACTCTATCAAGGGCATCCTCATCTGCTTTCTTTAGTGACCATGCCTCACAGACGGGAAAAGGAGATGGCAAGAAGGTTTGAAGGTTTCCTGGTGATAAGAGGGTTAGCACTCAACACGAAGAAGACAAAGGTGGTGGTTTTCAGGAAAGGGGGAGGGAGAAGAGAAGTGTAGGTGAAATGGAAAGGTGGGGAAATAGATCAGGTGAGGGAATGGATGTACCTAGGCTACATTATGAGATAGTAGGGAGGGACACATGCAACATACATGCAAAAAGGCGAGGAAGGCGAAGGAGGGATTACGGGACGCCTGTGGGGAAAAGGGAAATGGACACTTAAGGAGATAATGCGGATATGGAATGTATGCGTAAGGAGAGGACATACATAGGACAATTGAAAAGGCACCTACACTTGGAAATTCGACACCAGATTATGTACTGAGGCAAGACAGGGAGCGAGGCGTTGGGGGTAGAGGCGGGGAAGAGAGCGGTGATGTATGATGTGGCAGTAAAAGAGAGAAAGAGGACAATCTGGCGAAAAGAGTGTGGAGGAACTAGAGAAGAAGGAAAGGCAGGGAAGGGGGTATCAGAATGGGAAAAAATAAAATAGAAATGTATGAGATAACGGAGATCTTGGTGAGGGAGGCGGGAAGGAGGAGAGTGGAGGGGAAAGAGGTCGAGGGAGAGATAACGGAGAGGTGGAAACAAGGAAACAAGTGGGAGCACATTAAAGATGGGGGGAAATAGGAAAGTCAAGGAATAACGTTAGGCACAAGGTGTTATAAATGTATTGAAGGAGACCAAAGTATCTGAAACGAGAGATAACGAGAGATAAACGAGGAGATGATAAGCGAATATTGAAGACATGATTGGAAATGTTGGTGGGAAGAACTATGGTGGAGAAGAGAGGAAAATGAAATGACGAGAGATTGGATAAGGGTGATGGAAACAAGGGCAAGGGAGCAGAGTTATTAGGGAAGATAAAAAGGAGGAGAGAAGAAGAAGGAAAATGAAAAAGATAAAGGTATATATGGAAGAGAGGCCAGGAAGGAGGAGGAGAGAAAGAGGGGGAATGGGAGGAGGCAATGGTAGGCGGGAAAAGTTTTGTAAAACATATAAAGATAATAATTTGTAAATATGAAGATGTAAATATGTATTGCCAAACTCATATTCCCTTTCATCTTTCGTATTTGCAAATCTTCATCTGCTGACTGGTCGGTTTCGCTCATTACCATATATTTGCTTAATCTTTGCTTAATAAGTTGTGTCCAGTATAGTTTTCACATAAAGATTTGTCACATTTTTATGCATAAGGTGGTTGTCAATTCTTCGTGTTTTTATTCTTTCTCCCATACTAGTTTTACAAGCGATTAAATTCTTTCAGTTCTTTAAGTAAACTCCTGTATTTAGGATTTCATCACAAGTGCTCCCTCTATATCTATTATTATTCAAGTGCTCCCTCTATTTATATCATTTGCATCGGCTCACTCAGTAAAACTCATCCCTGGTTTTCAAAATAGTCATTTCTGCTTTGGTAACATTTTCTGTCTCATTTATGACTTGGTAAAATACTCGGATTTCCTTATTCTGATTTTTCCTCAAAGGTTAAGTTTTCCTCATTGTTATTGTCATTGTCTTATGATCTTATATTTTCTCTATATAGTATTGTGTTGTAATACAATAATTCTTGTATTATTTTCATTTTCTCATGTGCTATCTCTAGTCACTCTTCATCATACCAATCGTTCTTGTTAGTCTGTTTCTTTTTATATGGATCGTCGTTTTGCAGTTTCCTTAATGACTTTTTTTATTTGTTTCCACATCTCAACTTATACGGTTTGGCAGCATTTGTCCAGTTATTCTGCAATCTTCCTCTGATATTCTGTTTTAATATCCTCATTATGCAATCTTTCCACGCCATATAGCTTTTCTATGTTTTTTGTTTCTTTTGCTCTATTTTTTCGTAACTTATCCTTGCTAAGAAATGATCGTATCCTGTGCCTGCTGCTCTCATGCTTCTCACGTTAGTAATTAAGTTCATACGTTTGCTTCCTACCAGTACATGATGATGTTGTTCATTTCCCTTTAGTTGATCAGTACAGTCCTTCTTTCCCAATCTTTGCATTATAATACTCCAATTGCTATTTTCATGTAATGTTTCGGAAATGATTCATATTCTTTTTCTAGTTATTCGTAAAATACATATTTTTTTCTTTATCGTTTTCTACTTAGGGTTCCTAGACATTGATTGGTACTGCTGGTTTTCTCTCTTCGCAAACGTATAACACATTACCTCTCTGATATTGTTTGAAAAACATAATCTTGTATATCTACAATATCTAGCACTAGTTGTTCTGTTTAAGACTTCCTGGCGCAAAAGTGCCCCTTACATTTAATAATAATAATAATTATTATAATAATAATAATAATAATAATAATAATAATAATAATAATAATAATAATAATAATTGAAAATGTGTCTTGTCAAATATGACAGAAAAATGTAAAATTTACACGAAAGATGGTCTACACCATCTTACACCTGAATGGTGTAGTGAACATTAATTAAAACAGGTCTGAGAGGAACTTCATATTTGTGGATGTTTGGACGATAGAGTTTACGGGCCTCGAATGATTAACTTGGTTATAGGTCATCTATAAGTGATCAGCTTTTTAACAAAGCTACTTTATTTGTTTCTGTAAGTAGAAGTTCTTGAAGCAACGCATTCGTCTCAGTCTAATGTATTTGAATATAATCGTCGCTGTTAATTAATTGCGACAGCGCGTTTGTTTTATCGGCTTTAACAATCAAAATATTATTTTTCTACTTTGCGTTGGTAATAACTTCATTTTAGCACCCAAAACAGTATTAAAATGAAAATTTGAGTGCTAAAATGAGTCTGGTATATTTTTTTTTCTTTATGTTGGCAACGGTTTGGTAGCCTGTCACGTCAACGAAATGTCAGTTGTAAGTAATAATCTTTGCATTATTTTCGTTGCACCATTCTTCGAATTTTTTATATTTGTGTTCGTATTAAGAACGCGACTTGTTCGTAAATAAATTCCAATCGTAGTTTGTCCAATTTCCCGTATTTCGGGTGGAGTACATTGCAAGTGTTTGCAACTCATATTGCGTCAAAGAAAACTGACATTTCAAATTAAACGTTCGACCGCCTCCTTATTTTATAATTTCACACAAACGTTACCAACCCGCGCAAATATCCCTAAATGTTGAATTACTTAACAAAGTTTAATTTTTCAAGTAAAAAGGGCGCAAAGTAGAAAAATAGTATAAAATACTCGTACAGAAGTCTATTCAGGGCATTCGTCCGTTCAGCCACACGCCTTCGCGGCTCGTGGCTGACTTTTGGACTCATGCCTGAAACAGTGCCTTCTGTAACTTGTTTTTTAATATACTATTTTTTAAAGAAATGCTACAAGATATTTGAATTGTTCCAAAATCCTCTAACTTTTTGGTAACTCACTGTATATAAAGAGTCCAAGAAAGTTAGGTGTGTGTCACATTTATCGCCAACCCAACTTCGACCACTGAATGATATCCCCAAGGATTTCTTGAAGGCTATTTTCCAGTAAATGTCCTGTATGTATTTTAATTCGATTAGAAATGCGTTTGATCCTTCTTACTAACAAAAACGGGCTTTAGATTTTGTATCAGATATTAGACCAGAATTTCCAGTTTGTTATTGGAACAAGAAGTTTTATAAATATCATATTCATTATATCTCGCAAATCAAAATAAAATCATATAAAATACTTCTCACTTGAAAGTAAAATTGATTTGGTTCGTAAATGCGAATAACGATAAAATATATAGTTTTAATAAATTTAAAAACAAATTCAAATCGAGTAATTTAGGTCATGAAACTCCTCATTGGGTTTCCTTAAAACCAGTCAGACACACATCACGAGGATTGGCGGGTGCGATTATTTACCAATTATTTTATTGACCAATGACATCACTTTGACTCACGGCAACTTATAGACAATTACGGTTAAAATTTTTATTCAAGTGCCGTCTCTACTCGTGATGTTTGTACGACCGCCTTAAAATTCGAATGCACGGCAGAATTTCTTTTAAAGGTAATAGTAATTGAACCTCACGAAACCATTTTATTAGGTATACATAGGTATATATTTGTTACTCATAGACTAGCCTGTCCTGAATATTTTGTCGTTTCTTTTCTTATCAGTGAAAAACGTTCTGTTTCACGTTATTTTTGAGAGATGTAATTAAACCTTAATAATATAAGACTTCCTAAAACTCACAAGTAACGCCATAACAAGCAATGCAAGTAATATTGACTTTTTCCTTATAGGGTCGAGTTGTGATGCCGTTTACAACAGTGACGTTTCTAAAAATGGAACGATATCCAGCCCCTCGTATCCTTCGCCTTATCCTTCTAGAACAACGTGTCGATACGAATTCCAAGGACGTGGCAAAGAAAGGATCCAGATCGTATTTCACGATTTCAACTTATACCATTTGAACGACGATTTAAAAGAGTGAGTATATGTCCAACGTTTAAATTAACAATTAAAATTTATTAGCGAGCTTGTGACGGTTTGAATAATAACATTAGGAATCGAACTCTTACATTCGTACTATTGGTACCGAATCAATTCTAAATAATATATGTTAATATGTTTATCAATAATTTAAGATACATTCTAGTAAACTAAGTATGGGCAAGAGTTGTCCTATTCAACTTCATGGCAAAGGTATCACAATTACACCTTTCGTTAGAAAAAATCTTAAATTGATTATCTAAATATTCCACGAAATAGATATTACGACCATAAGCGTTATGACCCAAACCTGGGATTAAAGATGGCGTTCAACAAAAAAAAATAATTTGTTCAATACACCGGGAACGTCCAAGCTGACGTGCATGATTAACGCATATGTTTTGTTGAGGATTTACCCCAATACTGGGAATTATCATCTACGACTCATTTAATAAACCACATTGCATACGATGAATTTTAACGTGTTCCACTGTAATTAATCTGATAAGTATGTAGCTATTTTATTTGCAGCATGAACAGATAAATGTGACACTGTTGACATGACACGTTTGTTTGTAAGTTTGTTGTTATAGTTGTTTGATATCTATTCAAATTCCTTGTCGCCAGTCTCCATTCAACAGCTGTTCTTTGAACTTCGTGATGTATTGTCGTTAGTATCTGAAGCAAAATTATTAATTTGTAGAACCATTCAATTCTTTTATAGCATAACATATGTTATAAATCATATTCATCTAAGGTATTGTTTTGATATATATGTATATGCGAAAAAAACTGTATAGAAATGTTTCACAAAATATTAGTAGAAGTTTAGAAATATGGCAAGATGAAAACATTAGTTAATAATTATTACGATCAACGTAAATTCTGGTTGGATATAGGTTGTCAAGGCTGTATATTTGAATACTTTGATAAGTTCAGGTTGAGCAAAAAGGTTCGTGGGATCCAAATTTGATGTACACTCGTGTTAGGAGGGTCGAAAATTTCGAACGGAGCATATTAAGTAAATACATCGATGGTTGGGAGCGATGCATAAAACTGCATGTTAATTGTACGGAGTGCAAGATGCACAATATATCTCGAATACTAGAAAACGCCCGTCGTACAAAACCACTGTACCCTTAATAAGTGGCGCCCATTAATATAATTGCTTTCCCTCTCATACAGCCCAATGCAAGTCAAGTATGTGTTTACATTACCAAACACCTCTCCTCGGACGATGCTCGCGGACCTACAGATGATGCTCTCACATGGGCGTGCATTCGGGTAACCAAATAATACGGCAAGCAACATGAAAGACAAACAGCAATTACTGATTATGAATACCGACCATAATTAGTATTAACATACCGGGTGCTCCAGCACCCTTGCTTAAGCACTCTTCGGATCGTGCCTACACCTTCTTTATCCGTCTCTCCATTGCTCCGCCAATGGTGATCTTCGTGTACCCCTAACGTCTGTTCGTAGCGTCAAGCAGAATAGTTATTAGACATAGTCAAACATATATTCAAGTCACGTCCGATGCACTTGCGTGCCCGCGCCCATTATCTGACCAGAACAGATACAATGGACCACACGCCGTTACCTGCGTGCTGCAGTATCGCTAGCTTGGTTGCATTTGCATGCCTGCGCACACAGGCCGTCAGCAGACAGCCCGCGTACCAACAATTCCTCGAATTGTGTCATGTGCCCCAGTGCGATCCCGCTTCGCAACGCTGACAGAAATGCATCTACCATCACATTCCATGACATAGGTATATAGCTAGCTATGTCGATAACCTTCACACCGGGAACCCAGTTACATCTAGCAGCAACAACAACAACAACAGCCGCAACAACGGCAACAGCAACAACATTAACACGGCCACACAGCACCAGCAGCAACACCTCTGCATTCAGTCTGCACAACTCCGCTGGCAATCGCTCGCTCACCTGTAACGTACTCAAAGCAGTTGTCATTAATACATTTCAATACTCACCCAATAATACTAGTCATTGTTCACACCAATGACCGTAACACAAATATCACAACAACGCAACTACTGCGCCAACCCTCGCCGTGCGCCCACACGCCACTGTGAGAGCAAAACCCGAAATGTTTTCGGTACGATGACGAATGTGTCCTTCCCGTAAACAACCCCACCGCCAGGGCCAGTGTGGTATGGGGGAAAGCAATAAACCTCTACAACGTCTTCATAAATATACTCATCCCTATTATAAGTAAATGCGCGTAAAATATGTAATATTTACTATAGAATAATATACTGAAATGTTTTAAATAAAACGCAACCGTAACACTCCGGTGCAATAAAAGTTTCCACCTTTTAAAACAAAATTGTTTATAATTTTTGTTAATAGATATTAAATGATAATGTTAATATTATGAGAATGTTATTTCTTAGATGCTACAAAAAAAATACAGTACAGGTGTATTTTAACAAAAGGAATCAAGGAATATATGAAATATACAGAAAACTTTACAACACAAAAATTAATTAATTAAATTTAAACTATTGGCATTCTACGACTACTCAATACTTGGTATTACCTCCTGTGACTCTAATTACAGCCTGTAAATGCCTTTGCAAATTCTCAATTAAGTGACGGGTATTGGCCCTAATGAATAAAAATTTAGCAAATGCTTTAAGTAAAAATAATTGCTAGATTTTCACATGAATAAAATTTTTAAGCAAATGCTCCATTTTTACATCTGTGTAGCAATTGTTTGCGCATCAGGTCTCAACCTGCAAATTATATAGTCTCGATTTATGCGTGCAGTAGATGTGGCATTAATACAACAACGTCCATTCAGTACATCTGTTATATTTTTGTGAAAAATAAAAACGTGCACTTTGCGATATGGCAGATTCGCGTGGAAGTGAGGAATTTTATAATAATGATGAAGAAATTGACAAACAGTTGATATTTGTCCACAAAGGAACATCGTTCTTAATAAATCACATGTTCCTCATTGTTACGGCTGTATTTTATTTAAGACATTTAAGTATATTATTCCATAGCAAATATTACATATTTTACGCGCACTTACTTATGATAGGGATGAGAATATTTACGAAAGCGTCGTAGAGGTTAATGTTTTCCCCCCATACCACACTAGCCCTAGCGGCGGGGTTGTTTACGGGAAGGACACATTCGTCATCGTGCCGTGAACATGACCAGTTTTGCTCTCACAGTGGCGTGCGGGCGCACGGCGAGGGTTGGCGCAGTAGTTGCGTTGTTATTATGATATTTGTGTTATGGTCATTGGTGTGAACAATGACTAGTATTATTCGTTGGTTATTAAGATGTATTAATGACAACTGCTTTGAGTACGTTACAGTTGCGGCAGTGATTGCCAGTGGAGTTGTGCAGACCGAATGCAGTGGTATTGCTGTTGATGCTGTGTTGCTGTTGCCGTTGTTACGGCCGTTGTTGTTGTGGTTGTTGTTGCGAGATGCAACTGGATTCCCGGTGAAAGGTTATCTATTAGCTAGCTATCTACCTGTGTCATGGAATGCGGAGGTGATGCATTCCTGTCAGCGTTGCGAGGCGGGGTCGCACTGGGGCACATTGGCACAATTCGAGGAATTGTTGGTACGCGGGCTGTCTGCTGACGGCCTGTGTGCGCAGGCATGCAAATGCAACCAATCTAGCGGTACTATAGAACGCAGGTAACGGCGTGATCGCTTGACCTGGACGCAAGTCCAGTGGTCCATTGTATCTGTTCTGGTAAGATAATGGGCGCGGGCACGCAAGTGCATCGTACGTGACTTGACTATCTGGTTGACTATGTCTATTAACTATTCTCTTTGACGCTACCAACATACGTTAGGTGTACACGAAGATCACCATTGGAGGAGCAATGGAGAGACGGGTAAAGAAGGTGTAGGCACGATCCGAAGAGTGCTGAAGCAAGGGTGCTGGAGCACCCGGTATGTTAATGCTAATTATGGTCGGTATTCATAATCACTAATTACTGTTTGTCTTTCATGTTGCTTGCCGCATTATTTGGTTACCCGAATGCACGCCCATGTGAGAGCATCATCTGTCGGTCCGCGGGCATCATTCGAGGAGAGGAGTTTGGTAACGTAAACATATACTTGACTTGCATTGGGCTGTGTGAGAGGGAAAGCAATTATATTAATAGGCGCCACTTATTAAGCGTGCAGTAGTTTTGTACGACGGGCGTTTTCTGGTATTCGAGATATATTGTGCATCTTGCACTCCGTACAATTAACATGAAGTTTTATGCATCGCTCCCAATCATCGATTTATTTACTTAATATGCTCCGTTTGAAATTTTCGACCTGCGAACATCATGTTAAAACAGAAAAGGAGGCCGCTTTAAACGTCTTAATACAACAATACAAAGATATGTTTAACGTCTCACTTACAACAAAACAGTTATCAAAAAAAAATTAGTAATATGAAGACAGAAATTAAAAAGATGTTTGACGTTAATAAGACAGGTAATAAACCAATGGTCTATACGGCTTGGGAAAAATTATTATTAGAAATGTTGGATGTACATAAGAATCCCGTCTTTAAAAAAATTTCAGGTATATATAAAATTTTTATAATGTTTTTTTTACAATTTTTATATAATTTATAATTTCTTTAAACTAAAAAGCATACTCTTTTATGCGCTATGTCTGCTGGAGCTGTCGAAACAATATTACTTGATAAGACCTATACTTCATCTAGTGACTTTCCTATCCCTACAGCGGCAGCTTATAGTACTATTCCTACAAAAAAAAATAAAACATCAAATAATTTACCAGAAACTAACGAAACAAAAAAATATCAACTACTGAACTGCAACGATTAGTTTTATTAGAGCAGCTGAAATTATGTCGTACGCAACAGGAAGAAATCCCCAAGAGACAACAAACTACTGTACTCCTTAAATCAAGCACTGTTGTTGCGGAGGACGATAACTTGTTTCCCAATATATAGTCAGGGAACACATTTGTAAAGAGTATTCGTTTTTTTCATTCTTACTAATTGTGTGATTTAATTGTGAAACTAGTATTTATATTTTATTTTGGGTCGGAGTTAAGAATAAATATTCAGAAAATGGATAAATGTGACTTTATTTTTATTTCTAATTATTATACGGTAAGCCAAAGACGGGTATATTTGAGTAGCAATCACTGGTGATAACAAGATTTGCCTTCGAAAACGAGAATATAGAATATATACATATAGATTATTGCAGAGTATTTGAGTTGTTAATTCTCTTTTTTGCTGTCCTAATTGACGAATTATAACGTGCGTTCAAGAAAAATCTTAATTTAGGAGGGCTGTGAAATTCAATTGGTGTTTAAAGGTACTTTAGCCACAATCGAAATGTCAATTTAATTTTAACAAGACGTCAAAAGTGAACACTGCTTTACTCATAAAAATGGTTATCATAACAGAGCAGAAAGCAAAATTATTGGAATATTATTTTTAAATAGGCCAAAAAGTTGATGGCGTTTGGCATTATTCCATTCCTGAGAGCTTTACAGATTTCCATGAAGAATATATAATGTGTATTTTGAGGTTAGAACCTCATCTGTCAACACTGACATTAATGTAGTTTCTCTTGGTTGTGGTTAAAGTATCTTTAAACACCAATTGAATTTCAGAGCCCTCCTAAATTAGGATTTTTCTTGAACGCACGTTATTTGGTGTCAAATTGTCGTCATTTTGTATGTCAATTTCAACTTGAGTTGAAAACTGAAAATCTTCATCATTTAAACGTTTAGCGATATTATGAAGCACAACGCAGGCAATTATCGTCGACGGTATTTTTCCTAATTTACTCCTAATTTTATACCGAAGGACAGGAAACCTTGCTTTTAACTGCCCGAAACATCGTTCAATAATAACACGTTCTCTGCAGAAAATGTTATTATTCACACTAGAAAACATTTCGTTTGCATTACAAGTTGCTTTTACGTTAATGCTGGGGTATCCTTTGCGGTTGATATATTCATCGCCGAATTTATGAAACTTTGGAATTCTGATGTGTGTGCAGTCTATCGCACCGATGGCAGTTGGAAAACGGTATCTCTCTGACCACAATCGTTTCCACGAAATCTTCAGCACTTCTAGGAAATGTAATGAAAATATTGGCCTTTTCCAAAAGTGCCTGCACTGAACTCGATGTTTTACAGAGAGTAGTCTGGTGAACGCCGAGTTCTCCAGCTACAGAATTTTGGTAGCCCGGGTCCGACAACTTCCGCAGAAAGACTTCCATCTTACTGATAGGTAATAGTCCAGCACCTCGTCTTTCACCAGTATCAGTTAAAAAATAATTAGCTAACCACTCAACATTTTCGCGGTTAAACCGATATGACTTTTCCGTCTCTACAATTTTTACGTGTGCTGTATATTTTTTACGCACATTCATGTATTCCGCCATAATTAAAAACGCGCGAATAAATAAGAAATTACGTGTACGCCGCAGAGAACCGAAGTTGATTGTACAAGCAAATGATGCAGGGGTCGACCTACCTTACAAATTTGAAAGCAATTGCTACACTAGAAAAAACAATTCCTTAATTTATTCATCACGTTTTAAGCATATGTAAGCAATTGCTTCTATTTATTAAGAAAAAGCTTTGACTATAAGCAATTTCTGCCCTTTCAAGCAATTGCTGGCAGCTAAAGCAATCACTTCAGTTTTTATTCATTGGCTTTCAAGCATTTACTTTCATTTTATAAGAAAAAGCAATTGCTACATTTTTATTCATTTATCTTGTGGAATATTCTCCCATTCTTCGAGAAGAGTAATACGCAGTTCATCTAATGAAGCCGGCACTACAGGTCTACGTCTTTCTTGCTTGTCCATCAGGACCCACACATGCTCTATAGGATTTAAGTCAGGGGAGCATGCTGGCCAATTCATACGGGTTATTCCGACTTCTTCCAGATATTCGTTAACATACCTGGCAACGTGGGGTCTTGCATAATCCTGCATTAGGATGAAATTATTGACAATAAAAGGAGCAATATATCTATAATGTATTGATGTATTAATGTATCTGTAATGAAATGCCACCCCATACCATAATTGATCATCCTCTATGATTGACTCGAAGAAGGAATGTATAGGGTGCATATCGTTGACCAGCTATTCGCCAAACTTGTTGTCGGCCATCGGAAGAATATAGGTAAAACCTAGATTCATCAGTTAATAGTACGGTACCCCACTGCCGTATTTCCCAACTTAAGTGGATATGAGCAAATTGTAGCCTTGCTGTTCGATGATCGGGGAATAATTTTGGACCATGGGCTGGTATGTAAGACCCTCTTTCGGCTAATCTTCTACGAACTGTCCATACACTTACGTCAACACCGCGAGCCTCTCTGAGTTGATTCCTAGCCTCAATGGAGGTAGAAATGCGATTTCGTAACGCCCGTAGTACGATAAAACGGTCATCTCCTGCAGTTGTTTTTATTTTTTTACAATATCCTGATCTTCGCGTGTTTCTGCCAGTCTCTCTATATCTTTGGACAAATTTTTGCACCACTGTATGAGTACAATGAACAACATACCTCAAACTTCTACGATCTTCAACAGCCTTGGCAGAATCTTCGACGTTTAAATGCATTGTGGAGTCAAAAGCAGAGCACAGTATGTTTGCCAATCAAAACAAAACCAATAGAAATTTAACTTAAATGCTTATAGGCGCACACTTCAACCTTGCCTGACAAGTAAATTTAACGTTTAGACAACATTTCGAAAAAAAGAAAGTAGTTTATACACCAATGCAGTAGGCCTTGAAGTAAATATTTGATACTACACACAACTTTTTGGTGTTATTATTCACTGAAATATACTACACATTTTGCCAATTCAGTACGTGCTATTAGATGGAAACTTTTTATTGCACCCAAGTGTATGATAAACGTTTCGGGCAAGGTTTCGAAGTCATATTTTTTTTGCAATTATCTGGTTATAAGGTTATTAGAGGAAAAAGGAAAGCACGTTGTAACTTTTGATAAATCTCGAAAACGATTAAAGGATTTTTAATTTCTGGAAAAGGGAACAGGAATCTATCAATACAAATATAATGCAAATAGATCCCGCCACGGAAGGCTACAAGAGAAACGTCAGAAAACGATGAGACTGTATCAATTTGACCGCTATAGTTCACGACAGTTGTCTTCAGAGTTCAAATAAAACGTTGCTAAAATGGTATGCTCACACAAAAATCAAAGTCACGTGTTAAATATAAGACAAAATGAAGTGTCGTTAATAAAACTAAGGTGCTAACAATGAATAAGGTAATAAATAATGGACAATAATTTGCGAAATTGACATAACACCAAGAAAACAAGTAAGTGTTAAGTCAAGTTGATACTCCGTCCATGTACATTCCACGCATCTAACATAAATTTCAATAACGGAGTTCGAAGAACCCTTAAAGTTATTTTTTTATTAAGTTATATTATTCACCACAGGAACACGAACTAATAATTATAATATTTAAAAGGAAGTCTGAGATAAAATTTAAATTCAATTCAATTCAAATATTGAGCCCAATTTTTTGTAAAACTGAAATATATCAATTTGGTTTAAGTAATTTTTGAAGAGATGCAAATTACAACGTTCTTTCACGTGATTAGGGAGACAATTAAATAGTCTTAATCCAATTATATCCGAAGCAAACAGCGTATAGCAACATTGATGCTACTTGAGAACGATACAGGTTTATCAATTGACTTTCAATATAGATATGTGAAAAACGATTGCCACCAACGTGCAAATTTAATTTGGGACATATTTAGAAAGTTCATTATTCAAAAACCATAAATTCATAGTTTGTAGTGCTTCAATGCATTTCGTTTACAGGTTATTACTAATAAAGAACCACCGATGTGTCATCTGCGAATATCATGAAATTCAGTCACTAAAAAGACTAATGCCCTGTTTCACAAACGCTAATCGGTCGTTAACGGCTTGTTAACGAATATTCAAAAGTTTGCCGATTCGTTATCGAGTCTTTAATCCATCGTCAAATACCAAATGTATTTGACCTGTCCATCATCAAATATTTGACGATGGATTAAAGACTCGATAACGAATCGGCAAACTTTTGACGATTCGTTAACAAGCCGTTAACGATCGATTAGCGTTTGTGAAACCGGGTAATAAAGTCTCCAATTAATGTGTATCGAAAAAAGCACGGAGCAATACTAATATCTTCACATGCACATACAATGTGTAGAGTTGATATAGTTGTGACATTTAAAGTCTAGTTTATTGTCTGCATTCGCATAAAGAACTCCCAAACAATTCTTATCAAAGTATGCTATCGATGTAGATTTCCCTTCACGAAACCATACTGGTTATTTCTAATTAATTCAGTATTTTTAAAAAATGAATTAGTCGCTTCAGATAAGCATAGTCAAATATTTTTGAAAACACATATGTGCTACTGATCTATAATTGCGTCTGCAGTGTTTATCGCATTTTATTAAGAATAGTGATTATTTTACTTATTTTTAGACTACAATACCAGTAGATAAAGGCAGGTTTACCAAATAGCAAATATGTGTTACAATAGCCTGGAGCTACTCTCCTTATTAATGCTGGATATACTTCATCGGGGCCACCATGTATTTTTTATATCAAGGAATAGGATACGAAATATCTTCCGCAAATGGATAAATACAACGAATTAGAATATGTTTTCTGAGAAATTTTGTATTATTTCAAGAGGAGAAAGATGTAATAAATTTATTTACAATAACATCAGGATTATAATACAATTGGTCGCCGCATGTGAGATGCATATTATTATAAGATTTATGGTTATTAGAGAGAGAAGTAATTGTTTTCCATGCGGCTTTTCTAGGATTTTGAAACTAGGTCTCTTTCATTTTTCTATTCAAGTTGTTGTAGGTCCTTTTGGACAACTCTGGGTAAGTGCATTTAAGATGAAATAAATTCTTAGGATTACTGCACTTTATTATTAACCAACCATGTTTTAGGTGATGCATTTCTGTTTAACAAATTAAACTTTTAAAAATTAACCTCAAAGTTGGAGCTAAATATTCTGTTAAAGCAATCGAAAGCCTGATCAATATTCTTCAGCATAAAAACCGAAAACCGAAATCCTCTCGACCCTCTCGACATAACCCATCGAATAATGTATCGATATTAAAGCTCGAAATTTTCCTCTTGTGGCGGTTGGTACTATTACAGTTGTCACGGTCAGCCTACGAAATTCCTCCGCTGCATACTCCATATTAAAATCTCCACACAGAAACAAATTAATATCAGATAAACAAATGAATCTGACACATCTGGCGATATTAAAGCTCGAAATTTTCCTCTTGTGGCGGTTGGTACTATTACAGTTGTCACGGTCAGCCTACGAAATTCCTCCGCTGCATACTCCATATTAAAATCTCCACACAGAAACAAATTAATATCAGATAAACAAATGAATCTGACACATCTGGCAATACAATATATATTAAATTTTTCACATGCTGATCTGTAACACGTTAAAAGTATACAACATACATTTATTACTGTAATACTTAGAAGCACACATTTCAATATGCTCATCCTCACAAAAAGTTTTCGAAACCATTGATACACATTGATACACCCACATAAAAAAAACTAATACAAGCTCCTGTATGACATTCAAACACACTGACTTTAAAGGACCGATACTTCGGCGGACGTTTCAAGACAATATCTTCACACAATAGTTCTGGAAATATTATTTTTAAATAAGTACGTTTTTCTTCCGCTATTTTCTTAGGGTGAAACCTGTATACGTGGAGATCGACGAATTTCCTCATGCCATTTTGCTGTGATCAATTGCTACCAACGATACATGCACGTTTTCTTGTTAACGGCGGTCGAATTGTTAGTTTCAACAACCAAAATTGACTCGTTTTCAACAACAGTGAAAATGTTTGCAAATATATTGTAATGGTTACAATTTACAGTAACAAATGGTGAGAAATAGATTTAAAATGTAACCATAAACTTTAGAAATTGAAAATGAAATGGGAGTCCTTGAGCCGGTCCTGTTTTAAAGTGTACATAAGGTAGAGTTAGTTTAAATATGTAGTTAAGATATTAGAATTAAGAGTAGAATATTAACCTGTAAATGTGAACACCGGCCCGCGCGTCCGAAACGCTCGAAGAATCGCGACACGGGCTATCCGCGTAAACCGAACGTGTTTCCGAAAATCGGGAAAAGTTCCGGAAACTCGGTCACCAAAAGGCTTCCTTCGGAGCGTAGGAATCTTTTATCCAGTGGGGTAGCACGGCCGATTCCCAGATTTCTCTACTTCCCAATTTTCACGTTCACGCGGATAATCACTCAAAAAACAACTCGTCGTCAACTTGTGAGCAAAATTTATATATTAAGCTGCCACCAGCCCCCAAGATAGACGACTACCTTCGTCAAATTAGGGTTAGAGGTTTTTCATTAATTAATTAATAAAAAAACAAAAAAGTAGTTTAAATAACTTTAATATAAAAAAATGATTAGATTAAAATAAAATTCAATGACGTTATTATAGAAGGAAAATTATAAAATTTAAATAAACTAAACTGTGTCACCATTTGTGAACTCTATTATAAAAAGAAAATTATTAAATTTAATTAAGCTAAGCACATAAAATACGCACATAAAATATAAAAAGAAGCGACGAACGAACTTGTGATCGACATTTAACAAAGACGATTCCTCATAAAACTTTTATACTTTTTAAATTACTTACTTTAGAGGAAGGAAAGAAAACTTGCCCTTTTTAAATTTAATTCATCAAAAATAGAACTTAACAGAACCCACATAATTTCGCACTTGTTACAAATAAAAATCTCTTACATTTCCTCTTGTCCTTTAATCCCAATGGATTGAAACAGGGAAACTCGACTGTTTAATCTTCTTTCACCAACAACTTTATTTAATACCCGAAATCCGTAACAACAATCAAATATATTTGAATTCTAATAATAGAATTTTCCACTTTTTATACACTTCAAACTTGAAACAACGCCGATTAATTTTAAATATTTTCTGAGATGTTACTCTAGACTTTACAATTTAACTTAACACCGCGCGACATCTTCAACGATTCCCGGCTTCCTTAAGGGACCCGTAACTATCTGCCTTCCGAAGGGGCACCGGATGACTGCCTGTTTTTCGATCTTACCCCGTCTTAAAAATCATATTTTGAAATATGATAATCGGCGAGCGGGGACGCAGCCCACGCAAGGTGCGGATCTTTGGCGCTATTCGCGCTAATCTTTATTTACGTCCTGAGTCGTAGTGCTCGGTATTATAATTAATCTACTTAAACAAATATCCGCATCCGGCAAACAACGGGCGTTAAAAAGCATTTATAGCAATTTCTAAACACGTATGTTTATTGCCGGCTTATCGGGTTCGATAGAATTCTTTGTCAAGGCGCAATCAGCATATTTCAAGCGTGCCCGCTCGTACTAGCGCGAATCTTTTATTTATATTCTGAAATCGTAAGCGGTCATTTTATTAATTTACTTAAACAAATATTCACATCCTGCGAACAATAGGCATGATTAAGAGCAATTTATATTATATATTTGGCTTATCGGGTTCCATAGAATTTTCTTTCCGGACGCAATCGTTACATTTCAAAGCGCGACCGTATTTTAAACCAATATATGTAAGCAGGGTGGGAATTAAATATCTCTAATTTTATTTCTAAGCCGTATTAATTGGCGGCGGTCTACATAAATATAGAATTTATAATATAAATGTAACGAGATAATTTAATTCGCATTTGCACGTGAACGGTTGGCGCGAGAAAACTCTTGAAAAGATTGTACGATTTTCAGGTAAGTCAACAAAAAAGAAGCGGTCGCATATGTAATTATATTAGAGCATTTGGAGCTTAGCCGATTTATGGTCATTCGGATCTATCGGAGGACTCGACGTGGGTTTTTTACGAGTGAACGACTGACAAGTCTAATTGATTTATAGCGCTCGGTACCGACGAAATCACGTGCGAGCACGTGATATCCACATGCTCTGCGAGGGCGAATGCTTGCAGGTGATCGAGGAAATCTATGTGGGAGTACTTGATATAAATAAGCGTAAGCTCGTTGGCAAGAGAACAGTCGAAAAATCGACACAGTCGTCGACATTCGACAGAATCTTCTTTAGATACTCGTGTATAACGGTCAGTAAGTTTCTTTTATATTGTTAATATTATATGCCTAAATACAACGAATGTCTATTTGTTTATATGCTTTGCGTCTTGCCTGAACCCCGATAAATATAATGTTTATTTATTAAATTTAACCTGAGATAATTTGAGTCTATGTTCGTTGTTTGATTTTGAATTATGTAAATTTGAGTTTTTATTTGCATATATGTAATTTGTGTTTAATAAATGAGCCATTTTTGTATACCTGTGCATTTTTAATTGTTTTTTAAAACGACTTTCACAATTCATTTGATTTTATTTTCATTTAAAATAAAATCCCATTTATAAAATCAAAACTATTGTAACAATATATATATATGTATATATATATATATATATATATTTATATATAATGTGTGTGTGTGTGTGTAGTGTATATTCGTTCGTAAGCAATCGTACGATTAATACAATTATCCAATTTTCAATTAACATCACTTGCATTTAACTAGGTAAATTTAAATTTAAAGTTTTCATGAATGAGTAATCCGTTTGTGGTAGTTCTTATTAATGTGTAGTTTGTTTGCGGCAGTTGTTCCCAATAATCCAAAGTACACAGCCGTGTTCCAGCTATGTCAATGCAATTCTGGTTAATCAGTGCACCCGTTCCTGAGACAGAATGCAGCGATTTTGTTTCAAGATGGCAGACATTTTGCTATAGGATGTATGCCAATTCCGTGTCCCAGCTGTACAATGCAAAATCTCCGTTTAATCGAATCTGTAACTTGACAAGCATTAATTAATAGTTATGACAATATCAAATATTACAATTTACATCGAGTTAAAAATCTCAAATCTCATAAGATCAAACGTCAAAATCCAATTCAATATTTTGAAAGTATAAAAGAAATAAATAATATTAAGCGTTAAGCATCAAATGCTTCATCTTTTATTGTTGCATATTATTGAATTTAATGTTGACATTTGCATGTTCCAATGAAATACATGAAAAATATTGTTTTGTTACAATTTAATTGGTTTTATATATTTTTTCGATTTTGAATATATAGATTTTTCATTTATTTACAATTTTGGTTTTATTGAAATTTGCATTTTTGAATATTTAGTTATTATAGTTATTATATATTACAGTTTTCCAAATTTGACAGTTAATTTTTTTTCTATTTTCATATATACTTTTCAAATTTGTTATATTTTTACGATTTTTTCCATATTTGTAACGTTGACATTTTTCGCATTTGCGGCAAATTACACTTAAATTTCTTAATGGTTTGAAAATATATTTTAGTTTAAAAATTGTTGTTTTCGAGCCAAGTTTTCTTTGATTTTTTGCTTTTCTACAATGTTAAGTTTTTTACATATTTTGATTTTTTTACACTTGTTGTATGATGTTTTTTTATTATTTTGCTGCATTTGCCAAATGCCACTTTGATCTTTTTTACAGTTACAGTTTTGTTACAATTAGTTTTATTTACATATTCAATTCAATCGCTTTCTTGGGAGTTGTCCTTTTTAATTTTTTCGTATATCTTTTGAAAATATAAAAATTTTTAACTAGTTTTACATTTTTGAAATTTATCTAAACTTTGACATTTTCCCATTTCTTCCATTATTGTTTTTTTATTTTATTTTTTGTTTCTACACTTTTACGTTTGTGACTGTTAACTTTATGCGTTCGATATGAATATTTCAGGTGACGCAATGATCAATAACTCTTTGGGGATATACCAGGGATGGCCAACCTGCGGCTCTTTGAAGGATTATTTGTGGCTCTCGATAAATGTACCCGAGTTCCCTTTTCGTCTTTGTGCTATTATATTTTTAAAAATTATTATCGTTCCGTGTGTGTTTCAAAATGTCTTTTAAATTACTGACAACAAATATGAGAGACTAAGTGCAACATTGTAAGAAATTTCATTTCCGTCCAAGTTAAGAATGATATGACTCATCGAAAACTGTGCGAACGAACATAAACAGTGGCGTAATCGTCCGTAATCGATCGACTCCAGGCCGATTTTGAATTTGTAAACTTTCGTTGCAACGGGCAGTTGACATTGTGGTCTGGAGGAAACAATTTGTATCACTCTTGCTACGGATATCATTTGTAATCTGGAATTTTTGGTAAGTTAACTAAATTTGTTTCGTAGTATGTAACACGTGTTGTTATAGTTTTAATAACACAAAACTTGTATTTTCTAAATTTCTTTATTTATTTCCAGTTCTTTTAAAAATATGACGACAGAAAACGAAAATAGAAAAAGAAAATACGAGCAAGAGTATTTGTACATCGACATTATGAAATCAATCATTCTCAGTTTTCTAATCAGTATTCACCAAATTCCAAATTAAGATCAGTGTCTTGTATTAGTAGTAGGATTTCTCCGGAGGAAATTGAAATACTGTTTACAAGAAAAACCAAAAACCAAAACTTGCTTTATTTATGTTGACAACCCAATGTTTCTATGATTAACAAATTAGTGCGACCTTGCCGGGCGACTGTTGCTAACTAAACTAATTACTCAATGAAATTCGGAACATTCCGCCCGCCTCGGCCTGTGACGAAATAAAATAAAATAAAATAAACACTGCTAGACGCTAGTTGCCTCGAGATCGTCCTTCTTGGAGAGGAGGCACAGCTTGACGATTGGCCTCTTGAGAACCGACGTCGCGGTCTTGACGGTAACGACGCGGACGTGACCGTCTTCTCCAGCGTGTGTCGCTGTTACTAGTTCGAGCGGCCATTTGGTGGGAGCATAGAGCTCGTTGACTACGAGGACGAGGTCACCGATCTGAAAAGACACATGTGGCTTACACCACCTTGGCCTTCCCTGCAGCTTCAATGCCCAGCGACTCCAGAAGCTGTCTCGCATCTGCTGGATCAACTGCCACCGAGACAAGCGAGAAGCTGGAAGCTGCGAAATAGTTGGCTCTGGAACTGCAGATAGTGGGGCCCCAATCAAAAAATGGCCCGATGTGAGCACATCAAGGTCTTCAGGATCATCGGTGAGACCCTGAAGAGAATTGAAGCATTTCCTCAAAGTTGAATGTCGTCTCACCGTTCACCCGGCGCAAATGGTGTTTTACCGAATTCACCGCCGCCTCCCAGAGTCCCGCAAAGTGAGGAGCGGATGGAGGGTTGAATTTCCACTCAACCCCGTCGTTCGCGAGAACTGCTGCGATCGTCTTGAACTCTGTTGATGCTGCAGTGAAGAGTGAGCGAAGCTCGCTGTCAGCTCCGTGGAAATTTGTACCGCAGTCGCTCAAAATCGTTTTGCAGAGGAAGCGGCGTGGAATAAATCTTTTGTAAGCGGTGAGAAAGGGTTCGGTCGTGTAGTCTGACACCGTTTCCAGATGCACGGTCTTGACCGCGAAGCAGACGAACACAGCGATGTACGTTTTCATAGATTTGTGCCCACGGCCCTTATTTGTACGAAGGAAGATCGGACCGGCATAATCCACGCCTGAGTGAAGGAAGGGCCTCGACTCTCTCTCTCTCTCGGCAGATCTCCCATGGGCTGAGTTGCTGTCGCAGCGCGAAATCTAAGACAACGGATGCACCGTCCGATGAAAGTTTTGACTCAAGGTCGTCCCGAGATGAGCCAAAACCGTTATCGAAGAGTAGCGAGAGTCAGCTCTGTACATTGTCTGACGGTGAGCTTGATCGATGAGCAACGATGTAAGCGGCGACTCTCGAGGAACAATGATCGGGTGGCGCTCGTCCTTGTCCAGGATGGAGTGTTTGAGTCTACCCCCAACGCGAAGAAGTCCTTCCTCACTCAAGAAAGGGTTCAACCGCAGCAGCGGTCCCGTTGTGATGTTGGTTCGTGACGTGAGCACCTGCACTTCCCCGTGGTCGTTTTTGCTCGAGTCTAATGATGCTCGACAGAGGGAAGAAGGGAGAAGAGTAGGTGATACCTGGCGCTCCTTTCTTCCTTGCTCGCTGCAAAGCCGCGAGTTCTGGAGGAAACGTCGACACCAAGCGACGACGTGCTGGAGGCAGGCAAGACTCGAGTAACGAATCAGGAGATCCCATGGCTCGCTGATTTCCTTGGCTATTGCCACAAATTCCAAATTAAGATCAAATAAACTTGCTTCTTTAAAATAAAATTTAAGTAAACAACAGTCAATTTTGATGACCATTAGCGATCAAGCTAATAATGTGGCTGAAGCCAGTGTTGTTATTGCCTGGAATATTGCTCGTCCAAAACGCCCGTATGGAGATGGAGAGTTTATTAAAAAAAAACTTGGAAGATGTACTTAAAGTTTTAGATCCAAATGCAGCATTGCACAAAGTTGTTTCGCAAATTCCCATCTCGAGGCACACAACCGAACGACGCATAACTGCAATTAATACATCTCTTGAATATAGTTTAAAAAATGATTTGAAGAACTGTGTTGCATTCAGCTTATCCCTTGAAGAGATATCACAGCTCTTCCGAAATTGGCAGTTTTCATATGTTTTGTTTCACCTAACTTCCTTGCTAAAGAAGAATTATTAGATTTAGTAGCCACGGTGTCGATATTAAAAATGCATTAGATTCCATAATGAAAACTTTTGATGTGTCTCTTAATAAACTTGTAAGCAATATTGGGCTTTTAAGAGATGATTCTCAAGTTTCACAATTCATACGGATTCAACAGCATAATTCATCAATAACATCACGTTACAAAATATTTAAAATATCCGGAAGTTATGAAAACAGTTTTACACATTGTAAATTACATTCGCACCAATGCAAAACATCATCGACAACTCAAAAATTTCCTTGAAGAATTAAAGGACGAAGAACTTCCAAGTGGCATTAATTTCTTTTGCAGTGTTAGATGGTTATCCAGCTACAACGTATTAATTTGTAGATTTGTTTGACTCGATAACTGCATTTCTAAAAGAAAATGAAATAACCTATTCAGAATTAGACGATGACGAGTGGTTACAAGACTTATTGTTTTTGCAGGGGAAAGATAAAATAATATCTGACCTCTCACAGTGTTCAAACTAAATTAGAACTTTTCAAAAGAACATTAAAAATTTAAAAACATTTCCTCGAATTAAAAAAAAAACTGTTCCAATATGAAAAAGAAAAACTCGACGAGTCTATAAAAAAGCTAGAAGGAATATTGACGGAATTCCAAAATAGATTTCAAGACATGAAATATTTTAAATCGTCTCTTCATTTTTTTCTGGATCCATTTGAAATTAACATAATTCAATTCCAATATAATTATGACGCCAGAAGCATCTGGAGAATTAGAATTAATAGAGATGCAAGAAGATCAAGCTCTACAATTAAAATATAAGTCGAGATCGATTACTGAAGACTGCTTGTCGAATTATTTCAATATTCGGAACAACGTACTTATGTGAATCATTTTATTCCGCTTTAAAATTCGTGAAATCCAAACACCGATCAGTATTAACTAACAAGCATCTCAAAGAATTACTGAGAAGTGCTGTCACCAATTATTCACCAAATTTTAAAGAATTATATAAGTAAAATATATGTGTTTAATTTTTAATTTTTACATTCAATACACATATTTTGTACTTTTATTTATGTTTTCAATAAATATAATTTCTGTGAAAAAATATTTAATTTTTTTGCATACCTTTTCAATACGTATTTAATTGCGGCTCGCGAAAAATTTCAAATTTTGAAAAATGGCTCAGACTATGAAGGAGCTTGGCCACTCGGCTGGACACGAAATTTTGGACAATTAAATTTTTTAAACTTTATTACAGATTTTATAATAAAAACTATATTTTTGAGCGACAACTATAATAACAATAAAAAAAACTTATCAAGCAAACAGAGCCTAGTAAACTGCATGGAAAATACTGAAAAATTTTAAAATCGTCTTCCTCAATAAAATATACTTCAAAGAATATTATTGCCGAATTAGCAAAAAAATGTTAGAGTGCTGTGAAAGAAATTGTATTGATGTTACGAAAAAAAATAAAAGAGCAATATTTCACAATACTAGAGATCAATAATCAAACTTGAACCTAATTGTTTCTAAAAAGAATAAATTAATCTTATTATATGTTGAAAAACAAAAGGCGCAGTGAAAAATAAATTTTGATTTTCCACTGAAACTTGAAATAATAAATTTGTTTCATCACATCAATATACCTAAAACTAGTACTTATATCAACAATAGTATATTATTATACAAGTTTACTAAGAGGCCTTATTGTAGCACGCGTGGGTTTGGGGCACGACGAGCGAAGCGAGGAGTGCTCCAATGGAACAAGTGCTACAATGCCTCTTAGTAAACGAGTATAATATACTATTTTATCTACTTTGCGTTACTGATTTAATATAAATTCAAAATTTCGAATACAAAAAAATGTGGCATTATAACCTAGGGATGTTTACGAGTAACGATGGCGACATCGTCAAGTCATATTTGTCAGGCGGCAATGACATTTAAAATATTTAAATTCCTTTAAATTTTGTAAAAAACTACAAAGATACGGCAGAAGAGAACGATTGAAGTTATGTTGCTTTTGTGCAAGCTTTTCGTTTTGTATGTTGCTCAAATAGCGCATTGATAATTATAATAAATTTAACACGTTTCTGAGATTGTGGTTATGTATTCGATATTTGACGCGTGTGATTGAGCAGTGGAATGAAATGTCGCCAATCTTACAGAACAAATAGTTACCAAAAACAGTTTCATAATAGCCTCTATTATAAAACTGTTTTGAGCCCATTTCAGTATCATAATGGACCTATTGTTAACGCAAAGTAGATAAATAATTATAACTACCTATAACTATATTCTTATCTGCACATTATAGCTATTTAAATTTAATTGATTTAGCTATTAATAATTGTGCTCTATTTTGTTCATATCACATTTAGTATTATAACGGGTGATTTTTAAAATTTTGCGTCGGTGCTGGCCGTGAATGTATAACTGTGAAAGAACCACAATTTTGTACATACACTCAAACGTTACTTAAGTATCAGCTTTTGACAATTAAACGTGAGGTTAGAACGGTTAGACATAGGTTAAGATGTCAAATTAATAATGATGGTTCGTTCACAGTTAAACATCCACGGCCAGCTTTGACGCTAAATTTAAAAAAATACCCGTTATAGTATTACGTGTAGTATTATGTATATGTATGTTCGGGTACAATAATATTGTTGATAATATGTGCATTACACCAGATCTATAGATATATTATTAAAATATATTATTAAAATGAAAGTAACAAAATATTAATAACCAATAGCACCACCCTTAGCTTCTAGAAAAAGCTGTAACCTTCTCCTCATGAGATTCCTCATATCATAATCCTCTACAACACTTTCCCGAGCATTTTCAATTGCTTGTTGCAATTCTTCAACTCTTGCAGGCCTGAAATCCACAGACCTAATTTTGTTTGTTATATATGCCCAAATATTCTCAATCGGATTGAGATCTGGACTTCTGGAAGACCAATGTAACAAATGAATGTCATTTTCGTTCATCCATTGTCTTACAATCCCCGCAGTGTGGACAGGAGAATTATCCAATAAACGTATTTTTCAAACCAATAAAAATAACATTGATTTTACTACCTGTTGAAAAACGAAATTGCTAGGAAATATCTGCTGAAAGGGTGGTAACATAATGTTTTCTAGAATATCTCTACAATGCACCACCGTGAAACGTCCATCTATTCTCCAACATATTCCTGGTCCATGCACACTAATCCATCCCCAAACGTTGACAGAAAATCGTCCACAATTTGTTACTGGATGTATATAACGTGCATGAAACCGTGAATTCCGTGGCCTATAGACCTATTGCAATTCCGTTATTGCAAGATTGAAAAGTTTTCTCGTCAGAAAACACTACAGTGCTCCAAAATTCGTCGTTTTCATTTAGAAAATTATTTGCAAATTCGACTCTACAGCGTTTGTTTTTTTAAACCACCTTGTTTATTACGCCGTCGAGCTGTTCTGACGGATCCCAGAAAATTGGTTTCTTCCCGAGCTCTTAGAGCAGTCGCAAAATGATTTTCACGCATTGTCTTCCTGGAGACAAATTTTCTTCTAGCTTTGCAACAGCTCTGGCTATCTGAATTGGAGTGAGATGTCGTGGCATTGTTCAATAATGTCAAATTGTCACATTTTAGGACATCTCTAATTTAAAGTAAAAATCAAAGTAAGAAAAAAAACGTTCACTTTTGGATGGTCGCGGTAATACGGTTACGGTCAATAAAATCTGAGCTCTAATTTGACATTCTATAACCTTTTCTTGATTTTTCGTAAATCAGGCTTTCACCTCAAGTCACATTACCCTGGAGACGGTACCTAAACATAGGTACACAAATACCACGTGTTAATTCACACCTTCCGTCAACAATAAATAAGAGCATTGTAAGATAATCCAACAAAAAAGCAACTCTATAAAAACTAATATTTTGTAGCAGCCCCATTTTTATCGATTCCATGATTTAATCTTCTCGTCATAGATGCTACAAAAAACTCGGTATAGTTTGGACTTAATTCATTCCATTCTTCTTGAATTTTTGCAACTCTTCGACGTTTTGTGGACGAAAGTGATTGCCTGAATTTATTTTCCTTACCATCAAACCCCACACGTTCTCGATGGGGTCCAAGTCCGGGCTGCGCGAATATCAAGGCAGAACGTGTATTCCTTGCTGCTCCATCCAATTTGAGACAATTCTAGCTGTATGAATGGGGCTATTGTCGTGCTGATAAAAAAATAACTTTCGGGAAACGCAGCATTCACTGATGGCAGCATGATATTCTCCATAGTATGACGGTATACCTCTGCATTATTTCTGCCTATTACACTTGTTAAAACTCCAGGTCCTCGGGCGCTAATCCAGCCCCAGACATTCACAGAAAAGCGACCGTTTGTTACTACTTTCTGTGTATAACGTTCATCGAAATGAGAATTTGGTGGTCTATAAACTCCAACTCGACCGCACGATTGAAAAAGCGTCTAGTCTGTGAAAATAACATTCTGCCAGAAATGTAAAGGTTCTAGTGAATATTCCAACGCGAATCCTACTCTCTGTACTTTGTTTTGTTGAGACAAAAAAGGTTTTTTGGCAGCAGGATGATTTCGCACTTCCGATGTTTCCTTGATACGATGCCTTGCGGTTCGAACGTACCCTGGAAAATTTGTTTCATTGTGTGTCGCAGTGACAGAATTGAAAGGGGTTTTCCCGTAGAACTTGAACTAAAATGACATCCTCAGTTAATTCAAAAATTTTGACTTGTTGACTTCGAAACAATTCATTGCAAATCCTCATCCAAGCAAGACAATCAACGCCGACAATCTTGGACAAGTGGTACAGCTGTCATCAGCATAAATTTGAATATTACATGTTTTTATAGAATTATGCAAGACAATAGTGTATATTGTATAAAACAGCTATCCAAGAATATACAGTGGGGGCCAATGAACAATGAATTTTTTGTTTTTTGACGATAACTTTTTTCCTAGTGTACCAATCTTCACCAAACTTTCACCAAGTATGTGTGACGGTCTTACACACTTGATCTTACCGTAACCCAATTTGACTATTTCACCGGTAGTTATGGCTCAATTTGTAAAAATTACCAAATCACCACTTTTTCGCCTTTGTATTTTCGAGTTAAAAACCAATGTTCTCTCTTGTTTTCCCTCCTTTATTGTTCTCAATATGGATAGATAACAACATTAATAACAATTTAACCTAAAATTTGTATCTCTCACCGGTCAACCGAGTTCATTAGTAGAGGGGCCAATAACAACGTGTAGGGTAACCGAACAACTTGTATAAAAACAAACGTAACGCTCGACTAGAGGCTCAGTACTTGATCGGATAGCCCTTGGCAGCGATGACTGCTTCCAGGCGACGGGGCATACTCTTCAGAAGGTTCGTAATCACACTCATCGGCATGCTCTCCCACTCTCTCTTCAACACTCGGAACTTCTCGTCCGCGTTCCTCACACGAATGTGGCGCGTACGTCGGTTCAGCTCCTCCCACATGTGCTCGATCGGATTGAGCCATAACTACCGATGAAATAGTCAAATTGGGTTACGGATCAAGATACAGGATCAAGTTTGTAAGACCGTCATACATACTTGATGAAAGTTTGGTGAAGATTGGTACACTAGGAAAAAAGTTATCGTCAAAAAACCAAAAATTCATTGTTCATTGGCCACCACTGTACCCTTGAAGCACATCGGTATTAATATATCTGGGTTCCGAAATGCCACTAGATATTTAACATGTTGAGACCTGCATCAGCATACATTTGAATATTACATGTTTTTATAGAATTATGCAAGGAAATAGTATATATTATATAAAACAGCTGTCCAAGAATAGACCCTTGAGGCACATCTTTATTAATATATCTGGGTCCCGGATTAGGAACAACTCTGTCATCTATATCTTCAATGTTATATATATATCGCCCAGATGCAAAGCATGTAGGTCACAAATAAACAAATTGTGGTTAGTGTTTAAATGAACGAATTGTTTTATAAACCGGTTCAGGTTTTGATAATTCCAATTTGAATTCACAGAAAATCAAATCATGATTCGACAAGCCCACACGGCTAACACTAGATTTTGATATGATATTACTGTCCGAAACCACCAAAATATCAATGAACACAACCGCGGTGGCTGTCACACGTGTAGGCTCAACAATGATTTGTGTTATTTCCATGCAATCAATCATTGTTTGAAAATAAACGGTGTCACAAATGCCCAACATATTCATATTTAAATCCCCAATGCATAGTATATCTATCTGACATAGCCGTACACATCGAACACGATTGCTCTAATTCATCGCAAAACGTTTTATAACATAAACTAGGAAGGTCTATACGCAACACCAACAATAATACATTCGCAGTTCAATCTGACTGATATCCATAGTTCCTCAATTAATTCGTTACTTTGTAAAACATTTAACTTCTATGTTTCACGCAAGTAAAAGCTCACTCCTCCGCCACGAGTAGAGCGGTCCCGTCTAAATAATGTATGGCCATCAATACACAACATATCTGTTGCACCATTAGTAACTTAGTATTAGTCTCTAAGATCAAGGTATTTAGGTAATAATATTCTGATATTTATACATCCAACTTTCAACAAACACACCATTAAAAGTTTATATTATATATAATCAAATCAAATAAAATATATTATGTTTATTATAAGATACAAATTCAGCAAACTGCAGCAATATAATAAATAATCCTCCTCAGAGGTTGTATTTCTTCATCTCCAGTACATCGATATTAATAATTTTTCAAGTCGTTTAGCGAACTTATACGAATTATAGTGTAATTTACCTTTAGCAACTATGTTCCCGTTAGTTGTCCATACACATCGATTATAACCATTAATTTGAACTAAGTTCATGTTTGAAATTTTGCATAAATGATATTCAATTTCTTTATTTACGATTTATTACAATTAGTTTTAGTATTTTCAATTGATTATTTTCATTCGATTTTCTGAAATTCCAAATTTTATATTTTCCAGTTTTTTCAATTTTTGAAATTTTGTAGTTTCTGCAATTTAAAGAGTTTTTTTACATATTTTGATATTATAATCTATCAAAACTACAACTAATTTTGACAAATTTGTTCGCCAACTTTGAATATTTAACGTATTTTCATTTTCTCCCATAATTTGGTTAGCAATTTTCTTTTTGTTGTCAGTAGAGGTTTCTACATAACCTTCAATAACACTCGATGATGTCCATCCCCCGTGTCGTTTTAAAGTATCTATATCAGCACCTGCATCGACCAGCAAGGATGCTGATGACGACCTTCTAAAACAGTGACCTGTACAGTTTCTCACATCCGACAATCCTAGGAACGTTGCAATTTCTTTTGGCATGCGCCCAATAGTATTTATACCTACAGGTTGAGATGTGCATTTGCCATTTTTGTATAATACAAAAAAACGATCTTCGTTACTTTGGACGAAGATGAAAGTAATTTCGAAAAGTATCCAAGCAGTCAAAACCTGCAATATTTCCTTTAGTAATTGCAAATTCTCTGATAATTTTGGTTTTAGTAATTGGTATGATAATTTTAATGAAAGCACTGTTATCATAAATGTCTGTTAATTTTAAATAAGTTAGCTCTTCTCTACGACAAGCTCCGAAAATACCAATAATGAAACAAACCTGTAACAGAGCAAAGTATTCTCAAATCATTTTTTAAAGAATGTAATACCGTGCACTACCTTCATCATTAAATATTAATCGTCATTGGCTTCTTGCAAAAATCTGTGTATTTCATAATTTAAAAATACATTTGACATTTTTGCTTTATATCCATCGCTATTTCGTTTCAAAAACGCCAACAATTGCGTATATTTGCTTACATATACTTTTCTTCTTAATGAAATAGTTGTTCTTAGCATGGAATAATGTGTCCATAAAGTAGACGCTTTATTGGTTTTAACGGAAAAGTAAGCAAGCAGAATTTTCTCTGAAACAGCATCTCCCACCATTTTCATTTTGCACCATCTCTTGAGTATTCCAACATGTACCTTTGCTCAGATTTAGCAGGTATAAGAGTTAAAAGTGCTTCGTTTGCAAGAATTTCCACATCGGAATGATGAAAATAATTCTCAGTGTCACTCATTTTTATAAAGAAAAAATGTAAATAAAAGTTTGTGTCTAGCGTTTCTAAGGATACTTACTTTAAAGATATCAAACTACTGAATTATTATAATTTCACGAAACGTCAAATCCGTGATGATTATTATTATAGCTATTAATGTAACGAGAATATTATGTGATTTATAATAATCGAGGACGTTGCTACAGTGACGAGGCGGCGCTAGCCGCCGAGTCACTTAGGTAACGTCCGAGTATGTTTTAAATCGCTAATATTCGAGTTATATTCAAAGCTTTATCGTATCATCGTTGAAGTGTGATCAGGGCGATGCAAAAACAATTAAACAAATCAACAATTTTCTGTCATAAAAAAATTCGTTAGTTTAAGTCACGTTTTTGTAATTTAGAAATATATCATGGAAGATTTCGATATTCCTGCAAATATTTTGGAAGCAGCAGATAGTGCACGATTAGACTTGCTTCCAGAAAAGTCGAAAATATGTTACGAAAAAGAATATCGTCTGTTTTGCGAGTGGCGAGTACGAGAACAAATTCAAGGTGCGTCGTAAACGGTCTTGCTGGCCTATTTTGTGAAACTCTCAAATGAATATTCTCCTTCATCTTTGTGGCCAAAGTACAGTATGTTGCGAGCTTGTTTGGAATTGAAGGAAAGAGTGGAAATCGACAAGTATGGTGCTTTGATAAGATTCATCAAGAAGAAAAATGTTGGACATCGAGTTAAGAAATCCAAAGTACTCACGAGAGAGCAAGTTAAAGAATTTGTGTGTACAGCTCCAGATAAAGAGTTTTTAATGATGAAAGTGGCCTTTTTGATTGGGCTAGGTGGAGCTTGCAGAACCAATGAATTAGTGAAAATGTCTACAGACGATGTTGAGATGTTAGAAAGTAAGATAGTTGTTACCATTCCCGACTCAAAAACTCACAAGAAAAGATTTTTTGCCGTTTTATCTGAAGGTGATATTAATCTAGTGGCTTTATTTCAGAAATATATAGCATTACGGCCGCGGCATGTTACACACAAAAGACTGTTTGTATCGTACAGAAATGGAAAGTGTACGATTCAACCTTGTGGTATTCATTTTTTCTCAAAAATTCCTGAGAAGATTGCGTCATATCTCAAACTTGAAAATCCAGCTATGTACACCGGCCATTGTATTCGGAGATCTTCAGCAACTTTACTTGTTAATGCCGGTGGAGACATTTTACAGCTGCAAGAACTGGGTGGTTGGGAATCAAGCAAAGTTGCAAAGGAATATTTAGAAGAAAACCTGACAAAGAAGGTGTCAATTGCGAAAAAGATTCAGGTCGGAAACGATTCAATAAGCAGTGGATCAAACACTACAGAATCAATGGAATTTTCACGTACAAGTAAAACTTTGGAGGAAGTAAGAGGCTTGGATTTAATGTATGCTGAATCATCCCATCCGAATGATGCCAGTAAAGCTGCAGAAGACTTAACTATGATGATGCATACGAAATGCGTATCATTCAACTTTAACAATTGTGAAAAGATTAAAGTTCATGTTCATAAATAATTGTGTTCTAGAATTTGTATTATTGTATCTAACGTATTATGAGTATCTATGGTATTATGTGCCTTATAATTATCAATAAATGTTTTACATAAAACGATCATAATAATCGATGATACGATAAAGGTTTTTAAATTACTTTTATGGTAGTAGATAAAACATTGAACGACATTCGTATCGTAACGTATTATTACGAAACTCAATAGGTTGTCCAACTCGACCTGGCGGTCTCGTTGGACAATTATCCCATCTCGTTTCGTAATATGTCGCGTTACGATACTTATATCGTAATAGTATATTATTATACTAGTTTAATAAGAGGCCTTATTGTAGCACGCGTGGGTTTGGGGCACGACGAGCGAAGCGCGAAGTGCTCCAATGGAGCAAGTGCTACAATGCCTCTTAGTAAACGAGTATAATATACTATTTTATCTACTTATTTTATATAAATTATACAAAATTTCGAATACAAAAAAATGTAGCATTATAACCTAGGGATATTTAGGAGTAACGATGGCGACATCGTCAAGTCATATTTGACAGGAAGGAGGAGGGAGGGAGGGAAACATAAGGAAGGGGTAAAGAGAGAAGAGGGAAAAGGGTTTAGAATATGCTTCTGGAATATTGCGGGGTGGAAGAAGTGGATGAAGGAAGAGGGGGGAGTCGTTAGGGAATTGAAGGAGTACATAGATGGGTTCGACTACGTAGGACTAACAGAGACATGGGTAGAGGAGGATACATGGAGAAGGTACAAAGACAACATGCCGGAGGGCTTCAAGTGGAAATGCAGGACAGCGACGAGGGAGAGAAATAGAGGAAGGGCGAAGGGGGGGATAATAACAGGATTGAAAGAGACATGGGAGGAGTTGGAAGACCGACATCACGACACAGAGAAAATACAGGGGAGATCGTTCAGGAAAGATGGGAGGAGTTGGGGGATATACACGACGTATAGTAACCAACAAATGAGACAGGTAACCAAAGAAATAGACGAGATAATTGATCGGGAAGGGGAGAGTATAGTGGTCGGGGGAGACATGAACGCAAGGGTGGGGGGAGAGAGTACGCTAGAGGAATTGAGAGGGATGGGGGAGAGGGCAGGAAGGAGGTCAAGGGATGAGATGGTGAACGGAGAAGGGAGAATCTTGTTAGGCTGGCTACAGGAAAGAAATTGGGAGATTCTCAATGGTTTTGAGAACGGGGACGAGGAGGGTGAATTCACCTACGTAGGTGCTAGTGGTAGGTCAACGATAGATCTGGCATTAACAAGTGAGGAGATGAGGCGGGAAGTTAAGAATTTCAGAGTGGGAAACAGACCAGAATCGGACCATTTGCCGATAGAGTTGGAATTGTGGACGGAAGGAAGGGAGAAGGATAAGGAAGACGAGGGTGAGAGAGGGATGGTAAATGTATGGAACGAAGAGACAAGAAGGGAATATCAGAGTAAACTAAGGGAGGTAGTGTGGGGAGAAGTAAGGAGTATAGAAGAGGCAACAAGGGAGATGGAGAAGGCCATAGTAAGAAGGAGAAGGGGCAAGGGAGAAGGAAAGGGATCATGGTTTGACGAGGATTGCACAAGAGGGAAACGGAAGCTGAGGGAAATTCTACAGGAGGTGAGGAGGGGAAAGAGGGCTTGGGAAGAGTATACAGAAGAAAGGGGTAGGCAGAAGGAGATGTGGGAGAGGAAAAAAGGGGAGATGAGACAAAGAGAGGAGGAAGAGGTACAAGGATTAAGAGGAGAAAAAGAGATATGGACATACCTGAGAAAGAGAAAGAGAAGGTGGGGCGGTAGGGGTAATATCGAGGGCGAGGAGTGGAAACGACATTTCATGGAGCTTTTAGGTGGGGCAGAGTGGGGGGAGGAAGGAAGAGAAGAGAGGAGGAGAGGAGAGAGGGAGGAGGGGTTGAAGGAATTCACATGGGGGGAGATAATGAGCGTAAAGGGTAGGATGAAGAAGGGAAAAGCAGCGGGAGAAGACGGGGTTGACACGGAGGCTTGGTTATACGCACCGGAGGAGGTATGGAGACTGACTCTTGGATGGATAAACGAAATATGGGCGGGAAGGAGGGAAGTGCCAGAAGGGTGGAGGGTTGCGATCATGGTGCCCATATGGAAGAAAGGAGGGAGGGATAGAGTAGAGAATTACAGAGGAATCTCGTTAATGGATGTGGGGTACAAAATCTACACAGGGTTGATAGGGGCGAGACTAGAGGAGGAGGTGGAAGATAAGGGTATACTGCCGGAAGGGCAGGCAGGCTTCAGAGAGGGAAGGGGGGCAAGGGATAATCTGTACGCGCTGAATTATATAGTTGAGAGGGAATTGGCAAAGAAGGGGGGCAAGGTGTTTGCAATGTTTGTAGACCTTAAGGCGGCGTTCGACAGAGTGGTCAGGAGTACTTTGGAGTTGACATTGCAAAAGGCGGGAATATCAGAGGGAATCGTAACAAGTATAAGGCAGCTGTATGAGGAAACGTGGTGCAGGGTAAGGGCGGGGGTGGAAACTACAGGTAAATTTAGGACATCAAGAGGGCTGCGGCAAGGGTGTCCCCTCAGCCCCCAACTATTCAACATTTATATTGCGCAGCTGGAGGAGGTGATGAAGAGAGGGCAAGGTGGGGGGGTGAAGATAGGCAGTGGGAAGATCTGGTCGCTGGCCTTTGCAGACGACATAGTCATATTGGCAGAGACGGAGGAGGGACTTAAGGAGATGGCGAGGAGACTGGAGGGATTTCTGGACAAGAGGGGGCTGGAGTTGAACACCAAAAAGACCAAAGTGATGATGTTCAGGAAAGGAGGAGGGAAACGAAGAGAAATAAGAATGAGGTGGAAAGGAGAGGAAATTGAACAGGTCAGGGAATGGATGTACCTAGGATATGTGTTGGACGAAGGCAACGGCAGCGAAGCACACATTAAGCACGTGTGTAGAAAATCGAAGTTGGCAGAGGAGGGTTTGAGGGAATGCTTGTGGGGAAAGAGGAAAGGGAAGTTTGGGGAATCATGGCGGATATGGAACATATGTGTGAAGAGCATTATGCTGTATGGAGTGGAAGTTTGGGGGATGAAGGAACAGAAAAGGGTGGAGAGGGCGCAAATAGGGCAGCTAAAAAGGGCGTTGCAACTTGAGAGGTCAACGCCTGATTATATAGTGAGGCAGGAGACGGGGAGTGAGAGGATAGCGGTGGAGGCAGGGAGAAGGGCGGTAAGGTACGAGATGGGTGTGAGAGGGGGGAGGGAGAATAGTCTAGGGCAGAAAGTGTTAGAGGAACTAGAGAAGAGGGAGAGGAGGGGAGGAGGGTTATCAAAATGGGAAGCGGCGAGAAGAAAGTTGTATGAGAAGGCAGGGATGTCGATGATGGAGGTGGAAAGGAGGAGGGAGGAAGGGAAGCAGGTAGAGAAGGAGTTGGTGGAGCGGTGGGCACAGGTGGATGCGCAGGAGAGAGAAGGGAAAATAGTAGGAGCGAGATATAATGAAAAGTATAAGGAGCTGCAGGTGTTCAGGGGAAGACCGAGATACCTACGTGGGGGCAAGACGGCAGAAGAGGAGAAGCTAGTGGCGAGGTTCAGGTGCGGAAATGAGGAAAGGAACAACAAGTATTGGATGGGAGAGGAATATAAGAGGTGCTTAGCGTGCGAAAGAGGGTTAGACGAATGGAGGCACTGGTGGGAGGAGTGCGATGAAATGGGATGGAGCAGGGAGGAGGTGGAGAGGGGTAGAAATTGGAGGTGGGCGTTGGGAGAGGAGGGTGAGGGAGCGGAGCTGCTAGGGGAGTTAAAGGGGAGGAGGGAAGAGGGTAGGAGAAGGAGGGAGGCAGAAAGAAAGTTGTTACAGATGAGGTGACCAGGAGGTAGAGAGAAGGAGCCATAAGAGGACGACAAGGAGTTCATATGTTATTTTATTTATTGTGAGGGACTTATTGGGATGCCAAATAAAGGTTTTTTTTTTTTTTTATTTGACAGGCGGAAAATACCATTTGAAATATTTAAATTTCGTTAAATTTGGTGAAAAACTTCAAAAATATGGCAGAAGAGAAGGATTGAACCTATGTTGCTTTAGTGCAAGCTTTTCGTTTAGTGTGTTGTTCAAATAGCCCATTAATAATTGTAATAAATTTAACGTTTCTAAGATTATGGTTATGTATTCGATATTTGACGCGTGTGTTATGAGCAGTGGAATGAAATGTCGCCAATCTTACAGAACAAATAGTTACCAAAAACAGTTTAATAATAGCCTCTATTATTAAATTGTTTTGAGCCCATTTCAGTATCATAATGGACCTATTGTTAACGCAAAGTAGATAAATATCTATTACGATCCCATTAATTAATTGTTAACGTTTTTTCTCGCCAAATTAGACACAAAACACGATCCAAAGCAATTGACTCTAAATTAACTTCGACGAAACGTACTTTTTACACGACCTCTACCGAAACTAATGAATATCATCGTAGTAACCTACTTCAGAAAACTATCAATACCACATGGCGTGTGATATTATATCACACTAGTGTGATATTTTTGACAAGTACGACCAACTAAAGCTCAACGCACACCATCTGGCATATTTTGTAGAAATGACACAGAAAAAAGATTGACTCTACTAAATATTCACTGTGGTACACCGGGCATTTACACAGTTTCGTAACTATCTGCCAATCGGGCTTGTTGGTTCAAGTTCCGTCGAATATTAGTCAGCTGCTGTGTGAAATGACCTTAATATATTAAAATGAAGTTTCTGTTTTATCGACTAACTGACTTGAGCATTCTAACGTCACTTTCTCAGGTTTTTTTAAAAATACATTTGAGGTCGTGTAAAAAATAGTGTTCATAACTCGCTCGAAAGTGTTATATCGTCTGCTCGTGGGGTTATTTTCATAACAAGTGTCGAAAGTAAGTTATATCGTGCGAGTGAGAATGTTGATGCACGAGCGTCAGCGAGTGCAGAAACCTCACGAGCAGACGATATAACACTTTCGACCGAGTTATGAACACTATTTTTTACACGACCTCAAATGTATTTTTTAAAAAACCTGAGAAAGTGACGTTAGAATGCTCAAGACCTTTAGTCGGTAAAACAGAAACTTCATTTTAATATATTAAGGTCATTTCACACAGCATCTGACTAATATTCGACGGAACTTCAACCAACAAGCCCTAATGGCAAATAGTTACGAAACTGTGTAAATTTGTGTACCACAGTGAATATATAGTAGAGTCAATCTTTTTTCTGTGTAATTTGTACAAAATGTGCCAGATGGTATGTGTTGAGCTTTAGTTGATCGTACTTGTCAAAAATATCACACTAGTGTGATATAATATCACACGCCATGTGGTATTGGCTGTTTTCTGAAATAGGTTACTACGATGATATTCATTAGTTTCGGTAGAGGTAGAGAAACCTCACCACACTTTCGAGCGAGTTATGAACAATATTTTTTACACGACCTCAAACGTATTTTTAAAAAAACCTGAGAAAGTGACGTTAGAATGCTCAAGACCGTTAGTCGGTAAAACAGAAACTTCATTTTAATATATTAAGGTCATTTCACACAGCATCTGACTAATATTCGACGAAACTTCAACCAACAAGCCCTAATGGCAAATAGTTATGAAACTGTGTAAACGCCCGGTGTACCACAGTGAATATTTAGTAGAGTCAATCTTTTCTCTGTGTCTTTTGTACAAAATGTGCCAGATGGTGTGCGTTGAGCTTTAGTTAGTCGTACTTGTCAAAAATATCACACTAGTGTGATATAATATCACACGCCATGTGGTATTGACAGTTTTCTGAAGTAGGTTACTACGATGATATTCATTAGTTTTGGTAGAGGTCGTGTAAAAATAACTATTACAAAGTCGACGGTGCTCTGTGTGTACTATGAAGAAAAACTATGAACAAGATGCTCTTTTGACGGCGCTTAGCGCATTGCTAATGTTTAAAACATTTAATTAAAACAATACAACTTTCGGAAAACCTACCAATTCGGAAATGCTCCCGCCGGAGCACTGCGGATCCTCGAACGAACGCACATTTGACGTCCAAAATTCGAACATGGCGGTTAACTGACCCGCCCTCGCGCCATCCAATCACAAAGCCGAGTTACACTTTCAGAGATTAAAATATCCCTTATAACTTGTTGTGTAGCACGCTTAGCTTGATCCAGGTTATTGTCAAAGATGTTTTTGCCAAAAACTTTTCTTCTGCTCCATTTTTCATTCTTTTTTGACTATATTTGACAATCAAATCATTATTTTAATCATTTAATTAACTAATTTGTTCGATATAGGGAGACTGCAGTTTCTTGGCATGAGTGATGAGCAGGTGCAATACTCCCACCACACGCTAAACACGATGTTTAAGGTTTCGACAATATATTTATACTCTTCTTGGTGGCATTACAGACTAGATCACTGCGGATAGTCCTCGTCGGTTCTCTACAATGCTCGGTTCTTTACAATACTTCTTGTTGTCGATATATAGCTAGTCGCAATTAACAATGCAACAAAGACAGCAAAAATAAACTCATCGAGGTGCATACGCTTAGTGTGCCAGTTAATTCAAGCTACTTTGATTTGTATAGCTCAGGTTTTACTAGAATCCATGCTGTATATTATTGCATGTAGTAATGGAAGTAATTGAATTATTTATGGTTTTTGTTGAAAGTTAGTATAAATTTGGCCTATAACGAATAAACAAGGAAGTGATCATTTTTGACCAATTAATAAAAAAAAAAAACGAGAATCCCGGAACGAAAATGGATGGTCTCCTGAAACTTAAAATTCAAATAGTGCTGCCTACTTAGTTACACGACTGAACTTAACTTAGAAATTTTTTAAACGTCGTACAAAGATTACAAGACCCTCGCTGGATGATCGAAATGGTAAGTGTTATTTTATTTAATATTAGTTAGTATATTTAATATTATAACAGAATGTTTCAATAAATTATGGGGCTGTATAGCTATTTTTGCCAATGTCCGAACAAATTAATCTAGGACGAAGTTATAATTCTTCTGCTTTGCCTGACGATTTTTTTTTCTAAAATCAATAGCACATAAAAATAAACACAAATCTCAAAGTCGAGCGTAAATGTGTCTAGATATAAATTTTAATTTATTAGATCTGAATGCAAATAAAACTAACAAAACTCAGTTTAAAAATTACAAAACTATACCATACAAATTGAGACTACATATAAATAATACAATCATTTACTCAGGGTATTAGCAGAACGATACACAAATAAATCGTTCTAAAATAAATGTAGGCTCAGCCAATACAATTAAATTCGACGATTCGTAGTATACTGTTAACAACAAATAAATTGAAAAGCACTTACTGATTTCTACTTCTGGAGTTTCGAATATTATTCTCGCAAGCTAAGGTTTCGGTCTCGACGTTGAGGACTGATTGAATTCAATGTCGATGGCGGTCTGCTTATATACCCGATGCTATTTCACATTATTTTTAAACTTGAATCTAAATTTTACCGAAAGTCACAAACCGAATAGCTATTGGTTGTTTGAAACGGACCGCAGTTGCCAAGCAGGTTCTAAATGGTGGTTGGACACAATTGTTACGAAGGCGAATTTTCGCGGGCTGTTGCATCGACATCGAGTCGACACGTGCCCACGTGCGGACCAGGTGCTATGAGTCACGTCTCAGACCATGCGATTATATCGTGTATTTGAATATATTTTGCAATTTAAATTATATTATTGTAGCAAAACCTATTATATATCTTGTTCTAATTTCCAATTTACATTTATCCTAATATTTACACATTTTATATTATATTATCTAACTGAATTATACGACTAACATCCTTATTTGTTCAATTATCGAGTTATTATTCGGAGCAACATTACGATGCCGAATTTCTCTACGCGGTTCGATCTAAAAGTTCTACTCTCGTCTCAGCGTCGTATTTCGTTACTGCCAAACCTGTTATTCTATTTAACGCTTTTACTGTTAACATCACCTTAAACTGCCAGCTATTTAATTCACTATTTACGGTGAAAATGACACCCCACTAAACGAACGTTGACGGTTCGTCACGAAAGCCCGTGGTTATGTAAGAGTGTCGTTAACGATTAGGTTGGGTTGTTTTCATCTTAGCTAATAGCAACTTTACTTCGTTCGTTAAAACGCGTCTGGAATTCATAAAATTTAAGTCTAAGTCTAAAGCCCAACAATTTGATAATAAATCTATATTGTAAATTTATAATATCTTGTCTTAGAATCAACATTTTTGTTATTGTTATTATCATTTCAAACCATTTTCTACCAACTCTTCTCTCATTTGTATTTCCATTCTATTTCCATTAATTTGACACCCAACTTTTGGGAGTCTGTTTTTAATCCAACATTAAATTACCATATCAATAATACACTCAAATTGTTTTTGAAAACCACTTGTCGGAATCTTATTGAATATGATCGTCCGCTCCCCAAGGATATAAATAAAAGCAAAAAGATGTTTTATTTCACGATTACAATGCCTGCCAAAATATAATATGTAACAAGTGGTCTAATAACAAAATTTAAATTAACTGAAAATGAATAGCATGCGAACAATTTCGGATAAATCCAATTCCCAAGAGAGTGTGGGGTATATACATTATAAATGAGACAAACCAACTTCACAGAACCCGCTTTCAGTTCACTCGAATATTTTAACTACATGAAAAGTTCAGTAACATAAAATATTCAAAGATAAACCAACCGCTTCAGCTTTCTGTTGAAAAATCATACCTGTCGCCGCGGCTAATACACAAATCTTACATTTTTTAAGGTGAACTAATTGAAAAGTAAACAACGTTGAAAGTGTACACCAGATTTTTTTATCGGGCTGGCGAAATTAATATTTTTAGTGCGAGTGAAAAAAAGTATCCATGTGTTAAGTGTATTAAGATATAGATCGCAGTTATGAAGATTATTTTATCTAACATTATCTCCCTGAAAAGTCACAGAATCTATTATCTTTACATTTGTTACTAGAATTCTATACTGGCAGATACCTTATTTTTTGGTAACGATTTATCCGTTCCTGTCAACAATGACAGGAAACTTTGTTTCTCAGCATTTTTTTTTACTTCGTTTGATTACATTTTAAAAAACATTATCGAAAAATGCACATTTTCTAAAATCCCACAAAAATACATATTTATTCTAATTCCATAACTAACCATAACTTTTGACGTAGTAGATTTGAGTAGAAATAATTAGTAATAAAATTTCCATCTATTATTACAGCTGTAGCAGCCACGATTCGTTGATGGCCTTTGTTCACATCGATGGCAGAATGGAAAAGATCGACAGCTTCTGCGGTAGCACCCTGCCGAAGCCTGTAATGTCGAATGGTCCACGCCTAAAGCTCGAGTTGCAAAGTCTCTTCGCATCGAGATACTCTAGGGGATTCAAAGCCACGTACAGCTTCACCGAGAGTGAGACACGTTGACTAAGTGTGTCGAATCGAACCTTTTCAGCGCATATGTTACAGATTTCGGTATAAAGACTGGATCACAGCTACCCATGTATCCATGTGCCTTCGATTTTAATAGTAACGATTCCAGAAGTGGGTTCTTCTACAGTCCCAACTATCCGGGTTTCTATCCCAGAGACACGGAGTGTCATTACTTCTTCGAAGGAAATCAGAAGGAGAAAGTGCACCTTCACTTCAACTACTTTGACGTGGAAGGAGTGCTACCGTGAGTATTTGAGATTGGAAATACTTTTCTAGTCATTAGTGCAATTTAAACCTAACAGTTTAAAACTATTTTTAAATTAGTCTCGCGAGAAATCATCGTTTGTTGACACTTTAATTATCGATATAAGCTACGTCTTTTTCAACTGGCATAATCAATTCATTCAAAGGTATGTTAACCCAAAGTAGTGAAGTAAATAGTGTAGCAGTGCTACACACAGTGCGTATAAATCTCGAACCCACCGATTCTCTTGAACTCTATATTCATATGTTTGTTTTTCGATTTATTAAATTCTTGAGTTTTGGGTTTTCTAAGTGAATTGTGGATACAGTTCATTTTCGCATATCTTGTCATCATGTCCATCTTTCTGAATATTGTTGACATGTTTGTAAATCATTTGCGTATATAGTGTTTAAACATCAATGATAGCTAGTCTATCATTCTGGTCTGGTGTGAATAAAATCCAATAACATAAAAGCAGTTACCAAAAAAGATTTGGTGCCTATATCCGTTTATGAATCAACACATGCTGTGGTAGTATAATACAGTTGTCCAAACCTTTCAACTAGTTTACCTACCAGTATTTTATATCTGTTCGACAGTTGCCGTGGCTGTCAGATGTGTAACTAACCTACATGGACGTATTCATGAAACATTCGTGATTTCCCCTGTCATCATGATCACCTCAGTTTGCAGAAATTTATCTAAGTATAAGATAGTATACAGCTCGCCTTAGCAAACATGAGAGTCGGAAAATATGCGAACTAAAAAAAATTATTTAAAATATTTTGGGCGGGAAAATATTCAACCAATCACGCTCAAGGATATTGGTTTGGTACATTCCAAATCAGAAGTAAAAGTTATTAAATTTGTTGACAGTAGTTGACAGATTTTGTGTGTTTATTCCTTTGCTGTTATATTCTGTGTTCCTCGTCTAAACTCTCGTTAAAACTGTTTCTCTCAAAACAATTCTGCTCGTTTTATTTGTGAAAATAGGTATGTATAATATATTAGTTAAAATTTTAGTTGTATTTTTTATTGAAACACTACCTTTTCAAACATTTAAATTTGCCGCCGAAATACTTTTTAACCTGAATGTACGTTGAAAAGCAGTGCCGCTGTCGCCACGCCCCCTCAGCTCTCATGTTTGTTAAGGCGAGCAGTAAGTATAAGAAAGTTCATTGTGGACCACTGAATTTCTTTATAAAATATTCATACTTCCTTACAATACATTTAGCTATTTCAATGATAGATATGACATTGTAAGCGTCAATGTTACCTTTATAATTAATGGCAGAAGTCGTATCACAGCCAATAAATGCAAGAACGAAGAGAATATCCTCAAGTTTAAAATGATCGGCATTCGCATAATTCGTAAAGTAAAATGCATTCGGTTCCATATTTTTACAGATTTGTTTAAGATGGCCGAGGCCTGCAAGCAAAACACATGAACATCTTCACCCACAACAACACAAGTATCATAATCATCACAATTGTTCAAAGCTTCTCTCACAATAAACACGCCAGCGTCTTCTTTAGCTTGCTTGACAGCAATATTGCCATTTTATAGTTTATCTTATCTTAAGATAATAAAGATTTTTTTTATATTCTGCAGCATTCAGGACTGACTTTAAAAATCCAGACAATTGCGTAGTACCTCGTTCAAGTTCATATATAATCCAGACAATTGCGTAGTACCTCGTTCAAGTTCATCTACAGAAATTACTTAAAAATGATTGTTAGAAATTAAATTATAGGACCTTCTATGGGATATTCGAATCAATAATTTAACAAATCTTACTAAATATATGAATACAATAGCCACGCCCATAAAAACCGTAAACATCGCACATTTTTAATTTAATTCATAAACATAAATACACCTATCCCCCGATTTACGCGGTACTTGTTTCACACGATTTCGCTTTTATATGGCTTTAAAAATGACGAATTTGAAATAAACTGGTCATAATGAACATTTTAGTATATATTTCTACAATTATTTTAACTCTGTTCGCTTGGTTCAGCGTACCGGTGATTCCCCGTTTTATATACAGAATAAAACTTCCTACGTTTCACGTAAATTAGTGCAGTAAATCTGTAGCAGTAGAAAAGTGTACATCGTTGTGTTTGTTGTAATCAGAATTTTTGCTACCTGGATATTTACCGGTTAGTGATCAACAATTATTTTTTGTAGCTTCTTTACAATTTAATTAAAATTTTAGGATTTTACCATACCAAAAAAAATTGAAAAAAAGGGAATGAAAAGAAAAATTGTTTCTTTAGAACCGAAAATTAAAATTTTAGATCGTCTACGTAATGAAGAAAGAATAACAAATTTTATTCCATGAATGGAGCCACAATAAGAACAAGAAGACAAAATGAAGACTGCATTAGAAAAAGTGTAGCACCTGGATCGTGTACAAGTATAAGCACAACTTCGTACGTAAGATATGTTACAATTGAAAAGGCATTAATGATATGGCTAGAACACTAAACCCAAAAGGATTCCAATTGACGCTAATGTCATTAAAAATAAGGCTTTGAAAATTTATGAAAAAATTAAGAATCAGTTACCATCCACTTCTATCTTTTTCAGCCAGTCATGGTTGGTTTGAAAGATTCAAACAATGACATTCTTTACATAATCTAAGATTGAAAGGTGAACTAGTATCTGCTGATTTCGATGCAGCACAACAATATCCAGCAAAATTTGCTGAAAATATTGCCGCCAATTCTTATACGCCTGACCAAGTCTTCAATGCTGACGAGTCGGGATTATTTTGGAAAAAAATGACAGAAAGAACCTATTTGACTAAAGCTCACAAATCGGCAAGTGGTCATAAAGCAGTGAAAAGTCGTGTAACAATTCTTTTCTGTAGCAACGCTTCAGGTGACTTTTCAGACTTTTCTGTTAATTGATAATACACCAGGCCATCCTTAAGATTTACAACATGAAAATGTGAGAGTTGTTTTCTACCCAAGAATACGACTTCTTTGTTGCAGCCATTAGATCAAGGGATAATTTCGACTTTTAATGTACGTCAAGCAAACTTTCAGGTATATTTTAGAACGAATGGAAAATGATGAATCTGTTTCAATTATGGATGCTTGGAAAAAAATTACAATTTTAGATTGCGTTAAGCATGTTGATTTATACAAAGATTAAGAAATCGACGCTGAACGCCTGTTGGAAAAAAGTATGGCCGGGTGTAGTAATTGAAGCTAACAATGCTAGGTTAGTATTGGAGAACGAATATTCTCAAATAACTGGGTTGGCACCTACAATAGGAGGAGAAGGTTTCGATGACTAAGCTGAGGCAAACGTTATAGAACTAATGACGGACAACGAATTATTATTTTATGAATAAACTGTTATTTTTATTTTTCAAAATATATTATTAAGAAAAAGTTAAATAAATGATTTATGCACATTTTAGAATGTTTTCGATTTACACGGTTTTACCAAAGAAATATAAAATTTCGTTTTACACGTTTTTCTACGGAACCAATCTTCCGTGTAAATCGGGGGACAGGTGTATAGTGTTTCTAGTACAACATATTAAAATACACACAGGATCTTAAAAATGTTCATTCATTTTCTAATTTTACGATATCATATGGTTATGTGCACTTTGTCGAACGGCGTTTTTACTTTCTTATACCTTGTGTATAAGAACTCGAGAATTTACCCGGTATATTGGTTTTGCTGGTCCATAACATCTGCATGTTTCTGTCTGTGTGTCTGTGCACGATTAAAGCTAGAGCTATGAAACTTTAAACTTAAGATTTAAGATAAATAAGTATGAAAACGTCATATTTTGAAAGCAGTATGTTAACCAGAAGTGATAGTTTACTATTATCACATTTTTCATATCTCGAAAAAAATATTCTTACAAAAATTAAAAATATTGATATTTACCAATTAACATTTAAATGTTCTCAAATATGTGATTACATTAATTCGACCATTAATTAGTCAATTATCCACATAATTTTGACATATGCATTTTATTGAGTCCGTAATATATGGCGGATTTTTGGGAGAAAATTCAAAATTCAGCGTTCTTTTGAAATTTTAACCAGAAATATACAATACGCTGGCAATTTTACGCCTCAATTTCATTATTGTCAACTTGAATCATTCTTACAATGCAAAAAAATTATCGTGCTTTTTGCGATTTTTACACTCGAGGTCATGAGGGAAACAGCTTCCCGGTTGAGTGTCGCGTGCGTCAAAACATGTCTCCCAGAGTACATTAAATTGTATAAAGGGTAAAATGGTAAAAAATCCTAAATTGAATCAAATTGCAATTCCTCTTTTTCCACTTCCAAATAGAAATAGAAACTTGCTAAAAGTTTGGTTGCACACTCGTGCTGTAATTGTAATTATACATATACATAGGTCTACTTTGACCCACTAAACCAGTGCGATAACTATTTCGCAGCTGTGGGCATGATATACCCACTATATCAGATCACCAACGATACATCCGCCGGGGCAAGTCATACAAACATGAGTTGCGAAAAGTTTGTGTGAGGGCCGATCTAGACGTGAATGCCCCCCACTTGTTCTGACAATTAATTGACCGACTAATCCTACTGTCTCTGTAATTACATCGCAGCACCAGTGTGGTTGTATTGACGCATAGATGATGTTAGTACACCATATCTCATTCGATGTATCGTTAGTTATTTAATGAATTCCAAATGACGAAACAGCTGTCACCTAATACATCCGTTGATATTTATTTGTTTAAAGTGCATTAAATTTATAAACATTACAACAAATGTGGACGAAATGAAGAAAAATCTCTAAATTAACCAAGAAGTAAAAAACTAAACATTTAAAAAATTCAAATACATTTTTTATAAAAATATATATTTGGGAAGAAATTGTTAGGATTGTAAAAAATGTTCAAATTAAATATTTTTAAAAAATCGTAAGGATTGTATAAACAAATGTAATGTCACGGAAATGTCGAAATTGTTCTAAAAATTGAGCTTTTTCAAATTATTATTGCGAAATATGTCAGATGTGCCACAAAAAAGTGCAAAAAATTATAACAAAATTAAAAACAGTGAAAAATTACACATTCAGAAAAAAACATTGCAAAAAAACTGATATCAGTGTCAAATTAAATAATAAAAAAAAATACTACCACGAATAGAAATAGTTTAAATTTCCAAAAGCATCTAATTATATGAATAAAAATTTTCTACATAAAAAATGTTAATAAAATGCATGGATATTGGTCAAAAAATAACCAAAAATATAACAGATCCCTCAAAAATTATTAAAACTGCTGAAATTGTTGGCATTGCAAACGTTTAAGAAAAATGCATAAAATGAGAAAAAAATTTCAATAAATTTTAATATTCAAATATCAAAATTCTCAAATGTATAAACAAACAACTGTGAAAAAATTAACATTTTCAATTGGTACTGAAATTTTAAACTGCTTTTTATCAATTCATATACATATACAATTATTATTATACCAGCTAATTTAAAATGTTGAGGATGTGAAGAACGATACACACGGTGCAGAGAATAATTACCGACTGTATGTGGCGGTTCATCAAGTAAACGATGTCACACTCTGCAGAGATATTACCAGACTCTAGTCATGACGTTCAACCGAGAAAAAATGTAACATGGACGTGTATATCTTGAAAATTTTGTTTATTTAGTTGACTAGTTCCGTATCTGAAATTTCATTTCCAGATGTGACCAATACTAACACACACTAACCATCACATCAATACCCGATTAATTTTGAAGGGTAATATTCCATATACGTTACATATGCCCACTTTGCTCCTTCACTCAAGTTAATTTATTCTTCACACTACATCAGCACATGCGAATGCCAAATTATATTTTTACGTTTACCTTGTTTTATATCAATTCTTTCAGTAAAATTTTGCATATGTACGTTTATAGTAATTAACACAAATCCGGGAACTCGTATTTAACAGTACGAGTGAGAAGTTTAAAATCGAAAATCGAAACGAGTACACGGACGAATATCTTTATTTTATTTCATACTGTGAATAATGTAATTTTTAATATTTACATTTGACATTTTATCGATAACATGTGACATTAATGAGTTCCAGATTTGCTATAGCAACATATGTACAGTCGAATGCAAAAAAAGTAGACAAAAACGGTTTCCTGTAATTGATTTTCCTTACATTGTTGTTGTATAAATGTGGCTTTTTAAAATCCCCTTTTCTTTCAAAATTTGACAATCTTTCAAAGTTGACATTCATTTTAAAATAGAAGTTTCTTTATTCCAATAAAACTTGAATTCTCTCAGTAGGTTTCTTAATCCACGTGATATTTGACTTATTTATTCAGTAACGGTACCAGTTCGTTAAAATATCACTGACATGACAATACTGACGTTTACTTGACATTGCTAATATCAAGTTTGTTCAAGCAGCCGAAAATTTCGTGTCTACCTTTTTTGTATTCGACTGTATCAGCAGATAGTGCTGGAATGACAGTTTCAACAAATTCTCAATGTAAAATTATTATAAATATTTGTAAATAATCAGTTAAACCCTGTGGTTGAGTAAGTAATTCATATTGTTCCATGTTTTCTTAAAAATAAAATATATCAAAAAGGTTTAATATGGGGTTTTATTAAGTTAAAAATAACAGTTCTGGAAGTGTTACTTAGCACCGGCTCTGATACTGTTACCGCTCATTTACCGGACTCAAAACTGAACGGAAAATTGAATTTACAGGACACTACGAAATAAAAATTATAAACGCTTGTAAATGTTTGTTTTTTATATATTTATGTTCTACTGGGCCGGTAGTTAATAGTTAGGCCGATTTTAAAGGATGGTCAACTCTTAACTTGTTTCAATAATCGTTTCCGCTTTAAGAATAAAATAAGGCAAAATTGTCACCTTTAAGGACATGTTATACGTGCGAGTGTCGAGTATTATCTATCATACTATTTTTAAATGAAAAAGATTGATGACATCATGCCGTTAAAAATCAACAATTAAAAAGTTTCGCTTTGAATATAGCTTACAACATTAATTCACGAAACACGAAAACTTTTCCCATATCCGCCGAAAATGCACTGAAACTCAATTTGGAAGTTGTGTAATGTGCCCGCAGGTGCGACTCGACATCCGCCAGCGACTACGTTGAGTTCTCCAACTACATGACGAGAGACAAGAAGTACTCGCGATACTGCGGTCAGCTGAAGGAGTTCGACATCGAATCCGATAGGAAATTTTTCAGGGTGACTTTTCGATCGAACGACCGCTTGGACGGCACTGGTTTCAACGCAACTTATCAGTTTCTAGACGAAGTAGAAACGTACACTGCGAAACCGGATTCTACGACCGGTGCAGCAAATCAATTAGGTATGATTTTATTTTATATTTCACCATCCTATTGCCCAAGTAAAAATCGTCATTTCTATCCACAGAATATTGAATATTTTAAACATCAAACCAATACCAATATCTAAACGCACATCACTCTATCCGGTCCGCCGTGGTTTTCAACAGAAGCATACCAAAGATGACCATGATGAACGTTATTATGTTAATTTCATTTTACTAAGGGCTTCTATTAATCAATTAATAGTAATTACTTTAAATATTTCACTATACATTACTTACTAACAACTATTGATATGTTTGCACCTTAACAGAGTATAGGAGGAGCAGATATCTGAATATCTGCTTAGTCGGAGATTCTGGAGACTTTTTTATATTGCTATACCTGAATATACCTAATAAATGTTACAGAAAAACATAGCTTAAAAGTCAATTGTCTGTTATTTCTATTACTTTCTAATTTAACATTTTCAAGTTAAATAATATTAATATCCGTGTCGATGACATTTTTAAATAGAAATGTTAACGATCGATTCGAATCTATATATTCCTTGTCGTGTACCATAATCAGTTTTCTGATAAGATAATAAAATATTCAAATGTACACACAACATTCTAATATATTTTTTCTTGTTTCAGATACAATTGGATCTGTGGTATTTACATTAGTATTTGTACTAAATTTTTGTACGTAAACGGTAACCAAACAATAAGTAATTATACAAAAATAATCTAAGCAATACCCCTTTAGCGATGATCTTCACACTTTCTTACAAACTATTACGATAAATCAAAAATGAATAAAACTGTCACTCAATTAATCAACATGTGTGAAGTAAGCTACCTGGAGAAAATGTATGATGTATATAGTTTATATATTCGAGATTTAATTTAAGTTCCTATTAACCTTTCAGTAGTCAGGCCTGTTTTGAAACGCCAATGGTCGCAGCTATTAAAACTAAAATCAAAAATGTAGAAACTGGCAATAAAATGAAAAGCAACCAACATTTTACTGTTTTAAATTAAATAAAATTTTATTGTGGAAAAAATTAAATAAAATTTACAATATAGCTATGAACTAAAATACGTATAATCGTAACTTATTTATTACGTTCTACGAGTTATACAAATATGTATCCGATGGTTATAGAAAAATATTGAGCGCCTTAAGTTCATGATATGAGGAATTTGCTCAAATTATTGTTAGCACGGACTGAGAGTTTGCGCGCGTTACTGAAAGGTTAAGGGGTCCAATCTTAATTAAATTTCCCATACAAAAACATTGTGCCGAGGATACCTATCTGTTTGAATTTTTTTTTTTTTAATATTATATATTTTAATATCTGGTCAGATAATGTATTAATATTTTTAAATTGATTTCCTATTAGAAGAAAATGACATATTGCATATTCTATCTTATAGTTATACTCTCATATACAATATCTAAGTATAATGTTATTGAAATTATGCAACTACCCCGAAAAAACTTTTTACTTTCTTATACTTTATGTATAAGTATAGGAATCATGAAAAATTTCGACCTCGAGATTTTAACGGATATACGCTTTTTGAGGTCCCCTGAATCGATCCTGACTATTTTTGGAATGACGTCTGTCTGTCTGTGTGTGTGTCTGTGCGCTCTCTAGCGTCCAAATGAAGATTTGTATATAGCTGGAAAGAAAACGTCCTATTTTGAATGCAATAGCTCAACCGGAAGTGATCGTTTACTCTTATCACCATTTTCATTATCTCGAGAACGGTACGAGCTATCAAAAAATGTTATAAGTTAAAGACATTGAAATTATAAGTATAAGAAAGTTTCGTGCAGACCACCGCGGATTTTTTAAGTAATAGGCGGCTGTGTTCGAGGGCCTATATCAAAGAAATGACTTGATGAGTAAAATTGAAATGAACAATGTTACAACCAGCAATCATTTCTTCTTAAGTCTTCGTAATACACTGTAAGTTCAAATTTTTCTGTCAAACGTTTAAAAGCAATCATTAAAGAAGTGTAAAAAGTATCCGATTTTTTGCGATTTCTAGCAGATAATCGTATTTACATTTTTTTTCTACTACACCGTTCACAAAAAAATGTGAAACTATCACTGGACGTAGCCCATCATCATCGAGCACCGACGGATATTTTTACTTTTTAAATATTTCATGTACTTTTTTGGAATTTTGAGTTTTTGTACACTATGTTATCTCAGTAATTATATATCGCACGAAAGCGGGGTACAGTTCAATAGAATTCTTAAATTATGTTTATTTTTTTAACTTAACACAGGTGAAGAAATTCGTTCAACAGCTTCGGTACTATTTCTTCTAATCTTCGTTGGCCGTACTTATTCGTAGATTTGGAAATCAATCATACACCTTCCGCAATAGAACGCGTTCCATATCCATGATCTTTTGATTCTCTGAACGAAATCTTAAAGTAGTTTCTTATTAACGTCTTAAATTTAAATTGACTCTTTACTTTTAAAATTTCATCTTTCACAGTTAAATTAATCTGCTTCCCTTCCGCGTTGTTACTGTATTTTAACATTTTATTCTGCACGCCTTGGACCAACGTAATATGCAGCCTGACCCCAAACTGTTATTCCATATAGAAACAGTGATTCCGCTGTACGATGGCATATTTCAACGTGTGGGATGGCATATACCTGTGTAAGTAATATAATCTGGATGCGCAGTATCTAAGTTTTATTACGGGCCCCTTTATATCAGATTTCCAGATAAACTTGTTGTCAATAGTAATTCCCAGATACCTATATTCATCAACCGTTCCCACCAATGTATCACACCAATCTCGACCATACAATAAATTTAATTTTACCAAGTATCTAATTTTTGATAGGGAGTTAAAAATTGCTATATTCTACGCGCATGTTTCTCCGCGAGGGGTAAGGCGTATAAGCGAAACGAATTATTTCGCCATTATTTTATTTTATTTTTGTAAGAGGCGTAAATAATATCACTTTACAATTTAAAAAACCCAACCCAACCCAACCCAACCCAACCCAAACTCAATTAAGTTTGATAATTGAAAATTGGCTACATCAAACATTATTCATTATGAAAATATTAAAAATTTTTTGGATGATTGGCGTTCCCCATTAACCAGCTGTTGAACATTCCCTCAGAAGGGACCAGTAGTCAGTAAACACGGGTGGCTCCCATCTGCCCTGGTAACACTCAAACTCTGCGATTTCCTGGTGGAAGCGCTCCCCATGCACCATCGCTAACAGAGCCCATGTTTTCGGGGAAGAAATTTAAATGGGAATGAAGAAAATGAATTCTTAGGGACATCCTGCATCCTAATTCATGGTAGGCTGCTAGTATTACTTTAATTTTTTCATGGAAATCCGGAGCTTTGTAGCTGCCAAGAAATTTTTTTTGTGACGTCGACAAAAGCTAGCCATGCCTGGTTCATTTTTAATATTTTTCTGACCATGAATATATCCACTTCTTAAAGGCCACTTTTGTTTCACGTAATGTTCTGAACGCTCTCTGCTCCCATTCGCACAAAAAACAACAATATTGCGTATACTCCGTTTGCAATCCTAACATTAAAGCTACTACCTTTAAATATGCACATATTTGCCATTTGTACTCGTTATACTTGATCTTGCTCAGAATAATATCATAGGTCTCTTCCAAATGAGTACGCCAAAGGGAAATATGGAAATATGTTGCCGTTATGAAGTAAAACCATTTAAACTTAGTTTTCATCCGTCAATAAAAAGCCTATACTCTTCTGACGAATGATGATGGCTTAGTCCTAGACATCAAACAATCAATATTGTTACAGAAAACTAAACTATCCTGTTTTGAATAAAATGCAGTAGTTGCGCTTTCGGTATATTGTAATTTTAACATTGGATTGTAAAAGATTCCACTGTTTTAATCTGGATCCTAATATTTCTAATTTTCTTTAGGCAAATCTAAATCTCTCACAAGATCATTCAGCTCTGATTGACTAATCAAATGCTGTTTTGTAATATTCGGGTCTTGAAAGTCCTCTCTACTAGATAGACCGGCTCAGCCATCGTCATCTGCTTCTGACGAACTTGATGAACTTATATATAATTTATATTTCTTACAAAAACCCTTCACATTTGTTAAACAGAAGTAACAATTGTCTCTGTGATTCTTGAGTTCACGCCACTTCATCGGTACACCAAATGCATCTCTTTTATAGTGCCATTATACCATTTCGTCAAATACTTGTAGCAGTGTAAACAACCTCTAGTGTTAAAATAAATTTGGTTTTTTCACCTTTAGGCGTGAATTGACCACATGTATATAGCAAAATAAATCAGTGGAGTTTACACAAACGCGTGACATTTTGTAGATTTCTGACTAATCTAAATGTTTTGATAATTATTGTCCACAACAACTTGATGTTTTTATCAGTACTTATCTAAGTTTTGAGACGTGATGGTGAAATTAAATATGGATTTTGTCTTCTAGAAATACCTAACATGAATCAGTGATACCAGTGAATACCAGTAATATTTATTGTTGTAAATAATTATAATAGAGTCATAACACTATTCATTTGATACCAATCACATTTTGTTGATTTACTGACTCCATTTTAGCTACAGTGTATAAACTAACGAATACTGTCCAAATCGGCATATTCATAATGTAATTATAAACGGAATATTTGTATTATTTTGGTATAACGTAACTGACCGTATTAGTTGTTTGGATTGGTCTGGATCTAAAGTTGCCTGTGAACGTTTGAATGGCGTTACATATGTTACCCAGATATTGAACAGGGTTAGTTATGCCAGAGGCTTCAGCCGTAACGGAATTGTTAGCAGTTCGATTACTTTGTGTATCATCCCCTGTAATGCAATGAAAGTGAGTATCCACAATATCAATTTCATTGCAGCACTGTTCGTCATATTAACTGCCAGCTTACTCGTCCGATAATTCGTCATCATCATCATCATCTACTAAGTTAAGGTGTTCTCTTGCTATGTACGCTTCTATTCAAAAGAAAAGCGTACAACTGCTGGCACGATTTTGGCAATATTTCGTTAAAGTAAACGGGGCCTTTCTTAAATGTTACTGGGTAACATTGAACTAAAGAAAACTTCAACAATATGTAACACATGTATTGTTTAACAGAACTCAATTAGTATTTGGTCATAGCACCATTTCTTGCAAGTACTTCGTTTAATCTTCTAGGCATAGAGTGAACAAGATTGTGTGCTAAATCTTCATTTTCGGATAAATTTTTTAATTTTTTTACTATGAGACCCCATATATTCTCGATGGGATTAAGGTCGGGACTGACAGGATGCGGAAGAGTTTCAATATTATTATTAACCATTGTCTAATAATATTAGCGGTATGCACGAGGCAATTGTCCTGCTGATATATAAAATTCAGGATATACCTGGCAAACTGAAGTCAGCTTTACAAATTCGCATATGCGCTGGTACCTGTCCGAATTAAATCTCTCTCCAATTCGCCACCAAGTTCCAAGACCATCATAACTAAACTATGCCCACACTTTCACCGAGAATCTTCCGCTTATTTGAGTCGGACTAACGTATTCCTCATTGAATCGTATTCCTCGTAGTCTATAAACACGAACGTGTCCATCATTTGTATTCTTTAAAAACCTTTTCGTCTGTAAATACTACGTTTTTCCAAAACTGCCGATCCCTATGACTATAATTTAAGGCATACAACAGTCGAGATTGCTTGTTTTAAAACGCCAATATCTCTGCAACAGCATAATTACCTAATTCAGATTTTTTAATTCTCTGACATCCTGTTGGTTGTGATCCTGGAAAGTTTGTTTGCATCCCTGACTATTTTAAATGAGTTTTCTTCCAAGTATCTGATAACGTGGCCATCTTCAGAAATAGTGGATATCTTTGGACGACCAACAACAGCTCTACTTGCTAAAGTCGCGTCTTGTTCCCAATGACGTTTAATTTTAAAAACAGAAGACTTATTCAGGTAAAACTTTCGTGCAACTGACCTAATTGACCAACCTCTTCTAGCTTTGTGACAATGCGAGCTCTTATCACTTCTGTTGTCTGCGGAGGCATTATATTCAATTAAAAGAATGACTTTTGTTAAAGACTGACAGTGACTTAATTCAAAAATTTTTAAAAAGAACCTTAGAAACAACCTAAAAATCATCCCATTTACATGATGAAACAGTAAGTGTACACCTTTCTTTTGAATAGAAGCGTATATTTTTTTCAATTTTCTCGCAACGCTCAACGTAATTTTTCTATATCTCCGTTGAAACATTGTTCAAAGCTGCCTGATGTAAATTCAATACATCGTTAATTTGAAAAGTATTGTTTGTTTAATTTAATAATAATAGTAGTAGTTTAGATAATACCAACAGCTGTGATTTAGTTAATTTCGAATAATGAGTTTCCATCTGTGTGCCGCCTCTTATTTCAGTAACCACGCAATCATGTTATGTTTCTTCCAAGCTGATGTCCTGCTCCTGATGACCGCTTTATGCCGCCTCTATGACCATTTACTTGTTGAACTCCACCACCATAATGGTCAAATGTAACCCAATTTTCTGGATTTACCTTTTCAACCCATCCAAACTGCCGAGCATGATTTGCACCACACCAGGTGTCGTCTGTATAGAAAATTGTCCATCCGTGATCCGTGAATTTTCCAACGTGAGGATGTTCCATTAAGACTGGTTTATTATTTAATTTCCTGAATGAAATTTTGCATGTTTTTGTATCCATCTGTATAATATTCTCTGGGGAAACTCCGACAAATCCGCCACTTCGTGAATAATTTGAGTACAATTCTTTTACAGTTGGAAATTTCCTTTCCATATAAAAGTTAAAAATATTTCTCCTTATGACCCCTTACATAAATGCATCACATTCGATTCTTTTCCTACCACATTTTGGTTTAAAATCATCTACTCTATCTTCACTTCGGTGTTCATTAGTTACTCTTTGAACAGTTCTTCTGCAGACTCCGACAGCTTTAGTCGTTCTTTCTACGACTTTTTTACTTCAATAGTTGGCCCATTGCTATATGTTTCTTGTTGAAAAAGTGTCTAGCATTTGTAATTACTCGCTTGGCTTCTATAGTACAATGTAAAGTAAAAAAAAATATCCGTCGGTGCTCGATACGATGCTACGGCCAGTCACATTTTTTTTGTAAACGGTGTAGGCGAAATAATTTGTAAAAACGACCATCGGGTAAGAATTGCTTTTAAACGTAGGGAAAAAATTGAACTTACAATATATTACGAAGAAGTGATTGGTGGTTCTAACAATGTTTATTTTGTATTTTTTTCGTCAATTCGATTCATTGATAGGCCCACGAACACAACCGCCTACTACTTTGGCACCGATAATAAATCATTAAAGTGTGAATGTTGCTTTATTAACATATGCGAAGTGCGCAATCATTTAACTTATATTATAATAAATATAATTTAAAACAAATATTGATTGCTAATGCTATAAAAACATAATGTTGTTCCAACAAACAAATATTAATTGAAACTAAAATGTGGTTATATTAACTATACTGTATATACAGTCTGTTTCGGCCAACTAAGTCCGTACTGTCAAGATTACTTCGGAGCCGACGGCGCAAGAGACCGCTTAAATTCCAGCGAATGTAACAGGTGATGGACCGTATAAAAAAAGTTTGTATGCAAGTATTAACGCAATCTAGACGCGAATAACCCCACATTAATCCGTTCACACTTCAGCCAATACACGTGTGGTGGTGTGATGGGCCCAAAGGGGCAAAACGGTCTACTTCACCTGTTACATTCGCCGAAATTTATTTCCAACATGCATCATCAACATTTAGTTAATCTACATCATTTCTCCTACAATCCTACAATCCTACATGATTTTTTACCAATTCAATCATATTTTCGTTCATTACAAGACACATTTTACACAAACATAGAAACTAACTTAGCAAAATACTGCAATTGTATGAAAAACAACTGTACGATGTAATGCTGAAACTGACAACTTAAACTATTTATTTCTCGAACGTGGACATTAAACAACAGAAATATTGATTCAATAAAAAAATAATAATAAAAAATGTTCAAAATGTTCTAAACAATGTGTTAATTGACGTTATATTGTTATAAATGTTAGACTTAATACATCCCCAAAGAAAAAAATATTTGGAGATAAATATGAGCACTCACAGCACAGCCTTTCTTATTAAATTGTCTTATAATGTAGTGAACAGTCTCAATGGATGGTATTGGTTTGCCAGGATAGTTAACAGAAAACAAATTATGGATTTGTATGCAGCTGTTACTCCTGTTATACCATAGTAATATATTTATTCTATCTTCTTTCAAATACATATACAAATGTCAACTTCTATGTTAGGCTATTGACATAAGTAAATAAGGAATGTAAACTTGTCTTCAAATGTTGCTTCGTATCGTATCCTCACGACTTTAATGAAATAAATCGCAATTCGTTAGGAAATACTGTGCAAGCGTTTTATCATCGCTTAGCATATTGTTTAGAATGTACATTTTGAATATTTTTACAATTATTTTTTATTCAATAAATATTTCTACTCTTAACTAAAAATAACGCATGGTTCTTCACAGTATCTTTGTTATCAAACCTTGACATTCCTTCCGAGGCATTGACATGTTCCTCATAAATTCAACATGGCTTGTTCAAATATAAAAAAAACAGGGTATATTTTTTAACATTTGGCGCCCGGGTCGCATTGGCATTTGCGTCGCATGTATAAACCGGCCCGCAGTGTTGTAATCATAAATAAAATATACATGGTGATGGATAGAATTAATTGAAAATATATCCAACAAAACAAAACAAAACCACAGACGGAAATAGTCTCTCCGATTCGAGAGGTTATATTATATTGATGTAAGCACATTCTTTTGTACAAATATTTTTCTGCGTGTCACTGTATTTTGTATATTACGTGTGTGTGTTCTGTGGGGTTTTTTGCTTTTAATTTAGCGAAATATTTTCAATTGTAATTGTATTAATTGTCGAAGCGTGTTTTATATTTTTTCTGATGTAATTTATCGAGATGTATTTGTTATTTTTTTATTGGTGTTATTATTATCATCAATTGCGTTTTGGTTGTTGTTTTTTTTATTGTAAAATTAACCTTAATTTCAGTGTTTTCATTACTTTTATTTTTATTTGAGAGCTTATTTAATCTTTTATTGATATGGCAGATGAAATGGTTGGGATAATAACAAAAGCTAGTTTGTAAATAATTTTGAAGCATGAAAACAACAAGTTTTTCCTAAAACTATAATCAATTTCCTTGACTTGACTTGACAGATTTTGACACTCAAGAAATGGTTGACATAAATTTATTACATGGATAACAAACTAAAATGTTATCATTTTTTTTTATTTAAAACGAATTTTCTGAAATATAGGTAAAACCACACACTGATTATAGGTAGGTACTTATACCTGAAATCAAGTTATTTTACATATCGAAAAATTTAGAACTACTGAAAGAAAAACATAAAAATTATAAACATCCAAACAGAATTTTCTCCCGGGTACTACTCATACATGAAAATCATATAAACACACAAGAAGATACACCCATGAGGAAATCATTTAGCTACTTGACAATAACAATCACTTTAAACACATCATGGACATAAAATTTAAGTTTTCATCGAAATACTACGTGAAAACACTTATGTATGTTAAAATGTGTATGCAAATATGATTGTGAAAACAATTCGCAAATATAAATTAATTTTCAATTGCCGCAAAATTAAATATAACAATAAATTAAAAACAGATAAATAATTAATTAGTAAGAAAAATTAAAAAATATAAATTGTAATTATTATTCTCTAATGCACAGTATCTAATTATGTACCTTGTTAAGTTTGATACATATCTTGAACCATGATTTTAAGGTAGTTGGATTTTCAAACTACAGCAGATTCTGAATTATTCGGAATGATGCCTTAATGGGATGTAGATTAACATGGATGGTTAATAAGAAATTGGCAGCAAAAACACAACTTCACCCATTAATTAAATTCTGGTAAAATATGTCTGGAACTAGAATTTTCTTCACCACAATTACTTTTCTTGGCATCAAGCTGGATACTTGAGAGTCTACTGTACCTAAACCTGATATGTAACGTGATTTTTAAAAACTACTGGACTACATTTGCCTAATTATCAATTGCATAAATAAAATACCTACCAATTGATCGCAATCACCTATGTGAAAATTATATGTTATGGTTACTGTTGTATAGTTGACTGTGAATAAGGACCCTTTGTAAATAGTACTTTTAGTGCACAATAAAATTATTTGTTATATACTTCCTATTGTTTTATTTATTAATGCAACATGTTTTACACAACTGTATATAAATGAATATCAAATGCATGTGAATTAAATTAAAAGAAAAAGCACCAGACAACTCGAAACCAAATTTAACTTTGCGTTGCCTGATTTTGTAATTTCATTTCCATTACCTCCACGACAGCATCTCTAATTTTGCTTTTTTCCAAGCCCAAAACTTGAATTTTTTCCATTTGTTCCGTAACGAAATTGATTTTACGCTTGAAATAATCTTTTCCTGAATCGATGTCCTAAAAGTTACAATTGTCAATATAAAGGAGGTTAAGGCACATCTGTCAAATATTACTTTCTGAGCATAATATCTCGTACCTATGTCTATGATTACATTTTTAGTATCTACTAGTTTACCTGGAACATACATCTGCAAAAGAATTTATTGATTAATTCAATCGAGCATTTGCGATGTGCATTACCGATCCAGTTAGTGGTACTAAAATTGATCGGCCATCCAGATCTGAACTTATTTTCTCCAAACATTCGCCAGAATTTTGAAATTTCGTTTGTGCTACCTTTAAGGATTGCAGAGATTCTTGAAATAAATTTAACTCCTATAATCGTAAAGTTAGCGCAGGTTTAAAATGTGTGCTTTATCCGTACCTGATCGAGCTGTTGTTTTAAGGTTGTTAATTGTTGTAAATTTAATGTGGTTAAATCAATTTGTTGCATGTGCGGTGCTTCGATTGCTGAAATTTGTGCCATTGCTAATATATTTTTACTTTACTATATTTGGTCAATGCAGAGGCGATAAATGCGTTGACTGTGAAATTTCACCTAACCTCACATTATCATTTCACTTCAAGGTTGCCAACTTAAACTACCATCGCAAAAGGGAAAGGGCCGACTCTTTGATAAACAGTAACCCGATTATTTCAGTAATAAGTTTTGAACGAAAAGGGATAAATAAAAATTAAAATTTAAAAATATATACTTTCACTGCTAAATAGGTACAAAAAAGTTGCAGATATTTTATTGATTGATGTCCAAGCAGTTACTAACAGTGACATGTATTTAGGAAACTACAAACTTTATAAACAAGTTGTTGAACGCCATCTGCATAAATAATAATGTTATCCTTAAAATAATATAAGAATATAATGTAATCGTTTTCGTATCGGTACACCAGTCAATTTGTATTTTGTACTGTATTTATTTTATGGAACTAATAGCTTCATTATTTATTACTATTTACTATTTGCCATTCACCATTTAATATTTATTATTTATTATTAATATTATTATCTCCATTTAAAAGCAAGAAGCACGTGACCCACTTGCGTTTAGGAAGATTTGTAATATGTCCGATTGTTGACAACACTGACGCAGTTAAAATTTGGGTCTATTTAACTTTTAAGTTAAGTCTATCGATGTTTTCCATTTATTGAAGTTTCCATAACAATTAAAAATGATATCGAGAACGGCGGGTATTGTGAAAATAGCTCGATTATTGAAGCCGAACATTGAACAATTCTCGCAAAAAGTCAGAAACGGACATCATGAGTAGGTTATGTTTAAATGAAAGGTTACATAATAATACATTGATTTTAGTTGGAATTATCGAGTCGGGACGACCAATCATCCCAAAGTGGTAACATATTCAGCGGAAATTGTAGGTGGCTTTGCATGGTGGTGGATATTATGGCATCTCTGGACTGAACCTGGTCATGTAACAGTAAGTTAATTACCAGCAAACACCACTCAGGCATGTAGCATAGTAGGATTAAAAGGGCAGATCTGCAATTTAACAAATCTAGCATTAATTTTCAGTTCAAGATAACAGGCATGTTGTCCCAGAGAAAAAACCCAAAAGAACAGTGATATATATATATACATCACAAAGCATACAGGGTGCGTGAAAAGATCCTGGAATTTTTCCAGATATTTCAACAGTACCAAAATACTGCATAAACAAAAATGTAATTCAAATGAAAAAATAACAACGTATATTAGAACTATTACAACAACAGTAAGCAAAAAAATTACAATAAATGCTCAAAATTGCCTCCTTGGGGTTCAATACACTTTCTCAGTCTCTTGTAAATATTACTGATTATGCTAGCACACATTTTTACCGTAATCGTGTCCAAGGTACAAGTCAGAGCCATTTTCAGCTGGTCTACTGTATTGTATCGTTTAGCTGAGATTTTTTCCTCCAGGATGGACCACACGGAATAATCCATCGGATTTAGATCGGGCAAGTTCGGCGGCCAAATGTCCTTGCCCCAAAAGCCAGGAAACAACTCTTTGCACATGGCAATTGTCGAATTGGCTGAATGCGCCGTCGCCCAGTCATGCTGAAGCGTGAATCCGCCTGGGCCGAAGTGCTGCATTGCCCACGGGTCCAGTGTGTCTCAGAGAATTCGCTGTTGATAGGTGGCGGCATTGATCTTGACGTTCCGCTCGATGAAGACCAGCGACGTCTTCCCAGTGGTGCAGATTCTGGCCAAAACCAAACTCTTCTTGAATCCAGTCATACGAAGAATGTCTGCTGTCTTTATTCCTGTATTGTGTAACTCGACATTGGTGATACGTTCATTTTCACGATTCATATCGCAAGCACAACTGAAAGTAAACAAATGAATAATACATTTTCTGGATCACAATTTAATGTAGAATTCAATAAAACAAATAACATATAACAGCAATTAGAACGTCAAAATAACGTGCAAAAAAAAATCCGGGAACTTTTCACGCACATGAATATATTTGGTTTTATTCACAACTTTCAGTTTAATAATTTTCATTTCTAGTATATTTAATTTTCAACTGGTCTTATTTGTTCAATTACATTTTCTTTTTATTTTCTTTTTAAAAGATAAAGTTGTTCGTTAAATATCCAACATCTCAAACATTTTTGACTTTGGTTATGATTATGTGGATAGTCTGTGCTGTGACTGAAAGTCGCTTGCCTACTCAGATTTCTGGGCTGCTTTATTATTATTATTTTAATTTGAAACCAACAGAACATGTTTATTAATGTATATTAACAACAAATATTTTCAGGGCGAATTTGATTATCCTATCGCATCTAAATGGACAGATGAAGAACTAGGTATTCCTCCAGATGAATAATTATCACATAAATTGAAATGTGCAGTTTGAAGTAGGAACATTTATTAATTGTAAATATATAATTTAATAATTAAATAATGATTTTTCAAATTTATAACATATAATTGAAAAAACCTCAAAAGTATATTTGAAGCAGCAGGTTTACCAGGTTTCAAAAAGTCTAAAGTATGGCTGCACCCAAGGATTATGAAGGAGGTTTGAAAAGTTAGCCACTGGAGTTTATGTATATAAATTTAATGTAATGCTGAAATTATTTATAAAGTAGACTATAAATTGCGAATTAACAATTAGAATCAAGAATAAATTATATACCCAACCAGTGTTGCCTTGATATAGCTACCTAATTATTAATTAATTTCATTGTTTTATACTTCTACAGTTGAACAAGAAAAGAAAGCATTTATTACTGTAATACTACACCACAGCTTCCTTACATTTTCTTTTAAAGGTAAAAAATATTATAATTTGTTAGATAGTAGAATATTATTAATTGGATATCGAGACAACGATGTAAAATAGAAATGTTTCTTAACATGAAAGGTTTAATATTCTGATGGTTTGTACTTTTATTTTGTTTTATTTTATCATAATAGTAAAAATAGTGTAGCACTAAATACTGAAACTGGCTGAACTGAACTGAATCGAATTGAAGCCAATAATTTATTTTATGTTAAAACTGTTTAAGCTTTTACGTTTTCAGGAAAATTTGTGACAAGGAGATGTTTATTGTAAGTAGCAGCCGTCTTCGTCGATGAAAATTTAAATATATCCATACAAACGATAAAATACATATTATTAAATAAATAAAAATTTCGGTCTGTGGATATAAAATTTCCTAACTCTACGAAGGTCTGAAGTGGCTATATCATTAAAATAGAGTACTGATAGTAGCAGAACTGTATAACCTCGCTAATTCAAACTAATTATTACTTGACTTTTTCGAATTATCGAGATATATCTAATTATTTGTATAAACGAGCAGACAACAAATATGTACAAAAAATATGTTTTTTGTAATACAATTTCAAATTAATAAATAAGTAGATATGTGCATATATACTGTCCTACAACATTGTAATCTATTAGTTTCGATGATTGTTTTAGCTTTTTTTGTTTAAGACTCCGTGTCAGTAAAATTATGTTGAGAGAAGAAAACAAAAATAATGATATTTAAGAAAGGAGGAGGGAAGTAAACGTGACATGGAAAGGAGATATAATAGAGCAGGTGAAGGAATGGATGTACATTTTCTTGTTTTATTCAGTCATTTCTATGTTCAAGCTAGAATAATCTCTTTTATCTGAAGTATTTACTAATGCAGTTTTTAATTCTAACCAATAATAAAAGATTGTGGCAACTATAAACCTTGATTTTTGCCGAAATGCTAAAAATCAGATAGTCACTCTAGACGTCGGTGGTTACATCTTGAGCATTATAAACCTTATTTACGAATTTTTCGCTGATTTCGATAAAATGTGATAAAGGTTTCGTTTTGCCATTAAAATCGGGAATCATTCTTGTTTAAGAATAGGTGATTGAGTCAGAGGCATATTAGGTATTATTATCTTGAACGATGATAATAAAAATAATAATAATAATTTATTTGCTTAAAAACAATAGTACAGAATACGTCAAAAGAATAACATGGTATAAATACATGTAACATGAAAGAACAATATGTATAAATCCTCAAGGATTTATTCTCAGGTACTGTTTCAGCATCCCAAGCATCTCTTTGTCTGATGCACATTTTTGGACATAGTTCTCTGATGTCTTCTTTGGATAAAGGTTTTCCTTATATCATGAATAAGTTTTTTGCAGTTATCAAATAATGTTTGCTTTTTAATTACAAATGTAACCGGTTCAATGATATAAGTACACTAGAAAGTTGGACTAATTGACGAGTTTGCTTGCATGGCTCTGCCATAGGTTATATATGTTTTTAATAGATATCTTCTGTAATTTGAAGACACGATTGACTTCTCGAGTTACCACAAAAAATGACTGCACATCGAATTATTGACTTGAAGTAAGCATTATAAGTTGTTTTTGCAGGTTCTGAGCTTACGATGATACTCTTTAAACATCTTTAATGCATATGCAAACCTGCAATGTCTTGCATAGATAATTTACATGTGTTGTCCAATCGAATCTTCTACCTAGCTGTAGTGCTAAAAAGGGGCATCTACAGTTGTATTTCATCCATTGTTAAGTCGCTAATAGTAAATCAGAGAGCGAGGTTCGAGAAATAAAATAAAATAAATATTACTGTGCTGTGGTAAGGGTAATATTTGTTTTATTTTACATTAAGTTGTTGATTAGATGTAAACCATAAGTGAATTTGTTTATTTTGTATCATCTTTGTTATTTCTCGTAAACCACACCATCAATTACCTCAATTGCAGTGGTGAGACTTTCTTGAAAATTTTCCAAAGTATCCTCACTGAGAACAGCCAAAGAGTACTACTAATTGTCCGATAACGTTTGGAAGTTCATTTGTATACAATATGAGCAATAAAATATTGAGCCCAGATCATTAGATTGATATAACATTCCATTTTTATCCGTTACAATAACAATCTATATCTTACGAATTACACTATCAAATGCTTATGATAAATCGAGCAATAAAGCATGGTATTTTATTTATGGATAAATAAATGACATATTTCCTGAAGCCATTCTGCTCAGTTACCAGTATTTTTTTCTACATATCTCATTAACATATCATAAATTTTCTCATACATTATAGTAGTTTTTAATATCATTGAATATTTTATTTGGGTCATTGTCATTTTGGAATTCCCTCAGAATTTTAGTTTTATTACCAGTTACTGAGTTAATAGTATTCCATGTTGTTGCTTTTGATTATTTGACGAATTTTCTATGTAACTTTTTTTGATGTGCGTTTGGCTTCCATATTTTTAAGAATCTTCAAAAAATTATAAAAATGTTCTTTCGTTATTTTACCTTCAATTTGTTATTTGTACACTTCTCGTTTTATTCAAAAATATATAAGAGAAGTTATATTAAATATATGTATTTTCACAGTTGTCGAGCATTAATCCTCCCTAAAATCATCGATTTTGTTAGAAAATATTCTAGTGAATTTTGTTAAGTAGATATGTATTAGTTCTTTGAGGAAATTCCACAAGCTATGGTCCTACAGCGCTGTGTTCAATACTTATCCTAGTTGTTCTTCTTTGTTTATATAGATATACTCAGTGACATATAAACTGCACCACCTAGAAGGGGTGGGAATTTTTGGATCAAATTTGGCAGGAATAGTGGACTAGTCCAGGGAAATAGTTGATTAAAATTTTAAACCCAATCATCAAGTAGTCATAGGATTTTTGACGTTTGTGTCATTTTTTAGAGGTGGTGATAGACAAGCAATTATCGAGTCATTTTTTGAATTTGTTCCACTTTTTCGGATCCCGTTCTTTAGTTTAAAGTGTTTCAAGTGTTTAATGATGCCTAGAGGAAGGAGACCTCAAGTTTACCAGCAGTTGAGTGACTTTGACCGAGGGCGGATTGTTGGTTTTCGAGAAGCAGGTTTTTCGTTTAGAGAAATCGGCAACCGTTTGGGACGGCACCACTCAACAATAATGCGTGTTTATCAAGCGTGGTCTGAACATGGGGTTGAACGTCGGAGAAGAGGCACTGGGGCTCAAAGACGAACCAATGAACGTCAAGATCGCCGCTTAAGACTAATGGCCTTGAGAGACCGATTCTCTACAACTAGATCAATAGCTGATCAATGGTTAGGTGAACAAGGTCGTCCGATAGGCGTGCGAACAGTTTATCGTCGAATAAGAACCTTTGGCTTGCTGTCTTACCGCCTACATCTTGTGCTGCCCCTCACTGCTCAACATCGCCAGGAACGTTTGGCCTGGTGCACGGAAAGACTTCAATGGAACTTGGAGTGGCATCGAGTTGTCTTTAATGACGAATCGCGATTTTGTTTAGGAATACATGATGGTCGGATGACTGTTAGACGAAGACGTGGAGAAAGGTGATTTTTCTATTGCGAGGCATGTTCACCGAACTGTGGGGTTGATGGTGTGGGGTGCTATTGCTTACGGCAGTGGTAGAACCACATGTTCTTCCATATCTTCGAGGGCTGGAAGACCCACTTTTCCAGCAAGATAATGCACGACCTCACGTAGCAAGGGTTTCTCTTGACTTCTTTGAAGAGGCCAATGTTAATCTTTTGCCTTGGCCGCCAAGATCTCCCGATTTGTCGCCCATTGAGCACGTGTGGGACATGATGGGTAGAAGATTGAGGAATCTACCGAACCCACCGTTGACAATAGAAGCTCTACGGCATGAAGTACAGGCTGCTTGGGATGCCGGAACCCCAAGAAGACATTGATCACCTGCTGGAATCAATGCCAAGGCGGGTCAATGAGTATATCAGAAATAGGGGCGGACCAACACATTATTTTAATTATAATTATTAAAGAAAAATCAAAAAGATGAAGTGTTTCTTTATCAAATTTTAATCAATTGTTACCTTAGACTAGTCCAATGTTTCTGCCAAATTTGGTCCAAAAATTCCCAGCCCTTCTAGGTGGTGCAGTTTATATGTCGCTGAGTATATATATTGTCAATTAGAGATGCAGTTATTAAGCTCATTTGCGTCGGTGTAAAAAATTGAATTCGAGTCAAAATGAGAACTTGAATTGTATCTTATGTAGATTATTGAACCTGTAAGACATGTGCACTTGCAACAAAACTAGTGTCCACTCCATCAAATTTTGATGTTCTTGCAGGACGATGGTTTATTGCTATCCATTCAATTTTTCATTAAATTGTTTATTTTAACTGCAACTGTTCTCTTTGCCAATAAATCGTTACCACAAACCGATATATTATTTGCACTAATAAATCGATTGGTAATCCTACTGAATTTGACTGTATCACTACTTGGGTTCTACTGCAAGGCTATTTTTAAAAAAGATTTATTTGTTATAATACTATATACTATATAAATATAATATGAATCAAGCAAAAAATTACAGCAAAATATCATATTTACCAACTTCACACATTAAAACTACATGAAAGTAAAGCATTGGGTTGTCGGAAATTTATTTATACATTATTTATATAAAGAACAAAGATCAATAAGTAAATAGTGCCCATTTAGTTCAATAACCATTTGTGATCTTTCAGTGAGCTTCATAATTCCTTGTTCATAGAAGGATCTGTTTTTATCGGCTGAAAACAGAATAAGTTGCTGATTTATGGCTCCATCTGAATTGAATGTTGTACCACACAAGGAGTTTTGAATAAGGGAAATCTGATGACGCAAGGGCAGGTGAGTGTGCTGGGTGTCGTAACACACCCCATGCAGGCTCCAATAATTGGTGGGTGATCAAACTTGTGTGGTCTCGCATTTTCAAGATGCACCACAATTCTTCTACGGTTAACGAGCTCTGGACATTTCTAGATGGTGGGTTCGTTCAAACTGTCCAATTGCCGATAGTACACATTCAAATTCATTGCTTGGTTCCTTGGTAGGACCTCGAAAAACATCAAACATTTAAAATCCCACCACACCCACAACATAACCTTCATCTGATGAATGTCTACTTTCGATATTGTTGGAGACAAGTCATCATGTCGGGATCAAGGCAGCTTGCACACCACATTGTTGTAAACAATTCACTTCTGATCACCAATTATCAGTTGCTTGAAAAAGGATCATTTTCAGACAACTAGACAATTTAAAGGGGAAGTAAGGTAATGTAATGACATGAATGACAGATCAATTCACACAATTGTCAAGTATCAGGCAGATAAGCATACATTTTCCAACAGAGTAATAACTTCCAGCAATAAGTAACTTTTCTGAAGGACAAATTAATTTGCTGTGTTTGTCAAAGAACTCTCTAAAAATAATAGACAAATTGCAAACCATTGTAGAATTAGAAGTTAGCAAACATCGTAAGTACTATAGCAAAAAGTCACTTACGTAAGAAATATCGTTGTTTCCTCACCTACCTCAGAGTTAGTTATTTCATAATTATCAATTACATTAAAAAATGAGCATCATTTTCAGTTGGCCTATTGCAACCATTGCTTGGAAAGGCCAGTAATGATTTGAGTTTTTAAAGAACTTACAAACTGGGACACTATTGGGTTATCATTATTGCCATAACCAGCATGTTTAGCCACAAACAAATTCTCAGTGGACCTTGTTTGAAAGGCCGATGACGATGGTGCATAAAACCATGACTCTTTAGCTCATTCTGTATTTGTTTCATTGCTTCAACCAATTTGGGACAGTGTTTGGCAGTTGTGTTGAAGAGGGTATAGCGAATTATCACTCGCAGCAACAAAGATTCTTCACGTTGACTGCTCTCTCAGGTAGTGTTCCTATAAAAACAATAAAAAAATTGTAACAAATAATTTTAAAAAGTTTAATTTCGCAATACAGTGATAGTGCATGTGAGATTCACAATTATCATTAAATAAGATTTCAGTATATCTTATGGTAATAAGAATGTGAATTTCAATTATTTTTTTTCTTGTTTCACAATTATTTTAAACTGCCTTGATTGCAAAACATTTAAATGATGATAATTAATGTTATTTTAAAATTTCACTCATGCAATTATATAAATACATGTTATTAACAGTATATAATGCTCAGCAATTCCAATCAAAACATAAATTAACTCAACCATGAATTGGCTTGGAATCTCGGCTACAATTCAAGCCGTACCTGGGCTGAACGTGGAGTTCTATTATCCACACAGAAGCATAGATGATGAAAGCATGTCACTTCAATTCAGATTCTTTCGTGATAGTGTCGTAAAAGCTGTTGTTCCAAAATGATGGTTGAATATGCTTCTACCACTTATAAGAATCAGTTTGATACTCGAGGCATTTCCCAGTTTCGCTCTGCAAAAAAATTAATTTTTGTAATATAATTTTAGGTTTGGACCACCTATTTCCTATTTACTAAGAAATTCAGTTAAAGTTCACTGTATGAGGCCATTTACTCCAAACCAATATGAACTGTGTAGTAAATGAAGGTTCTTACACAATACTTTTCACTTAAGAGGCACTTCTAACGTACGTTATGCGTTTGGATTATTCCGAACTAATAAGCACAAATTAAGTCTATGAAATAAATCACAAAATGACATGGTTTTTTTTTTGTTCACCCGATTGAGTAAATTGATGGTAGATTTCTGTTAACCATGCCACATCTAGAACCGCCTATTTGAAAATTAGTTTTGTGTTGACAAAAAACGAGATTTTGTTGTTTGATATAGATAAAAACTCTGTCAAATTTGTCCTATGCACTTGCCAGTCTGATTAGTCTGTGACGCAAATCTCTATATCGATCTCGAATCCTCAGTCGGTGTTGTATGTACCATTTAATGTCGATGTCGTTTGCTTCGCCGTTTCCTGTACACATTACCATATATATCAATGGTTTGGCGAACTAGCGTGATGTTTACATTCCCAGTCCTGTATGGTATTTTCTTCGTTGGGTTCTCGTCTTGTGGATCGTTGTCTCTTCCTGTCACCCATACAGGAATCGGTTGATTGTAGCTCTCCTGACCGTAATCCATTACTCTGGTAGAGTAAAAACGGAAAGATTTCAATTGAGACACGAAAATACAATAGAACTACTCACATCTTTTCAATAGTAGTTTTGAACAATTTTGATTTTGGAGTTAAATAGCACGAATTTATACCAAAAATGAACAAATAAACACGCGAAAACAACCTTTACACAATTGCAACTTCATAAAATGACAGTTCTGTGACGTCAGTGTTAAATGAGTCAGTGGTAGCCCACAGCTTATTTTATAGAGTTACTAAATAGGAATTATTTGACACTCACATATTTAAACTGACTTTTGAAATGTTTTCCTTTTGTGTAATTTTTTTGTTTGCGAAATTTAATAAATTATTATTATTATTTGTAAATGTTATTGCTATTGTTTAGATCTAATAAATATTGTCAAATAATATCAAAGTGTTTTATAGTCGGAATTATGAGAAGGTGCGTGCACGTCATCGATGCTTGTTTTATAATGCCAACATGTAGAAATTATAAAATGCCATTTTCTTGTATTGGAATATGGAGTGAAACCAGGTCTATTTACAAGGCGATGCGAAGCACTGTCATAGGTATTATTATTATCACTTAGTTTTCTATATTTGTCATGAAAAAGAAGAAATGAATTTGAATCTAGGGTATTTGATGTCGTAAGGATCGGCGAACCGTTTCTGTGCGTTCTAGAAAGTTCACATATGTAGATCAATCGACGGGCGTAGTATCTGTAATATCTGGTTGCATACCACCACATACATATACGCATAAGCATACACACGCTGTTGTCTGTTTGGTTGCATACGATCTTGAAGAGTATCTTTTGTGTGAGAAACATGTAAACATATAAAATTTGACGTCATTAAAAATCGATGACGTGCACGCACCTTCTCGTAATTCCGAGTATACTTGTAGTTTTTATTCATTTTATAGGGTTAATTTTGATTAATCGACACACATTTCAAACTGTTGCGTAAAATTTGTCACTTTGTTTCATATTTTGAAATAATATTTAGAAATGATGGTGATTTACTCTTATAACATGTTTCTGTATCGCGAAAGCGGTACGAGTTATTGAAAAAATATTTTTATGAAACTTTCAGTAACTTTTCTTTGATAAGTTGGATCGAATTGTGAATCATCCCATTTTGCATATTTTTAAAAAAAAACAGTGTTTTTTGATCTTTTTGGTGAAAACATTATCTTTTTTAATAAAATAGACGGAAATACATATTTTAAAAAATATATGTAAATTATGCAAAGATATACAAAAAAAATTATTTCTAAAAATTCACAAAAATCGGAATACCGTTTCCACACTTGTATAATGAATTATATGGCTGCATTAATATTGTTTTTGGCCTCCCGACATGTAAACATTGTAACTATGCACCGTTCATGTCACATGTAACTTCGTGTTTACAACGACTGTGCGTTTTCCCGCATAGTATGCGGGAATAGTTATTTACAGTCGAATGCGGGAAGTTCAATTTTACAGCGCGACGGCTTCGTTTGAGGCACGAGCCCGAAGGGCGAGTGCCTCATTTGCCGGAGCGCTGTAAAATAACTTAACGCATGAGATTTGTATAGAATTTTTTGGCCGATAGTTTTATTTTAAATTAATAAGTCATCTTTTTATACCTATATATTTTATTTATTCAACTTGGCAACATTGCATTGTTTATGACAGATTTGTTACATTTAAATAATTGTATAAAAGTTAATGGTTATTAGGTAGATAGGTATGTTTATTATTAGCTATTTATAATCGAATGTAGGAAATTGCATTTTGCTGCATGAAGTTTATATCGGAGTGTTAGGACTAATTTAATATTAAATTAATATTTAAATTTTGTGTATTTTGTTATACTTATTGAATAAGAAATTAATATATCTCGTTCTCCTGAACATCGGTTTCATGATTTCAAAATTGCGGTAGATAAAGTAAAAATTGTAATTTTCGTTGACATTTTAATTTTCCTTTGAACTTGAAGTCGACTAACGTCTCGACGCTAAAAAAACGCTCTCAAAGATAAAGTATAATTTTATCGTATTATACAGGTGAATCCTAAATGGCGGATAATATTCATAATATCCGATTCTGCATCAAACATGGAGCAATAGAGTCTTATAACAATTTGCTGTGAATCTCATGGATGAGGAGTTATTGGCAGTCTTAAGTTAAATTACGGGTTGCTCAACTATATTTTTATGAAATGTTTTTTTAGCTGTAGTATAATCAACAAAAGGGATCACCAATCTGTAATTGTAGTCATCATGCTCTTGGTTTACGTAGAATTTTCATTAGAAGCTTGCATTTTCTGCAATGCTTGAGTTTTCCAAATATGTTGCAACAATGTGCAATACAATTTTCACATTTTGAAATAAACGTAGGCTGTTATGTACTTTTTACGTTAAATAATTTGACGTTTATATGCTGAACGGTATCCAAACAGAAGGCATCCAAATGTTATTCGACGACTGGATCAACGAATGCGAGAAACTGGAAGAACTGCACCTACTCCAACAGCTAACAGAGGCCGTCCTCGTCGAGTATCACCCCAGGTTGAAGAAAATATCTTACATGTAGTGGAAAATGAACCAGAACAAAGTACCCGGTCCATTGCCAGAATGTTTGATACTAGCCAAAGAATAGTTTGCGATTTTCATGTTATGATGAACATTAATCATAGTTCTTAACATTGAATAAAATGTAAAGGATGGTTGAGACCATTACTATGTGGTAATCCATCTTAATAACGAAATAAAAACACTGACTACGTCTTTACTACAATATATTTTTTGTGGTAAAATAAAAACGTAGTCAGTGTTTTCATTTCGTTATTGATTAAAATGTCCACAAAGTCGATGATTTGTACTTTTGTGACAGCTCAACAAAGTACGCTAATAGATTATCTTCTGAGAAGGATCTTGTATTTTTCAAACTTGATGTGGCTGTTTTTGCGGCTTCTCTGATTTCAGGCGGGGTGCAGTTCTCATCTCTTTCATCACTATACCCCGTTTACCCATTAGATGCATCTCCACACAACTGCGCGAAGTTTGAATAGAAGTTTTTTATTGGTGGAATTTCTCAATCCCAAAACACGCAACTACAAAATTCGGCAATCGTGATTGCGTTTCGGTGTTTTTTAATTTGCGTGTAGCGTGTGAAACTGGCTGTTGACGCCGACACCATGCCTTTACTGCATCTGTTCGTTAAACGAGATATACTGGTACCAATATCCATTATAACTCCTATTTATTAGTATTACACATACTTTGTCAAAAAAACTATGATTCAAACAACGCGTGACAGGACGCGATAAAAAAAACCACTCGTGCGACAATATGTTGCCTTACTAAACAAGTGTAATATAACATTTTATCTTTCGACATTTCAAGAATTACTAAAGCAAAGTAGATACAATAGTATATTACACTCGTTTAGTAAGGCAATATTGTCGCACTCGTTCTATTGGGGCACTCGTGCGACAATCCGTTGCCTTACCAAGCTTGTATAATAACATATTATTATCTACTTTGCTTTACTATAATTCTTGAAATTTCGCTTGTTAAAGCTTTCGTATTAGACTTTTGCGAAGGTTGGGTTCACTGATATTGACACTTTGTATTAAATTTCAAAATAATCTAATAGCCGTCATAATTTCTGTAATTTGTAAAAATTGAGGCAGAAAACGCTGAATTACGTGTACCCCGTCGTACATACGCGAAGCCGCTCAAAATGCTGTTGAGAATTTGTTACCGGTAAAATCCAAGAAGATACAGATTGTCATGACACGAACATGGCACGAACATAACCAAACTAAAAGTTACCAAACACAGTTTAACAATAGGACTCATTATTAAACTGTTTTCGATCTAACAATGAGTCCATTATTAACGCAAAGTAGATAAATATTATTATTAATTGTATGCATATAACAATTAATGTGTGTATATAAATATAGCTATATACAAAATAAGAGTACGGAATTTGTATTTTGATTAAAACTTTAAAAAGGGCTAGTGGATTAGTTATTCTAAACATGACGCATTGGCAAGTGACATTACCTACTAATCAGTGAAATAAAGTAGCATTTAATGAAATTGAATTTACTTCATTAATTGTTTATTAAGCGAATCAATTTTATGTTAAACATTCCATTTAATCAAGACTAAAAATGTCCGTGTGGAAGAAAGCATCGAAATCTAATCAAAAAACTCACCGTGAGAGACATCAGCCAGAAGATCGAAAACACTTGGGCCTCTTAGAAAAGAAACATGATTACAAAAAACGTGCAAACGACTTCGACGAAAAGCAGGACACGTTAAAACTTCTGCGCAAGCGAGCCCTGAACAAAAACCCCGATGAATTCTACCACCACATGATAAATTCCAAAGTGGAGGAAGGCATGCACTTCGAAAAGGAGACCGAAGATGAAGATACCCCGGAACAGCTGAAATTAATGCTGACGCAAGATTTAAAATACGTCGTTACGAAACGTACGCAGGAGAAAAAGAAAATTGAGAAGTTACAATCGCAGTTGCATTTAATCAGTGTGAGACGGACAGACAAAAACAAACACGTGTATTTCAAGAAAAATTTGGACCAGGCAAGTAAACCGCACAGTTTGGAGAGTTTAGCCACGATAGAATTACCGACTGTCGACTTAGATGTACTAAAAGAAGCATCTATTTCAAGGAAAGCGCTCATTAAGCAATTGGGGAAGAGGATTAGTCGTGAAAAGGAGTTGTCCGTTGTGCAACAAAAAATCGAAATGAATAAACATATTGAGAATAGAAGAAATGTTTTGAAACCAAGAAAAGTTGTAAAGGGTACTAAGGAGTCTGCACCTGTTTATGTATGGAAATATGAACGGAAACGGTAGCATTTATATCTTCAACGATAACTTAAGTTGTGAGTTCTGTTAAATTTTAAATAAAGGATATTGACCAGTTCTTAACATTCATTTCAGGTTAAATCTACAATTAAGTTTTTTCAAATAAGATGAATGAGAGTTCATAGCACTGTCAATTTGACACACTATGCAACTTGTCTAAGTTGACTGAAAATGGAGGCAATATAAATAAGTACATTCAAATATAATCTTTGTATAATAGTTGATATTTAACTTTGGCAAATTCAACAAGCCTATTATTAGCGTTCATTTGAAATTTAAGTTCTGTTTTATATACATCTGTTTTTAACCAAGATAATCAATATTCTGGTATCGTTCAGTAATAGTTTAAAGTAACGTCTGTAGCAGCGCACCAACTAATGCAACTAATGTTCGGGACATTGTGAACCCCATAAAATCAACCTGAAATTTAAATTGTATTTCAATATTAGAAGCATGTGCAACAAACTTAAGTCTAAATATACATTGGATACTGGCTGATGCAGAAGGTTTTGCAAATGCAATTTCAAGAAAATGTATTGATATTTCATCTTGCTGTATAACAGTACATATATCTGTGAAAGTGAGCATGTTTGTGGTAGGTCATGTCAAATCAATCTTTTGCGTGTATGTTACAGAGAGTAGTTGGATGAAAGATATACAGTTCCAACTGTCGAATTTCATATTACCGACTGGTAAGATTTTTATTGGATAACATCAGTTACAGTTACATCAAAGACTTTTTGCTTCTTGCCTATCTATCCTTATCTTTGCCCTTTCACCGGATATAAATCTTTAACATTATTAATACCTCGCCTATCCACCTTTGAAATTACATGTACGTGGTCACCTGGAAGGTTCCCTAGGTGCAGATTATTTGTGTTCCCATTTTCTCCTATTTATCATTTTTTACTATTACCTGTACTCCTAAACGTTTAATAAGTTTTCTGCAATTTAATATAAAATACAATTATGTCGATGATTTGCTCGCCTGCGGCTCGCGGTGCAATCATCCCGTGATTTATTGCCCACATTACCTCTCATTGAATAATATACTATTATCCACGACTATTGCATTATACATACGTTACGCAATTACTTTTCTACAAATAATGGTATCTATAACTACCCAGCGGGAGTTATAAGCGTGAGTTATGATAACTCACGCCTACTATCGGTGCCAAAGTAATAGTCCCCTGTGTTTGAAGACCTATATCAAAGAAACCGCTTGGCGGAAAAAAATTAAATATACATTGTTACAACCGGCAATCATTTCTACGTAATATACTGTAAGTTTTTCTGCCCCTTCGTTTAGAAGTAATCATTAGGGAAGTGCAAAAAAGCATCCAATTTTTGCGATATCTAACGGATAGCCGACTTTACAATTTTTTTTCTACTTAACTGTTCAACAAAAAAAATTGAAACTTCGACTGGACGTAATCTGATATGGTGTGCACAGAGGGGAATGTCATGTCATGCTGATAAGATTTTCATTAAGCAGAAGAGTGCGGTCAGAGCGCTTGAGAGTTGCAGTCTCAACACAATCATGTAGACCAATTTTCAAAAGCCAACGAATACTGACCCTGCATTCCAAGGTCATTCTGCAGTGCGTTTTTTCCCTGCATCAGCGGGACCAGTTCAGACGGTGTGACACATGATTACAACACTCGTATGAACATTCTGATTGTCACTGCTTCACTCGCCTTAGATTCCAGGATTCATTTGTAGCAGTGAGGCTGCACAACAAACTACCCCCTGAAATCAGGAGCTTGCCAACCTCAAAGTTGAAGCCAACCCTGAAAAAATACCTACATGAAGAAGCCTGGACGACTTCTGAATAAATGATTTTTTTCTACATCTTATTTTGACGTAAACTGTAATTTCTTTTGAGTTATAAGTATATAATAGTATATTATTCAATGAGAGGTAATGTGGGCAATAAATCACGGGATGATTGCAGCGCTCGCCTGCGGCTCGCGGTGCAATCATCCCGTGATTTATTGCCCACATTACCTCTCATTGAATAATATACTATTATCCACGACTATTGCATTATACATACGTTACGCAATTACTTTTCTACAAATAATGGTATCTATAACTACCCAGCGGGAGTTATAAGCGTGAGTTATGATAACTCACGCCTACTATCGGTGCCAAAGTAATAGTCCCCTGTGTTTGAAGACCTATATCAAAGAAACCGCTTGGCGGAAAAAAATTAAATATACATTGTTACAACAGGCAATCATTTCTACGTAATATACTGTAAGTTTTTCTGCCCCTTCGTTTAGAAGTAATCATTAGGGAAGTGCAAAAAAGCATCCAATTTTTGCGATATCTAACGGATAGCCGACTTTACAATTTTTTTTCTACTTAACTGTTCAAAAAAAAAAATTGAAACTTCGACTGGACGTAATCTGATATGGTGTGCACAGAGGGGAATTTTAATTTTTTCAACATTATAAATAGTTTAGCCGCAAATAGTAGTTTTTGTGATCTATGTTATCTCCGTTACAAGGTATCGCACGAAAGCGGAATTTATTTCTAAGGAAACATCAACTTGTACCTATCTCGGAACACGTAAGAAATTTAATTGTACCCGTTATTTAATATTTTTAAAGTGAAATAAAGTCTGCGTAATTTTTGGCGACTGCGCAATCTCTTATCGCATATTTACTGCCGGGACCGGACTCTTCGCTTCGCGACAAACACTACTATATGCAACATTTGTATAGGAATTAAATTCAAAATTTCAAACACTTACGAAATATATAAATATTAAAATGAAATTATTAAATTTGTGAATAAGCGTATGCATATATAACAAAATCCACGGCTCTGCTAGTGCAATTATTAAAGTTTACATTTTTTCTTTTTTCATATAAAAGCACGAAATGTTATTTATTTGCCAGTTACTGAATATCTTTATTTATAATCAATCTGCTATTATTTATGCAAAAAATGCCGAAGCATTGCACTAGAGAAGTCAAGCAAGTTATAATAAATGTAAGACAGTTTTTTCAAGACGAGAAAGATAAGAATGGACCAACGATTGATGTGAAGAACGTCGTGGAAAGAACGGCTAAAGCTGTTGGGGTCTCCGCAAGAACAGTTAAAAGAGTAAGTGATGAATTCAAAAGTGAAGATAGAGTAAATCATTTTATACCAAAAACTGGTAGAAAAAAAATCGAATGTGACGAATTTTTGCAAGGGGTAATAAGGAGAAAGGTATTCAACTTTTATATGGAACGGAAATTTCCGACAGTAAAAGAATTGTACTCTGAACTTACAACTGAAGTTCCAAATTTACCCGAATTTTCGCAGAGAACATTGTACCGATGGTTAAAAAACATGAAATTTTCATTTAGAAAATTAGGTAATAAACCAGTGCTAATGGAACACCCTCACATAACTGCTCAGAGAGCTAATTTCTTGACATCTCTTCAAAGGTACAGATATCAGGGATGGGAAATCTTCTACACGGACGAAACCTGGTGTGGTGCAAATCATGCTCGACAGTTCGGATCTGTTGAAAAAGTAAACCCGGATAATAAGGATACTTTTGACCATTATCGAGGTGGAGTTCAACAAGTAAACGGTTATAGAGGCGGTATAAAGCGACCATCTGGAGCAGGTCAAAGGGTAATTATTTTGCATATTGGTAGCGAGAATGGATTTTTGGAAGGAAGCCGTAAATGCTTTATAGGCGAAAAAAAGAAAGCAAAAGCCGATTATCATCACGAAATGAATAAGCAGCATTATGAGGAATGGTACCGGCACGTGCTGTCGGTAATACCAGCAAAATCAATAATTATAATAGATCAAGCTCCTTATCATACAATGCTAGATCCTGATTTTAGGAACCCTACATTATCCTGGAGGAAAGATGACATGATTGCTTTGTTACAGAAAAACAAGGTGGCACTTCCGGAGGGCATTGCTAATTTTGCAAAATTAACTAAACCACAGCTGTTGCTATTGTCTAAGCCGCATCGTTATCAAAAGGTATTGCTATTAGAAACTATTGCAAAGCAAGTAAGAGGAGACGATGTGAAATTACTGTGGTTACCTGTAGCTCATTGCGAATTTAATGCTATTGAATTAATTTGGGCATACGTGAAAAATAAAGGTGCAACAAGAAATAATACTTTTAAAATAAAGGATGTATTGAACTTATGTCAGGAAGCTTTGAACGACGTTTAAACGGAGATATGGAAGAATTGTGTTGAGCATTGTAAGAAAATTGAGATATCGTACATAGAAAAAGAACACCTTATAGACGAAATTATGGAACCATTTATAATTAACGTAGGAGAAAGTGACGATGATGAATTGTCGGAGGAGTCAAGTGATGATGATGATGATGATGATGATGAACAATGCAATGATGAAATTGATACCGAGGATGCTCCCTTTCCTCATTGCATCATAGAGGATGTTACACAAGGTAGTCGTACTGCTAACAATTCCGATACGGCCGAGTCGTCTGCCATAAGCAACTCTGCTCAATTCGTGGGTAACATAATCGACGCCATTCAAAGGTTTACGCAAAATACTAATCTAACTATAGGACCACAACCAATCCAAACAACCACTTCGTTCAGAGACTTTATACCGGAATAATACGACTATTAACAACAATATGAATATGCCGATTTGTCAAGAATTCCTTTGTTCTTATACTGGACCGCAGTCATGACACATTTTAATTGCACATTCACTTAGGCGGTAATGAATATACATTGAGTTAAATAATGATAATAAATGCAGTGCAAGAAACATAAACAAGTCAGAATGTTTAGCGAAAAGCATTCGCTTGATTGTATTTGAGTATAGACAAAAAGAGTAATTTTATCTACGACATATCACACGACGTGTGAAAAAACTGTAGAACTGTATGGATTATTTATAACGTAAATATTTGTATAATTATTTTATTGTTTTTATTATACGATCTTAATCTATGGACATATTATCATTATTATTCTTATATTTATTTTCATTCGTCAAGTACACGACACATTGATATGTTGTAGTATTTTTTATTATGTATGTAAGCGTCCATTATAACTATTTTCTACAATAAATATTACATTACCGTTATGACTAATTATTATTTAGGCTGTAAAAAATAAAATAAATGACGTCTGAAAATAATCCAAAAAAGTTTGGAGTACCGCCCTGGCAGATTACACAGCGCTAGACCGACACCGCTCCCTTCGGGGGGGAACTATGCGCGAACTTTATTGGAATACGTATCTCGCTCCCAATAATCAAATAACGGGTACAATTAAATTTTATTATGTGTTCCGAGATAGGTATGTACAAGTTGATGTTTCCTTAGAAATAAATTCCGCTTTCGTGTGATACCTTGTAACGGAGATAACATAGATCACAAAAACTACTATTTGCGGCTAAACTATTTATAATATTGAAAAAATTAAAATTCCCCTCTGTGCACACCATATCAGATTACGTCCAGTCGAAGTTTCAATTTTTTTTTGTTGAACAGTTAAGTAGAAAAAAAATTGTAAAGTCAGCTATCCGTTAGATATCGCAAAAATTGGATGCTTTTTTGCACTTCCCTAATGATTACTTCTAAACGAAGGGGCAGAAAACTTACAGTATATTACGTAGAAATGATTGCCGGTTGTAACAATGTATATTTAATTTTTTTCCGCCAAGCGGTTTCTTTGATATAGGTCTTCAAACACAGGGGACTATTACTTTGGCACCGATAGTAGTAACATACATAGTAACTACTTAAGTAATGTTATCGAATTGGCCGATATTAAATATTATGTCAAACAATTAAATGTCAAATTGACAAAATGAGTTCAGACAGTAATTCAAAAATTTGTACACCACCTGGAATAAGAAAAATCACCGAAATAGCAACTCGCAATCTTCTGCCGAATAAATCGTGCAAGAAATATAATGTGGCCTACCAAAACATTTGGATTGGAGTACAAGTAAGAACGTAAAATCATTGTCAGAAACTGTGCTTCTGGCATATTTTAAAGAATTGCCAATGAAATACAAATTTTCATCATTTGCTACTCTATGCTTAGAAGTACACTCAGTATAAATAAGAGAGTAAATATTGAAACTTTTACGAAACGAAATTACGAGAGTTTTTAAAAAGTCTAAACATTTTTGGGCTAAAAAGGTAAACGTTTTCGCCAGAAGAATAGTCGTGGATAAATAAATTTATTATTATTATTATAGTATTACATTTAAACATTAAATGAATATCTAAATTGTATTTTTATATAACAAAAATCAAAATCAAAGATAGATTATTATGACAAACTATTCAAGATTTCAAAGAACAAAATAAAAATATCATAGAATATAATTAGAAATGAAAGAATAAAGTAAAACATATTAATATTTCGGTATATATAGTGAACATGTTAGTGATCAATAATTTATTTCGGGAATCTGAATTGCCTACCCCACAGTGGTAAACGAAATTAAAAATTTTATTACCTGCTTTCTTTTTTAGTCTAACTGAGTAATGTTTAGTATTAATATTTCATCGGATTATAAGGTGGCCTAGATTGTACAGTGTCAAAAAGTAATTGTTGGGAAATATCTAACTGCAAGATAATATCACTATCAATTTTTAGTAAAATTTACAACAATTCTCGAATTTCTGCTTTCTTTTTCATTCCTAAATCAAGGAATTCCATATTTGCTTTTCTAAACTCAGTATATAACATTTTTTTTGATCTTTCAAAGGTTTTCGACGCTATAAATCTGCTATTGCATAAATTGGAATGTTGTGGTTTTAGGAGGATTACATTTGGTCCTATTTTATAATAGATCACGTGCTACCGACATGGGAAATGCCAATCTATTATATATATAAATAAATATATATATATATATATTCATGTTAGAACAGATAATTTAATTCTGGCGTTTCTCAGTCCATTTTAGGTCAATATTACTGATCTCTATCAATGATGTACTCTTTGTGCATTATGTCATTCTAATTCAGTAACTACAGACTTGATATCGAATGTAATCTCCAAAATGTCTATGTTGTGCAGCAGTAATGCAAAGAAAACGAAAATAATGAATTTGTTATACATCAGATACTTTTATAGCATACTCTTACAAACACATAATAAATCACTTCCAGAAGTCAAGAGAGACAATTTTCTAGGGTTGCATCTTCTAACAAATGGCTGTGAACTTATATATTACAGTCTACAAATATCTGTTTTTTGATCTACAGCAATACATGTATTATTATTATAATATAATAATAATAATAATAATAATAAACGCCTTTATTAACTAAATTGATAATACAATACTTATTATAGTAAAACAAAAAGAAAAGAAAAGAAATGCATATACTAATATGAATTAAACAAACAAACAAAAATATATATGTATATAAAAATAAATAATTAACGTAGTTAATAGGTGCAGGTTCAGATTAGCATAAGCCATCTGTTCTACCACCTGGACCAGATACGAGTGGCCATAACCAGTGCGTAAGGAAACAAATACATGAAGATTGACCCGAAAAAGAACAAGAACATTAATTTCTCATGTAAGTGAATTAATAAAATTATGAATTATTGAATTATGCCTGTCGCTCTCATTAATACTGCTGGGATTGAAGAATAGCCCGGAAAACGTTTTTAAATTTATTTACTGACACCGCCCTAAGATTATCCGATAGCGAGTTCCAGAAGATTGCAATATTATACGAAAATGACCGTTCAAATAAGGCAAGTCGATGCCGAGGTATAGTGATCGTATTTTTATGCCTGATATTAATATTGTGGATATCCGTCCGGAATCTGATTTTATTATAGAGATAGGGTGGGGTTTTCGTTATTAAAATTTTATAAAACAGTACCGCAGCATGTAGCCTACGTCGGTTACACATATTCAGCCAATTCGCTTCAATCAACTTGTGGGTGATCCTGTCCCTCTTTCGGATTCCATAGACAAACCGAAGACATGAATTCTGAACCCGTTGTATCCGAGCAACATCAACTGCATCGATGCAAGGTCCGTACACTGAATCACAATAATTGAAGTTAGAGAGTATCAACGAATCGGTAATTCTCAGTTTAATCCGCTGACTTAATATATGTCTATTAGGAAAAAGCGTCTTCAAAGTGCCATAAGATTTCTGAATCATTTTATTTATGTGTGTTTTAAATCGGAGACTGCTGTCCACCCAGAGACCCAGATTCCTCGACACCTCGACAAACTCCAACCGGATACCCTCAATTTCTATATTTAAGACATCTTTGCACTCTTGCTGCTTGGATTTATTTCCAAATAACATCAACTGTGATTTACTCGGATTAATCATAAGCCCGTGGTTGCGCGAAACTTCCAAAAGAACATCTAATTGGGTGTTAATGGTATTAGAAACATCGTGCAAATCCTCCATACTAAAACTAAAATAAAGTTGACTATCGTCTGCATAAGCGTGGAATTGACAAGAAATGTGAGCCGGAAAGTAACATGTATAAATAATAAATAGCAAAGGTCCACAGATACTACCCTGTGCCACACCATGAGTGAGGTAAACGGGTTCTGACAATTTATCACCAATTTTAACTTGTTGAGATCGACTAGTGTTTGAAAAATGTGATGGTATTGCGACTTAGACCTATGAATCCAAGTATCGACAATAAGATGTCATGGTTAATAGTGTCGAAAGCCTTTGAATAGTCTAACAACATTAAAAGGGTTAATTGGCCGTTATCCCAGCTCCGGATAATGTCATCAACAATATGAAGCAGGGCAGTGTTGCAACTATGACCTGGTCTAAACCCCGACTGAGTCGCCGGTAAGATATTATAAATATTTAGGTGATTCCTGAGTTGCTTATCGACGATTTTCTCGAGAACTTTGGAGAGGGAGGATAGAATGCTGATAGGTCGTAGATCTTTATACTCCTTCGGATGTGAGTTTTTTGGAATAGGTATAACAATCGCCGCTTTCCAAACACTAGGGAAAACATTTTCTACCAGGCAATAATTTATAATATGCAAAATACATGGAAGAATTGTTGGGCAACATAATTTCAAAAAAGATATGCTTATATTATCCACGCCGATTGAATTTGAAGTGATGGCATTTAGAATTAAGGTAATTTCCCTTTCATCAACTGGACGAAAGCTGAATTCTTCCTGAAAATTGGTAAATTTGTGCTTATTATAGAAGTCGATTAGTCCAGTGTGTAATGGAGATGTCGTTACATTAGCAAAATGATTATTTAACTCATCACAGTTAGATAAGTGAACGGGGAGCGTGTTTCTGTTCTTTTTTCTGTCAATAACGAAAGTGTTTAGAGCTCTCCACATATCTTTCGCGTTTTTATTATTAAACTGCGTATTAAGGTAGACTTTCTTTTCATGTCTAATAGCGCTAGTAACATAATTCCTAAGCGTTTTGTAATATTCGCCATGTTCTGCATTTTTAGTCCGCTTGAAACGCTTTAACGCGTTATCACGTAATAGCATCATATCTCTGAGAGTAGAAGTCAACCAGGGTGATTTAGGATGCGTGATTTTTATAATCCTTTCAGGTACATGCCGGTCAAATAATGCAAGCAGGTTAGAGTTAAAACATTCAAGCTTATCATCGATATTGTTAACGTAAAAGATATTATCCCAGGGAATAGAAACTAAGTCAATGCGAAAAGAATTATCATTAAAGTGCTTGAAATCTCTAACTGTCTTAAAAAAAGGATAGGTGGTAGAAATCGATATACTTACTGTACAGTAAACAAGAGAATGGTCAGATATATTATTAAAATCTACAACTCCACAATCTTCAATTTCCACAGTGTCCGACAAAATAATAAGATCAATGAGCGAAGAAAACGCAGGTGTGACGCGGGTAGGCTCACTAACTATTTGTTTCAAATCATAAGCATCAAGAAGAGAGTAGAGTTGTATTACACTGGGTTCATTTGTACATAACAAATTGATATTCCAGTCACCCAAAGCAATGATTTCGTCGCACTGTGGCATTAGATAAGAAATAGTGTCATCAATTATATCAAGAAAAGTCTTATAATCAAAACTTGGCGGTCGATAAATTGAACCAATAGAAATTTTCTTTCCACCTACCTGAAGCAAAACCCAGATCTGTTCGATTGATGTGTTAGTGTCAATTTTACAGCATGGTAAGCCATCCCTGACATAAATTCCCACTCCTCCCCCTCGTCCTTCTCGGTCAATTCTCACAAAGCTAAATCCTTCAATCCTCACAACATCGACTGAAATATCATTGGACAGCCACGTCTCAGTAACACCAAGTACACTACAATTCGTGTGCGTTATATACTCGTTGACATATTGAACCTTGGGAATCAAGGAACGTACGTTTAGATGAGCAACTTGCAAGTCGACAGTAGCAGGCATTTTAAAATAATATAGAAAATATATATATATATGCACGCAAATGATTTAACGCAAATAGCGCTTGTTCCTCTTCTAAATTGTCTATCAAAAGAGATAAGAATTTAAAATTTAATTTAATTTAATTTAATTTAAAAAAAAAAAACAATCTTTTATCCCTTAGCTTAAACTAAATAAATAAGTAAATAAATACGCATCGCCACGGATCACGGCTCAATATAACTCCAATTAATAGCTAGCATTACATGAGTTAAAAGTTAAATCTCTTTACTACACCTTTGTCTTTGTACCAAATATTTCCATTCACAGACCAGACTTGCTGCCGACCAAACTCTTCCGATAGCTTCTGAATCGCCCGTACTCGCATTTGAGTAAGGTCCTCTTTTATGACAATCTTACTTCCCTTTAGTTTGCTTCTAGCTTTCAGCACATCAGTCATAAATTTACGATTAGCGAATTTCACAATTATAGGACGACAGGTGTTGTTTTTAATTCGCCCGACACGATGACAAATATCGATCGGCGCCGAACTAAACTTTAGATTTAGTTTAGCAGAAAGAATGTTACTGACAACTGTATCAATGTTTTCGTTATCATGCTCGGCTACACCAAATATACGGAGATTATTCCGTCTGTTGTATTGTTCAAGGCCATCCATTTTTTGTTCGCATTCTTTCTTCGCCTTTTCATTTTCGGCAGTTAAAACTTGCACTTCGTTCTCCAGCTTACTAATTTTACTTTCATATTGTTGAATAATTACCTCCATTTGTTGCTTTATCACATTAGAAAGGACTGACGTGATACTGGATATGAAAGATTCCTTCTGGAACGCCTGGATAATAATTTCTTCATATTCAGTCACTTGCGATCGGGACAGCACCATTGTTCATATATCTGGTCACACACTTTATTAAAAATAACAATTTTTAATTAATAACTACAATGTTACTGCTAGTACCGCGAAAAATAATAATTTAAACGGAGCACGTGAAACGGCGTGCACACTACTAGCCGGCCATACTCATATGTATATATATATATTGTCATTCAAGTGAAACTTAAATGAGCTATAATCATGTAATATATAATAAATCCGAAAATGAAAATACAGATCGTAACCAATATTTAATGTTGGTTACCAGCATTCATTATACTTATGTCTCTTTTGTTGTGCTCTACCATCACTTGCCTCTGCATTCTGTTTCATACTTTACCCACTTTTATCAATACTTTAAGAAACAATTAAATCATTTTATTTATTTATTTAAATACTAGGATATATTAAGAATCATGTTCTTTTGTGCATCAACACTGGGTACTAAATTGTGTGGCTCACTAACACTTGATATTGCATTATTATTAATATTAGACGCTGCCAACAGCATATGCATTGCTCCTTGTAGTGCAGCTAATTCATCGGCTACATTTAATTCGTCGTTGAGTAGTGTTACTAAATCATAAAACAACTGAGTCACTTCTACAGGCATCGATTGCATATTTTCTTCATAGACGTCGATAAATATATTAATGACAGTTATTAAAACCCTGGTGAAGCGATAATCGGTTATATTCCTAATAAAAAACCGTAGAAGTTGCGTAATCGATTTTGGCTCGCACATTTTGAAGACACGAACCAACGCTTTTCGACGCATTAATTCCTGCAAAACGCTGACGGTAATATGAGGATTTTTGTGAGCGTTGTACGGCATCATAACACTCTCCAAAGCTTTCAAATATTGAAATTTCCTCAAATACACATCGTGTTTTGAAAATTTATCGCAGTTTCGTTCAGCCACGACCGCATCCACAGATCCATGTAGATGTGATACAAACTTATGGGAAACAATTTTCTTATCGATTTTGTGCAATGTTTCGTCTTCGCGACGACTTATTGCAACTAAACCATCGACGAGACCTGCAACTAGCGTATCATCATTTTTAGAAATTCCCAAACTCAAAATGGCATTCGGGTAATCTAAAGTATGGACAACTTTAAATGTGCTAATGTCGTAAATCTTGACGTGCCGATCTAAACCTCCCGAAAGCAATCTCTTATTATCTGATCCCAATCGTAAACATGTGATAGTTTTGTGATGTTGTGAAATACTACCCAATAATCTACCTCCGGCTATCATATCCCAGACTTTGATGTCCGTCCCACCTGCTGATAGGAATATACCACCAGATGGTAAAAACAACAAAGATTCAACGGGGCTTCCATGATTTACATCCAGGACAACTTTATCAGTTCTGGTATCATACATTTTAACAAGGGAATCGTATCCGCCCGATAATACCAAGTCAGGCAGGATTTGGTTCGTCGCACCTGCCCTTATATAATCTGTGTGTTCGTTATATGTCACCACATCTTTCTCTGTTGGTATGTCCCATACTTTAACGCTTTTGTCGTCGGAAAACGAAACTATCTGCGGTTTTTCTTCAACAAAAAACGTACGATGAATCGCCGATTTGTGTCCTTTAAATAACCTAGAAATAGTTAAAAAAAAAATCAATTTATTTCAAATAATCATAAATAATGCAAACCTTAATAAACTTTTAGTAGAAACGTCGAATAACTTAACGACGCCTTCTTCACTGCCTGAACACAATAACTTGCCGTCGTAACGAAAAACGGCACCATAGGCATTTTCTCGAAATCTCGACAGGTTTTTGACGACCAATTTTGTGATTGGGTTATAAACCTGCACTCTAACGGAACAAGTCACTGCGAAATGATGTGGTTCGACAGGTGAAAAGTCTATATAATCGATCGGTCCGAATTCTTTAACCAACACAGGTACCTAAAACGTAAACGTAACATGGTTACAGTGGACGTTTAAATTTATCGTCGAAGTGTACCCCAAGTTTCTTCCAATAAATGTAATCAGGTGTTATTTCTTGATTACTCTTTTGATAGGCTTTCGTGTTCAATTTCTTAAAGGTAGACATTTCTTTGAGGTTACGAACACAAGTCTGTGCCGGGAGCACGCCACGAGGAGTGCGTTAATTTAAAAGTACATGGGAGGAGCCAACAACCAGAACGAAGCGGTCGAAGTGGCGTAACCAAATTATTTAAATAGGGATTTTGTTTCTGAAAAGAACCAAAATTAGACCGGTGTTTCTAACATAGGAAATCCCATGTTAATTGCGGGGCATTCAAATATTGGCCTCCCTAATTGATTTTGCAGCAAAATTCCATTTACGTTTCCTAAATGACACTACATTATGAATTGGGCATTTTTTCTAGGTACGCTTTGCAAATGCTATAAAAAATTGTGCTAAATTTTGATATTTCAACCAAAATATCAATTATGCCTTGGCCAATTGGTGTAATGGTATAAATAAAGTGCTTATGGGGAAAGATGACAGAGTGACCAGAAAAGATCATGTGTATAAATAAGCCATTGATTATAAATTAAGAAGTAGGAGAGGACATAAATAAAATTGTGGAGAACGTATACAATTTTTTATATTAGATAAATCCAAAATGTAAGAAAACCAAAAATAAATCCTGAATTAAAATACGCATTCTAAATATGCGAAATAAATTATTGAAAACAAGGAGAGTGATTTTTTGCATGTTTTCAATAATTCATTTCTCATATTTAGAAATATGAAATATATGAAAGAAAGATGGAATATAAGCCATTGTTTTTCCGTTCATTTTAAACTGTTACTTTTTTATTCGAAGGCAGCCTTAAATATATAAAACGCATTGAACAAATATTTCTTCAAAATGCTTTAATGAAAAAATAATTTGTTACTAATTCAAACCTGTAAATTAAGTAATTTATATGTAATAAAATACTTCATTTGAAACTAAATTTTGGTTTTATTGATATAATATTTCGAGTATTTGTTGATTGTTTCTATAGCTTTATTGAAACTTGTACATTTATTACGAGATTGAATAAAGCAGTAGTGAAACGAATAAAATTTGAAAATAATTTCAAATAAGAAAATTCTAATATCCCGCCAATTTGCATTATAATTCTGAACATTTCACTACAGGGAGCAAAACGCAATTTCGGCAATAGACACAGAGTTACCAATCTATTTATACTTTTATCTATGGTTGATATATAGTCGGAATTATGAGAAGGTGCGTGCACGTCATCGATGCTTATTTTATAATGCCAACATGTAGAAATTATAAAATGCCATTTTCTTGTATTGGAATATGGAGTGAAACCAGGCCTATTTACAAGGCGATGCGAAGCAATGTTATAGATATTATTATTATCACTTAGTTTTCTATATTTGTCATGAAAAAGACGAAATGAATTTGAATCTAGGGTATTTGATGTCGTAAGGATCGACGAACCGTTTCTGTGCGTTCTAGTATGTTTACATACGTAGATCAATCGACGGGCGTCGTATCTGGTATATCTGGTTGCATACCACCACATACATATACACACGCTGTTGTCTGTTTGGTTGCATACGATCTTGAAGAGTATCTTTTGTGTGAGAAACATGTAAACATATAAAATTTGACGTCATTAAAAATTGATGACGTGCACGCACCTTCTCGTAATTCCGACTATACATTGGAAAACACATTGAAAAAAATGCACCACAAAGAAGGAGTAGACGGAGAGGGCTGAAAATTTGTGTGTAAAGCAATATTGTTTCTGGGTTATTACCCTTCGTCAGTAGCGATTACCAAGAACCTTAGTTGTTGAAATACCTTTACATGTAGTGGCCATCAAAACTTCTTGGCGCGAGCCAATCACTCCTAACGAACCACTGACAACAGAACACTGACAAGACGATACCTTGTCTAACACCTTGCGGCGAGTAAACAAGACGACTATCAAATGTCCAGTGTCAATATATAAAAGGATTGCTGCAATTAAGTTCAAAAACAATTCAAATTGAAAATGCGTCTTGTCAAATTTGACAGAAAAATGTAAAATTTACATGAAAGATGGTCTAATCTTACACCTCAATGGTGTAGTGAACATTAATTAAAACAGGTCCATGAAGACTAACTGGTGGATCGCTAGACAATATTGTTTCTGGGTTATTACCCTTCGTCAGTAGCGATTACCAAGAACCTTAGTTGTTGAGATACCTTTACATGTAGTGGCCATCAAAACTTCTTGGCGCGAGCCAATCACTCCTAACGAACCACTGACAACAGAACACTGACAAGACGATACCTTGTCTAACACCTTGCGGCGAGTAAACAAGACGACTATCAAATGTCCAGTGTCAATATATAAAAGGATTGCTGCAATTAAGTTCAAAAACAATTCAAATTGAAAATGCGTCTTGTCAAATTTGACAGAAAAATGTAAAATTTACATGAAAGATGGTCTAATCTTACACCTCAATGGTGTAGTGAACATTAATTAAAACAGGTCCATGAAGACTAACTGGTGGATCGCTAGACAATATTGTTTCTGGGTTATTACCCTTCGTCAGTGGTTCGTTAGGAGGGATTGGCTCGCGCCAAGAAGTTTTGATGGCCACTACATGTAAAGGTATTTCAACAACTAAGGTTCTTGGTAATCGCTACTGACGAAGGGTAATAACCCAGAAACAATATTGTCTAGCGATCCACCAGTTAGTCTTCATAGACCTGTTTTAATTAATGTTCACTACACCATTGAGGTGTAAGATTAGACCATCTTTCATGTAAATTTTACATTTTTCTGTCAAATTTGACAAGACGCATTTTCAATATATATATATACATCCCACCATCAATTCAACGTCCATACATTGACCATTTGCATTTAATTACATTTCAATGAAAACTTGATTGTTGGGTCACCTATACCTCAGGCAGTCGTAATACAAAATTTTTGGTGGATGCCAAAATGACGGTACATTGAACAAAATCGTATAAATTTAGTTCACGGTTTTGTCAACTACAAGCGCTAGTGTAGCTACGTGTATATATGAAATGTATATACTCCTTTCATTTTGCGCTGCATCTGACGTCCACAGATTTGGCGGCACTGTACGATACGACAGGAATACAACGCATGCTGATGCCTCAGTTTTAAATGTCTGTAAACACCCGAGTTTCCAGACACACATAAAGTTCAGTGCAATTTGAAATATTGCAAAAGAACATTTTTATTCAAAACATGCACTCCAAGAAATAGGCATTGATTGCTGATTTTTTATGGAATTCTAATTTTCAAGTTAAATATTGCTGTAGAATCAGATATCAAGTTTCTAGATTAGATTTTGGAACAATTATTTTGCCAATACCAACCAAACCCAACCCATCCTAATTTTCAACTTAAATGAGCATTTCCATCACATCTAATTAGGTTGGGTTGGGTTGAATGTAAACGCAAATTACAGTCATGATAACTAGTCCAAAAATAAAAAACGTGGTAAAATTCAAAGTCAACGCAACCTATGTTGTAATCAAAATACATTGGTACCTAATTGTCATATCAACCTAATATGAAAATTGTCAAAACACTTATTTACGTTCCTTGGAAGAGACCTGAGATTGGCTGTGTCTTAAAAGAATTGTAAGCAGTGTTGGGGAATGGGCTATTAAGTTTCCAGAGAACTCGATTTACCCAATAATCATCAATCAACTCGTCCAACTTTGTTGGAGATTTAGTTATGAAAATTTTACAAAATTTGATTGCGTTAGGTTGTGTTTAAATGTAAATTTATTAGAGAAATTGACAGCTATATATATTAAAAGAATTGTAAGGAACTCGAACCCAACCAGTGGTACAGGATAGGCTGTTCCCTAAGAAATGTCTTTATTTTTTTGCTATTTTCTAGAACTATAACGTAACCAGTGTTTTTGGTTAGAATGAAAATTAAATTTTCAACAAAAGTATATTTGTTGGGAGCTTGGGGTTGCTTGAGATGAGATGGGTTGGGTTACAATCCAACCCAATCCAACCAAATCCAACCCAATTAAAGTATATTGGTTGGAGATTTGGGATCTCTTGACCTGGGTTGGGTTAGAATAGTTTGTGCACGAGACAGAGTTAATTTGTAAGTGAGTGGGTGAATGTGAAGGAACGAGCGAGTTATTGAGGGTGAGTGAGAATATAAGTGATTGACAGTGAGTAATAGAGATCGAGAACAAGAGAAAATTAGTAAGTAAGTGAGTGAACGAAACAATGAGCAAGAGTGAGTGAACATTACAATGAGCGGTAATGGGTGAAAGAGAGAGATTAAGTGAGTGTGTGGATGATCTGAGTGACTATATATATATGTATAAATGAGTAAATAAGTCAAGGAATTTGTTTGTGAGTATTACCACCATCTAGACGTGAGTACCCACACGCTCTTACTGCTACATAATTGCAGAGGTCTTTATCGACCAACACCGTTGGTACTTATCCAGACTTGCAGCTGCTCTGCAGTCGTCGGCAAAAAAGGCCGTTTTGTTGAAAATAAATTTCAGCGAATGTATTAGCTATAAGTTGATAACAGCTGTTGCGCCTTCTATGGGCTCATCATACCACGAAACATATATTCGCTGAAGTTGAATCATGTAATGCAAACATGAGTGACAAGGAGTTTGTGGGTGAGTATTACCGCCATATTAGTGTATGTGGTGGTGGATGAACCTATAGAGGGTGAAACAGGTGTCATCGCCCTAATATTTTCACCAAAAATTATTTACGATAAATCGGTATCCATTACTGATGGCTACGGAGTAGTTTCAAGTCTGGATAAGTACCAACTTTGTTGGGCGATAAAGACCTCTGCAATTATGTAGCAGTAAGAGTGTGTGTGTTATGTGTGTCACTAATGTTTGCATGACTTGATGCAACTTCAACGAATGTATTTGTGGTGGTCTGATCAGCCCATAGAGGGCGACACTACTGTCACACCTTCATACATTCGCTGAAGTTTATTTTCAAGTGAATAAAAATATAAATGAGTGTTACTGAGTAAGCGAGAGTATAGGAGGGTGAACGGGTCTTTGAGTGAATGAATGATATAGTAAATGCGCGATATTGGTGTAACCAATCATCTGAAAATATTTGTGAGTTAATAAGTATGTGAGGGAATGGGTGAGTGAGTAATGTAGTGTGTGAATGAGTGAGTGTAAGTAAGTGAGCTAGGGAGCGAATGGGTATATGTACAGAATGATTGAGTAATGAACGAGCCACTGAGTTAATATGTGAGATAATGTGTAAGTTAGTCGGAACGTTAGTAAATGATTTACTGAGTATGAGTATGAACGTAGTAATCGATTGAATCACAGAGTAACTGTGTCAGTTTGTGAGTGAATCATATATATGTAAATGCGAAGGCTAGTGAGTGATGTAAAATGTAATATGGAGGAAGGAAGGAGGATTATAAAAATTTAAGAAAATGTGAAAATATTAAAATACAAAATATTTTGTACTTTAATACTAATGTCTTAAAGTGAAAAAAATATTAATTAATAAATAATACTAAAAGTATTTGAAATCGTTTGAAATTAAAACATCGTCAAAACGAGAAATATACAAATTTTAGTAAATGCAAAAATTGGAAAATATGTCAAAATATTTAAATACGTCAATAATTTAAAAATTGTCAAAAACACATGACAAATTATTTAAATTTACAAATTGGCACGAAACACATAAATTGAAAATAATAAAACCTATTGTAACGGATAAATTATAGTGTCATTTGGCGTAAACATGAAAGATATCAAACTTGAAAAAAAGAAAAAGCTGAAAATGCAAAAAATATACTCCATATTGTGTATCTAGTACGTGAAGTACATTTTTTACACAAGCTTGGAGTTTGCGAAGCTTGCAGTGCTGTTCTGCTGTAAGAAATTTTTTTATCGTCCTGTGCTGCCGAGAACTTTTTAATAGCTCTCTTGTGCACATTTCAATGGCATAGACTTCTGCCTGTTGGATCGATGCATGCTTACCAACACTGAATTCTAATCCAGTTCTTGGTTTGCGGCAGAACACTTCAGCTCCTGCTCCTTCAGTTATCCTAGAGCCATCCGTAAACCAGCTCAAATCTGCCTGTAACAGGGCGACTTGATTACGCTCCCATTCGTCTCTAGAGGGAACTATGACTTTGTAAGGCAGTCCGAAGCTGTATATTGTAGACATTGTATCAGCCCTCATCCCCAGGATGTCATCCGCTTCAATGTCGGACGACAGCCCGTTCCGCATGAAGGCCAATGTCTGCGGGCTTTGCATCTCCGCATTATGAAATCGATGTGTTGCCTTCCTGACCTCACTTTGCAGCAAAATATGCAAAGGAGGAAGATCTGGTAGCACTTACATGGCAGCTGACGGCGTGGTGCTTAACGCCCCAGTTACCGATATGCTGGCCATTCTCTGCAGGCTTGCCAGTTTTACTTTGGCTGTCCTTCGTGAGGAGACAGTCCACCAGACAATACAGCCATACGTAATGATTAGTCTAATATCCACCACGTATAGCCAGTACATTTGCTTGGGGACCAATCCCCACGTTTTTCCGCAGATTCTTCGGCACATCCAAAGTGCTTGTCTAGCCTTTTGTGCCGTTTTTACCATATGGGAGCTTTCTATCTAGTGTCACCCCTAGATATTTTGCCTCCTCTACCAATGGTATCGTTTCACCTTTCAGTATGGGTTGTTTGAGATTCTCAAACTTCCTCCTGTTGGTGAATGGAACAATAACTGTTTTCCGAGGGTTTATGGCTAATTGCCCCCCCCTCCTCGTACCAGCATTGTGTGACATTTAGCGCTTCTTGCAGTATTGCAGAGATGATTGCTTCATCGCTGCCTCTTACAAGAATAACAATATCATCAGCAAAGGCCTGTATGTCGACCTCCAAACTGCTGACAATGGCAAGTAGGTCGTCCACCAGAAGAGTCCACTGTAGGGGGGAAAGAACCCCTCCTTGTGGGCAGCCTCTTACCGTCCTAAATTGTTACTATCTCTCCACACAATGATGTGGTCATTGTTCTGGACTTGAGCATAGCTCCTATCCAGTCAGCCACCATAGGCGCCATCCCTCTCGCTGCAACAGCTTTACAGAGGGATAAAGGTAGTGCTGCGTTGAACGCTCCTTCTATGTCAAGGAAGGCAGCCACCGCAATTCCCTTGCACTCTAGGGATTGGGTAATCTTCCCGACAAGGTTGTTCAGCGCCAGGTCTGTTGATTTGCCCTTTTGATAGGCATACTGATGGACATTCAGGGGATTAGTCGCTAGTACTTCCCTCCGTATATACCCATCAACCACCTTTTCTAAGGTCTTCAGAATGAAGGATATCAGGCTAATTGGTCTGAAGGATTTTGGGCGTGGGTCTACTCGTCCCACCTTTGGTATGTATACCACCCTCACCTCCGTCCAGCTGGATGGAATGTAATTCCATGCTAGACTAGCTCTGAATAATCTGACAAGGTGCGGGATCAATGTCTCCCTTGTTGCAGTAGTACCGGTAGGATACCATCTCCTCCCGGTGACTTGAACGGTTGGAAGGACTTAACCGCCCAGCTAACCGTTTCATATGAGACGACTTTTTTCAGCGTCGCTCTGTCCTCTTTTTTTGGTCGTTTATCTCGACGTGTATGGGCCGGGCTGACGTTTACTTCATCGCTCAGAAGCAGGCAATCAGGGAAGTGAGTTTGGGCCAGAATCTGTAACGTTTCTTTTCCTGAGTCCGTAAATGTGGTATCTGGTCGTTTTATCGCCCCTAGCATCTCTGTCGGCTCTCTGGATAGAATCTTGTGAATTCGTGGGCTGCTAGGGGTATCGTTTACCCTTTCGCTTTCGCAGAACCTCCTCCAAGATTCTCTTTTGGCCCTGCGTACTTCCTTATTATAGTCCGTTAGAGTGCTTCTATAAAGGTCCCAGTTGCCTGTTTCTTTAGCCCGATTAAAAAGTTGTCGGACTTCTCTTCTTCTTTTTCCTAATTGATGGTTCCACCAAGAGACAACCGCCTCCCTTACTTGGTCCGCGGCTATCTCAATCTCTCCACAATTATTCATTGTAGTGATCACGTTTCCCGTAAGTTCACGGAGGGAACGCTTATATCCGTCCCAATCCGTTTTCTTAGGATCGCGATATTCCACTACAGGTCGGGGACCTACTTCAATACTAAATTGAATATTTCTATGATCTGCGCATGATGGCACAGTAGATACTTTCCAGTCAAGTATCTTGGTGCTCAAATAATTTGAGCTGAACCTTATGTCCAGTACCTCTTTACGATTTCTCGTAACAAAGGTTGGTTCAGAACCAACGTTATTAACTATTAGTCCCTCCCCTATGAGATCATTAAACAACGACTCACCTCTTTTGGTGATGTTTGTGCTTCCCCACACCGTGTGGTGGGCATTCGCATCGCATCCAACAATTAGGTGGGCATTCTTCCTCTTGCAGTAGGAGATTAGGTCCCTTACTACCGCAGGAAGTGGTAGTTCCGCATTGTCCCCCAGGAAGTAAGCAGAGCAGGCTACGAAGTTCCATCTGCCCTTCTCCACTGGGATGGTCATGTGGACTGCACCGTATCACCGGTGCAGTAATCTGTAAGTACAAAATATTGTATGTCTTTTCTGACAAGCATGCAAGCTCTAGGCTTGCATCCTGTGTTGAATACCACTAGCTTGCCAGAGGTGTTCCCCAGTCCGCTGATCTTGCCCGCGCTGGAGACCCAGGGTTCCTGAATGAAGGCGAGATCGATCCGCTCTTCCTGGAAGCGCTTGCCAAACAGATAAGATGTTGCCTTGGCATGTTGCCGGTTAACCTGCAAGCACTTGACGGATGTAGTCATTACTCCGTCCTTGCAGGCTTATTTTTGTTCCCTTTTTTAGGGGGATATCCCACCCCCCTTTTGAGAGGTGGGTTCCCCCATTTTTTGGGGAGCTCCCCTGCCAGAGGCAGGGGTTTTGCCTTTGTAGCCTGACCCGCGGGTGTAACCCGTTGGCCTGTAGGCTGCATCGGCAGTAGCTTTTGCGGTGTCGATCTCGGTTCCGCCTTCTTTCCCGGGCACACTTTTGGAGGTCGCTTTAGCTCGACCTTTCGCCGTTGCCGGTGTTCCGCCAGAGGGCCCAGAAGTTGCAGCACTTGTGTCCTGACCCGACCGCTTCCCCTTCGGCCGGAATAAAATCCGACCGAAGCCAAAGAAGGGTCTAAAGTCCATGGACTCAAGAGCTTTCATGGACACCTTATCAGTTGAGAATGTCCATGTCTGCCCGGGGCCTGACGCTTCACGGTGCAGTACAACCCACTCTTCCGTAAGCAGACCCCAGTTGCTAATTCTCAGTCTCGCGAGCACCACCTCCGGTGTGAGCCTCTCTCCAGGCTCATCATCAGGGATGAATGCCACACAGACATGAGGTTTAGGTAGCTCAGCACCCCGTGCCGTTTTGAGCTCAGCGCCCTCCCACGGCTTGAGGTTAATAATTATACCTTCAAGCCAGGTGGCACTTTGCTCATCAGCACAGGTCATCAGGAGCCATCCAGGCCGAAAAGAACAGCCTTGGAACCGCACCTGCAGATCCTGCCTGGTCAGCGACTCCATAGTGTTCAGAATCGTTTTCCGAAGGGTTCTGAGCTTCTCATTTGTCACATTGCCTCGGGGAGAGCCAGCTGCACTATATGACTTTTTTGCAGCTTCAGCATCATCCTCCCTGCAGTGCTTTTTAACCCGCTGTTCGGGTGTGCTGTCGTCCGAATGGAGCCGCTTAGATGGTGCAGGGGCTTCCGTGGAGGACTGATCCCCTTCTTCCACCCTCTTCGCCACCCGCCGCTCCAGCACTGTACTCAGGGCAGTTTGGTATTCCATTCCGCCCCTGAGTAGACGACTGAGGCGTTTCCTTGCGGCTCCGCCCAGTCTATTGTGGCTCCGTGCCTCTACGCCCCCTTTCAGGGTTGTTTCAGCACTCGAGCTCTCCACCACCTTCTCCTCCACAATTTCCAGGGGCAATGGCGCCTCCTGGTCATGTACAGGAGTTGTTGGTGGAGATACAGGAGTGGGTTCAATCCTAATCTCCATATTTTCCTCGAGGAGGATCGAGGCTTATACCCGCCTCGTTTGGGTTACAAAAATGCTCATCGGCCATAAGGGTCCCACGAGTAACAAGGGAAGAAAAGGTCCATCATAGCAGAGCCCCGCATGCCATGATAAGGCTAATACTCCGGAAGGTCACCCGGTATTCCGGAGTTGGAACCAGTGGGAACTGGACTTCTAACCAGCCATGCATCCCTTCAGCCTGCCCCCCCACCTTAGGATTTAGGATTTTTATTGAGGTTAACTCCTCTTGGCCAAGACGGTTAAGTCATGACCCCCCGCATTACCTTTCCGCCTAGGCTTCCAGAAAATGCCTGGTTTAACGGCGAAGCTTGCAAGATGCAGTCCTCCGCCGGCATCGTTTATCCTTGTGCAGGCCCTTGGCCACGACATGACAGCCGGGCAGGATGGATCGTTAAGGCGGAGCATTTTTATCAACCCCTCGCCATTCAGCCATCGGCACGATACCTACACCTTGGCTTGCATCTGTTGGTCCACGGGCCCTTATTCAATATATTCAGGCCAACCCGTCATTGCAAAGGCGGGCTCCCCCATCCGCCACCCGGGGGACGCGCTCAGTAGGAGTAACGATATCTCCCCTGAGTATAATCACTAAGATTATAATTGTACAATACTGCACTACTTCTTGCACTAATTAAACGCTGAATGCTTCATCGTTCATTTTGCTTTATAATAAAGAAAATAATGACGATACATACAAAAACGAATGCAACTGATCGCAGTGCGACCGGTATCCAGTCTCACACAACCAGTCATATGGTTGTATCAGTCAGATTGCGCAAGTATGAATGCTCCTCCTTATGCATCAGACTGAAGCAACTAGTTGCTTGAGTCGGTCGTGTAAGCTGCCTAAGGATCTAATTTCCATGGCTTACTACTATTAGGCTACCATATGGCTACTATATGGCTATTTCACTTGGAGCTTTTGCATTGTTTAAATTAATTCTCTGACAGATCGCCAGGCTGAAATCTCTATGGCAAATGCTGTAACTATATTTGATGACATTTCTTGTCAAACTGACAAAAAACAGCAATTAAAACGGTTTTAATGGTGCAATAATAGCAAAGGAACATAAATAAACAAAGAACAATGAAAAAGTAAACTACTGAACAGGCAAATATAAAACATTTACAACTTTAGAATTTTTCTTGTGCTTGTGACTATTAATTTCCTTTTCAGTAGATCCGCTTTCTCCACACAAAAGTTATCAATAACAGGTCTAATAACCACTTTCAAGATGATTTCACAAAGGTAAATAAGCAGGTAAATAATGTATTCTGTTGGAAAGGAGGAAGGAGAAGGCGTGGAATGATGTAAAAATGGCAGTGTTTCCCATGTGCTATCAGCTATCTGCTTAACCATCGTGACAAATTTGGCATTTGGATATTTAAAGTTCCCACGGTCTTGGAATAATATAATTTGAATTAATGGTCCAGGAATTTCGAAAGAAAGTAATTTTTCCAAACACATATCGCAGTGAATTTTATCATCTAATCTTTTTATAACGTAACCAGCCAAAAAAGCTACAGAAGCTGAGTAAATGTTGATGTCAGGAATGGTTTCAAGATGTAAATTTTGAATTTTTAATCGAAGTTCAATTGGCAACAACAGTTCCTGTGACGGTTTCACAATATTTGCAGTCCGACGATTTAACAATTCCACAGCGAAGAATTTGGCGGAGTGCACTACTAGCGTCTGTAGTGTCATAGAACATAGCTTCAACGGCATTCGAACTGAATGAACGAGTGAGCACATAGTAAAGTCCAACTTGCTGAAGCAGAAATCTGATGCATAAACAAGTAATTTTTGCAGTGAATTACAAGGCGTGAACTGTTTCATTTGACAATCCTTGAATACCAGCACTAGTGGAGTTTTGCTGTATGCCATCAAGAAGGAAATATCTCTTCAAGCCATTGAAGCCGTTCATCAGAGTCATCAACATAGTGTGCCATAGTACTATTCCAAGAACTGTAATAATGTGTCTTATTCGTGATGTTATGACTTGAAAAAAGTGGTACACCATCTGCATGTAATACACCGTTCCATCAATATTGTGAAAATCCTTATTTCCGTTTTCTTTTAAGAAGAACAACAAAGCTGTTACAGTTGGTGAAAATATTTGGATTGCATGTGGGACGTTCATCTTATCCAAATTGTTGGGTACAAACGTTTCTTCATCAAATATCGTACCGGTTTGATTGGCATTCCTTTTTGTAAATTGTATAAATTTTTTTTAAATTTTGCAGAAATAGGACCTTGTGAAGATTGCATGCCATGATTAAGAAATATTATATATATTATATAATTGCGTTTTTCAATGCATGGCAATAATCGAAACTCAGGAAAAGCGAAATCGGTCTGGATGATTATCAGTTACCAATCGTAAAACAATGAAGCCACATTCCGTTAAAACATTTAAAATTTGGAGAGTTAATGAAAAAAAAAACGTATCCGTCGTTAAAGTTGAATGAATGAAATATCCAGCTGGAATGAGGTATTTCGTTGATAAACCCTGCACTACATAACATAGTAATTTGTTTGCCACTTCTGCAACTTCACCAATCATTGTAGATTGTGTGTTAGCTAAGCTGAAAATGTGATCTTCTGGCCTACTATAATGAATTTGTTCTTTTAATGACATATCATCGACGATTAATGAGCACACACGTTCAACTGGAACTTGTAAGTTATTTGCTTCAACAAGTAAACGTTGTCCTGCCCAAGTCGCTGGGTCCATGAGATATGCAAAGATATCTTAACAGTGTTGATTTTGTAGATGATGACGAAAATATTCGTAACCTTTTGGTGATCGAATCCTCCAAAAAATACACATACGAACAGATATTTTTGACCAACGAAGGGCGTTAGGTTTTTTTCTATAATTTTTAATTAGATCAGTAAGAAAATTTCATCAACTTTTTAACTTTCTCAGCATTTTTTCTCTCTGCATTCTCTAAATCTTTACTAAATCAAGTTTACGACCAATAAAAATGCAGCATCACGACATAATTTGTCAATATCAAAATTGCTATAATAATGACAGATCTAAAATTCATTACTTTTGACAGCTCTGTATGGGGAATTGGTGATTCCTTTTCTTAATAAATTGTTGCCTTTTTAAAGAAAATCATTAATTATGTCGAATAGTGATGATGAAATGGAAAATTTAACCCCACCGGACATTACGGAGCAAACCACAACACAATTTATTACCAGTAAAATCCTTAAAAATTTGCGAGAAATTTTACTCTAATTTTATGAATTGGAGAAACACAAATAAGGTAGCAGCTTTTCCGAAAACGTCTTGCTTGTTTATTTTGATGAATTATCAAAAAAATTGAAATCTCCAACTTTATGGGCACGTCTACGTTGGGTATCAAACATAATGTGGACATATCCAAATATCCCAAATTTTCATGCTTTGACGTAGAAAAAATAGTGCATGCAACATGCATTTAATGGTTATTAAGACACTCGTGTTCATTACGAAACGCACCAAGGCTCGTTTTAATAATCATCATTAAATGATCATTGCATAATATACTATATTATGTGATTTGAGCTATAACTTGCTTTTTTATATTCGTATTTGGCGGTATTTGATTTAAATAAGAGTTCACAGATGGCACCAGCTAGCGATGCGTCATATGATGCGTCACAGAATCAACTTTGAGTTTTCAGTGAAACAGCCGTATAGTAATAGTAGTAAGCCATGGTGATTTCAGACTATTAGCGACACACAAGGGATTAATTCACTATACCCCGTTTACCCATTAGATGCAGCCCCACACAAGTGCGCGAAGTTTGAATAGAAGTTTTCTTTTGTTGGAATTTCTCATTCCCAAAACACGCAACTACAAAATTCGGCAATCGTGATTGCGTTCCGGTGTTTTTTAATTTGTATGTAGCGTGTGAAACTGGCTGTTGACGCCGAGACCACGCCTTTTCTGCATCTGTTCTTTAAATGAGGTATACTGTTCTTTGATTCAGCAGCCTTCAATTTTAACAATTTTGAAATTTATCAGATCAAAGATAAAAGTATTAATTCTTGCCAGAATAATAGATCGATTCATGAAAAAGTCGTTTACATCATGTTGGAAATTCCTGTAAATTTATGTTACAAAGAAGTTCAGCAATTGCCCACCAGGTAACGAATGGGCTGGATATTGCAAAATTCTCAAATTTCTTTATTACTCCGAGCAATCTAACCTCAATTCTCTATTTACTTTAAGTCGAGTTACAGCTTACAGTCTTTATTGTAGTGTTGGGACAACGAGCATAATGTTTCGGGCCTACCTTTTCCAAATTTCGTCACCATTGTTTTCTATTCTTTGCAGCCCTTCGAAGTACGAGACATGTTAAATACACAACATAAAATTGAAGGTTAATTACGCGATAATGACAGATTGAAATTATTTATTAACAACGTGCGATTTGTTGCCAACTTCAATTTGATATATGCAATGATACCGTTTGTGAGCAATTTAACGAGATTCTTTCTACGACGTAGTTGTCTTGTTAAATGAAACAGCTTATACAACTCAATTTAGGTGGACTCAAATTGTTGTGTAGATATTGCTCACGTTCAGTGAATGTAATTTAAACGTCGATTGAAAACGACTTAAATACAACGAAGTATGCGACTTTTCAGAATGTTAGCCATTTAAACAAAATTGTTGTAAACACACCTACAACTAATTTCATTATCAGTAACAAACTAAAAATAAATTACTAACGTGTATTTATTATCATTACATTACATTACTGATTACATTATCATTGATACTAATTTTGTAATTAAATTAATCATATAAAATGTTGTGTAATTATAAGTAAATCTAAGTGATAAATTATACCTTCGAATCTAATCTCATCTAGTGTACTTCCCCCATGTTGCTTCCTTCCACAGTTGGCAACGTTCCCGTAGATGTAATGTAGTTTTCATTTATATAGTTGAGGGTTAGATGTTAGAGGCGTTAGGCGTTAGCGTCTCTTTCGCCGCCATAATTATTTTACACAATGGAACCACAACTTTGCGCAAAGTTAAACATTGTCAAGTACGCATTAGAAACGGACGACGCCAGCAATTGGACGAACAAGACCTACAACAAGAATCCCGCGCATTTCGTCGCGCTGAAAAAACATCTCCAGGAATATCGACAAGTCGAAGAATTCTTCATGGAGACCAACAAGAAGCAACCGTTCAAGGTGACCCGCATAGAGCGTATACAGAATCCGTATTTACTCGGCGCGTTCCTGTTGAAGGCCGAAGAGATGAAAAAACAGATCAAACGCGAACCGGAAGTGAGATTTCTCTTTCACGGTACCAAACGCGCGTACGTCGAGAGCATCGCCCGCGATAACCTCGACTGGAGAATGTACGACGCCAACAAGTTTGGTAATGGGGTAAATTTCACACCGATTTCCAATTATGCCACTCATTACTGCGACAAAGGTTACTCTGGCAAGGTCATGTTGGTATTTAAGGTCTTGGTTGGGGAAACCTGCATTGGGCACAGGGGAATGGAGCTGCCCGGTGAAAATTGCGACACAGCCATGAATAAAAAGGGTAGCGTCATTGTCAAGTTCAACGATAACGAATACTATCCGGCCTATAACATTACGTATTGTGTCGATCAGAACAGTGCATATCTGGAGAATTACGAAGAGTCAGAAACTGACGAGGAAGACGATTCCGAAGAAAATGATTTTGAAGATAACGATGAAGGAGATGATTTTGAAGATAACGACGAAGAATATGATTTTGAAGATATTGACGAAGAAAACGATTACGACGAAGAACAGGATTACGAGTACGAAGGGGAAGAATATTACGACTACGAAGAGGAAGAATGTTCCGACTGTGAAGAGGAAGAATGTTCTGATTGTGAAGAGGAAGAATGTTGTGACGCAGAAGAGGAAGAATATTCTCACTGTGAAGAGGAAGAAGAATGTTATGATGAAGAAGATACGGACAATGAAGAAGGCTATTGGGATGACGATTGTGATGAAAGTGCTGATTAACATGACTTATGTCCGCAAAAGATGTTATCGTAATGTCGATTAATGCCAAAAATATAAGTAAGTTAAATAATGTACATTGAAAATTGTCTTCCAAAGTTCAACTTTAGTTTCGTATGATTAACTAAGTTACATGTTTTTATATTTGTTTGAATTTCCAATACTTTACCATTAATTTTGAGTTGACCTTTGATATTGTTGTGATTTTATAGTACATTAAGAAAGTACTTTAATTTTTGTGATCTAGTTTAAGTGTTTTCAATACCAGTTTAAAATAAGATAACTAATTCAAATAATTTTAATTACTTTAAAAACAGTTTGTTACGTTTATAATTGTCGCAAATGCAGAGTATAATTGTGAGACTTTATTTTAAAACATGAAAATTTTGTATACATTTAGGACTGGCGCAATGAAAAAATATATATATATATATAGTATCCCAAATTTTGTAAGTATAAGCAATTAATAAATTGCATTTTCATAAGTGATGCTCATTATTGCTACGTGTGACTACACTGAAACATTGCAAGCAAATGACATCTTATTTACTTATATATTGCACAAATTTCTTAATGCCAAGTTGAAAGCAACACGACTTTGATTAATGATAATATATACACGACCGTTATGAAATGTATTGAATTGTGCCCTGTTTTTTGTTACTGAAAGTGGGAGATTGCGAATGGAGGGAGTACCAGTGTAAAATATAAAATCGATCAATCTGATTGGCTGTCAGCGATGTTGAAATAGTTATTTTCATAACAAGTGTCGAAAGTAAGTTATATCGTGCGAGTGAGAATGTTGATGCACGAGCGTCAGCGAGTGCAGAAACCTCACGAGCAGACGATATAACACTTTCGACCGAGTTATGAACACTATTTTTTACACGACCTCAAATGTATTTTTTAAAAAACCTGAGAAAGTGACGTTAGAATGCTCAAGACCGTTAGTCGGTAAAACAGAAACTTCATTTTAATATATTAAGGTCATTTCACACAGCATCTGACTAATATTCGACGGAACTTCAACCAACAAGCCCTAATGGCAAATAGTTACGAAACTGTGTAAATTTGTGTACCACAGTGAATATATAGTAGAGTCAATCTTTTTTCTGTGTAATTTGTACAAAATGTGCCAGATGGTATGCGTTGAGCTTTAGTTGATCGTACTTGTCAAAAATATCACACTAGTGTGATATAATATCACACGCCATGTGGTATTGACTGTTTTCTGAAATAGGTTACTACGATGACATTCATTAGTTTCGGTAGAGGTCGTGTAAAAATAAAATTTTTACACGACCTCTACCGAAAACTCGACACGAAAGGACGCAATTACTAAAGTATATTGGACTGTGTTTGATAAATTACATTTTTTAGAAAAAGTCTTCGGTACCTTGAATACGAGGTATTGTGTGAAGTCTGCCACTGTGATTAGAATGTTCTATCTAGAAGAGTGTTGACTCAAGATGATATAAATTTGTATGTGTTCGAAGAAATTCTTTAATTTTCTTTTATTTTATGGACTATGTTATGTTTTGTGTGTACATTTTGTTTTTTATTATATTTAAATTGTTACACTAAATATCATAAAAATCAATATAAGCAATTAGTTGAATTTAAGTACTAATTCATAAACTGAAACATACCTAGAAGTGGTAATCAGTTCTCAATAAACTGGAAGGGATTTTAAGCTTTTGTAAATTATGAAGGTCACAGCAGCACCTCACTTCCCAAAAAACTTGTCAGTTGTGGCAGCCAAGAAACTAAAAGCAACCTCAGTTTGTGAAAATGTTTTTGTTTACCCGATTAAGTAAATTGGCGGTAGATTTCTGTTTTACATGTAGCATCTACTAGCACCTCTTTAAAAATCAGTTTCATGCTCACAAAGGAGGAAAACATTCACCATTCAGTTCAATAAAATTGCAAAAAAATTTGACAAACTTGCCCGTCTGATTAGCCTCTGGTATATACTTTATCTAACCGGATATAAACATCGACATAAATTAAAAAGTAAATTATTATGTAGAATCTATCCTGCAGAGTCATACAAATGTCTCTACCAAGTAATCTTTAAACGATATATATGCAAATGGAAATTCGTCGATTAAAATTTGTTTCTGTTCATCAGGAGGAGCAATATAGAGTTGATTTATATTTCTATATCATATCATACTATTTAAGTAGATAACCCCTCGGTAATATTATTGATAGATATTAAAGATGGCTAAAACTTAGAATAATTAGCCACATTCTATTACGTTTGCATTCCGAACTGCCAAATGGAATGGAACATGAATCAATGAAATTACTTTGTATATCAAAACAGCTTAAAGAAAATACAAAATTGTTGAAGGGAATGTGTGCAATAAGTTAAGAAATTAATAATGATATAGGTAACATTATCAAGGGCTTAAACTTAATTAAATCATCAATTAGAAAAGTGAAATAAACTTATAATTGTGAGCGACTGCCCTCCAACATTTTTATTGCGTACAGTACTTTTAAAAAGTGTGATTGGCAAAAAACTGCAAAGTATTTGACACTTGAGTGGAGCAAAAGTTAGTGAAAAGCAAACACGCTTTATCCATTTTCTTTCTAACTTCTTATTACACTCTTACTACACCAAACAAGGTCAAGTATTGAAACAGAGCATTACCTTCAAGTTATTTCCACTATGGTATATTTGTATTGAGTTTGGTCTATGTAATGCCTAATGCAAAAGTAGAAATAGCACATCACTGATTGATGATGATGAGATTGTTTTTGCCTAACTAGAAGAGACAGACAAATTAGTTTTGCTTGGTTCAACGTAGTTATTATGCGAATTGGTTATGAAAAAATGATTCTAATCAAATCACTAGATTTGACACTTCTTTGGAAGCTTGTTGACATTTTATAGGCACAAGTCTATTTAATTACTCAGTTTTAGAATAAACTACTGCTTCCAACACATCTAATATCGTGTATACGAACTATTATAAATACTTTGAGAATATTACCATAGATTCAGATTAATTGTTTCTGTTTACTGTTATAATGGGACCTACATAAAATGATCAATGTTACTACACCAGTAACAATATTAAAGATGAGAATGAATTGTACCCCATGTAGCAGTAAAAGCAACACTATATTCTGTCCGTGGAACAGATATCGAGAAGCCATGCCTCACGAATTTGTGGTCGTCAACACTACATACAAATTAATAAAAAAATTAAAAAAATAGACAAATTCTAATTTTAAAATATCGGGCGCTTCTATGGGGAGGAGCTTCTCGATATCTGTTGGCCGGACAGACTATAGTAAACCAAAGATTTGTTATTATAAGTCGCTTAAGTGTGGCCATATCAGAGCTGGTAAATGTTATAAAACATAAAATGATTACTTGCAAGGATGAGGTAATAAATTAGTTAATTTAAGACATTTGGGGGATTTTCAAAATATCAACCTAGAGCTAACGTGGTGCTATAGATTTATTATGCAAAAAATGCTCACCAATTAGTTATGCATGTCCAGTTTCTTCGTAGATCTAAATTTGTGTATATTTCATAATGGGGATTGTAATTACAGGTTTTCAATCATGGAGAATCATGGAGCAAATTAATTATTTGATAATAATTTTGGATAACAACCATGGATAAATAGTTACTCACTGATTACTCGCTGTGTCCAACTCAATTACATACAAATATAATAAGTTATTTAGATACTGATTACTGAAAGAAAAATAAACTTTTCTCTGTATCTAAAATCATAATAATATTTATTAATAATAACATATGTTCAATTAAGTTTTTTAGGTTTTTACCTTCGTTTTCCAAGTTAAAGAAGTATCCAATTCAGAAAATAATCAAAATTCAAAACGACCAGATCAGATTTTTAGTTAATTTCTACAGAAATTATTACAATACTATTTTAAACAAAACTAAAGAAAAAGCAACGAAAAGCAGCGGAGTTTAGAACTATTGACTGATTCGAATTTGATAAATAGATAAATTTACAGCAAAGTTGCTACGATCTTTGGAAACTTCAAATCACAAAACCTCTTCCATCAATAAAAATATCCCTGGAATCTGATTTTATAGTACTGACATCCAGATTGAAAATTTGTTGAGATACATACGCAATCATTTGATGTTATTTGTAGAGCTTTCAGAATTCATTCGCTGCAATGTTGCTTGCCTGCATGTTTTTTTTTTAAATGGATCCCTTGAAACATTTCAACCACTAACATTCATTCCAATAATTGACATAATTTGAGCTGCGTATTTGTTTAATTGTTTGTTTTATCCTTCTTAAAATCAATTTTTTGCCGTCATACTTGTTAATCTAAGAATAAGTTTTTTTTTTACCACAAGATCAATAGCAATTGTTGAATTGCCAACAACAATAGGTCACTTACAGTCACTTAAAGTCAAAAAAGTTGGTAAAAAATGTATTTTCAAAAATATTAATATCATCAACATTGAACTTGGTTATTTTTGTAAAGATTTAGTCCGAAAATAAAATCAGTGATTGAGTAATAAAAACATTTATTAAACTCAGTCAAACTGTTACATAAAATAAATCCCTATACATAATAATAATAATATTACTAAATACAATAGATTTAGTAAAAATATATATTTAAATCGATTTTAACGCTACATATAATGCATCTGAAAGTGTACAAAAACGATCGAAAGAAAATCCGATGACGGACACTATCACAATATCACTATACGGTTAATACAAGTTGATTACTAACGATTATAAATATGGCATAAGATCTTTCATACAAGGTAGAGATAAGAATGTAAACTAAACAAAAACAAACAAAAAATCTTACAATCACAGAGATTTCTTTACATAGAGAAAAAAAACTGTCATGGCGATATATGTTAATATGCATGTGAAATAATGTAACGGTCAGATCTGATTTAGAGGCGTCGAATCTCGTGGAAAACCCGATCAGAGAAACGAGACCCTGTAAGCTGCACATAAAGTGTCAACAACTGTATAAATTTGTTCAAAATTCGGGCGGTTTTCCGACTGATATTCCCAGCAACGTAGCATCAATCTGTACATTTCGTCCGGGGTGTTTTCTGATGCCGGCATTCGGTAACCTAAACATATATCTGTCATTAGTTTCTCTAATAAAATGTTTGGCACATTTTAAAATCATGCTATGCTTCAGCCAATTTATTGCATAAAAAATATGCTGTCATTTTTTGGTTAAAGAAACTTTTGAGAATAGCTATTAAGGCAACTAGAGTTTTATAGACAGTTTAAAAATCGAGGTCGTAGTTTCAATTCGAGCGACCGCAGGGAGCGAGAATTTAATAGACCGAAATTTTTAAACCATAAAACTCGTGTTGTCTTCAAGATTTTTTCTAACCCTAATACGTATAAGTAAACTGACTTTAATTCAAGAAATTTAATAAACCATATCAGATCTGTCAGTCGCGTCACAAATACGCAAAATGCGAAGATTGCTGTGGGTATCATGGTAACATAAAATCAACAAAGTTTTGATTAATTTCATTTCCAAAATGAATGAAAGTGTCCCAGAAGAAATTAGAAAAAAAGGAGAGGAACTGAAGAGCAATTTGTTGCCCATAAAATCTAAAAATGCATATGAAAAAGTGTATTTGACATTTCAAGAGTGGAAAAATGAAAAAAACATCGGGGAAGTAACCGAAGACGTTATTTTGGCATATCTTGATTGGAGGGTAAGTTAGATACAAGAAAAAAATATTAAAGACTAATTAATTGTGTTTACAGTCGCAAAAGTTGGCAGCAGCCTCGCTGTGGCCAGAATATTCAATGTTAAAGGCCACATTAAAAGCCAAAGAAAATATAGATATTAACAAATTTGGTGTTATCATCCCATATTTAAAAAAATCTAAATGTGGGTTATCGTAGTAAAAAATCGAAGATTTTGACGCATGAACATATAAAGACATTTTTGCAACAAGCTGATGGTGGAGAATATTTGTTTGAGAAGGTAATAATATCAGTACAGCTTGTTCTTGAATATAAAGTTTTTATAGGTAGCTTTGATCTTCGGTATCGCTGGAGCGAGCAGGAAGTCCGAATTGTGCAATTTGAAATTTGATGACATACAGGATTGTGGCGATGTACTAAACGTTATAATTCCTGATAGTAAGACACATCAAGAAAGAAGATTCAGTATAATTAACGAAGGCTTTGGTGTTAACCCGATTGACTTGTATCGCCGTTACGTAGCTTTACGCCCCAAAGATTCACCCCCGAGGTTTTTTTTACACTATTGTAAGGGCAAATGTATTCGCCAGAATGTAGGAATAAACACTTTTGGAAAACCTAGAAAAATTGCAACTTTCCTCAAACTGGACGATCCAAATAGCTACAGCGGCCATTCTTTCCGTCGCAGTTCAGCGACTCCTTGTTAATTCAGGTACAGATACAGCTTGTAGGCGCTTATTATCATATTAAATTTAATTTATGATATAGGTGGAGATATTACATCGCTGAAAAGACATGGAGGATGGAAATCCTCAAGCGTAGCAGAATCGTACATAGAAGAGTCATTTGAGGAAAGAATAAAAATTGCAAAAAAAATGTTCATTGATAAAACTAACAAGTTGGACGAAAGAGCTGATGGAGGTAGCAATGAAAATGTTACAAATCAAAGTGAGAGAAGACAGGAATGTTACAGTGGTGATTCAGCTAGGACTGATCAGGGCTTTCAATTTAATAATTGCACTTTTCACTTTTTTAAATAATTTCTGTAAAAAATATGAAATAAATGTCATTTGAATCGTATTTTTTTAGTACGAATGAACTAAAAAATGAAACGGAAGAGTGTTTTAAGTATGAAATACGTCGTCATTGACGACGTTACTTTAAGCGGGGAAGACATTTTAACAACAAAATAACTAGTAAGCTCAAATGTACCGTAGAAAAAGTATAAGATATTAGGTTTAGAAAAAATAATATAAAATTATGGTTCTCTATAAATTTAAGATATAATCTTGTGTTGATTTAAAATGATTGAAAATTTAATTATTTAGCTACTTTATTATTTATTATCATTTACTAGTTGCCATGAGGTTTCTAAGAAATTTATATTACTTTTTTGTTCTAGATCGGTAAGATGGGATAATAAAGTGGCATTTACATGACGTGCACATCTGGGAAAGGCTACTTACACATCTGGTAGCACCAAATAATTTTATACTTTTTTAATCAAAAAATTTGACCACACTATCTCAATCCAATTTAATTCTTCGGAATTCCAAAGCGAATATAAAAATATAGTATTTGCAATCTTGCTCGAAATGAACACGAGAAAAATACATACCCCCGTCAATTTTCTCGCGAGCTTTGGAATTGCTGAGGCCACTGTATGGAGTACCGCCCCTGGAAAAAATCTCCCAGCACAGAATTCCATAACTCCACACGTCACACAGAGATGTGTATTTCCCTGGAAGTATAATAAAATAAAAAAATGCATTGTAAACATCAAAATTTATGAAAATAATTTTCATTTTTAGTTTCTCTTCATTTTGTTTTTGTTGTCGTATTATTAAATAAGTTTCCTTGACTCTTATTTTTTCCTAATTGTTATGATGTATAATATTTTTTTTTAATTTTCATTCATAATATCAGTGATTTGGTGGTTAACTAGAGGATGTTTTTTAAGATAATAGGATCCTAGGACTTTCTGCCTTGCTGTACTTTATTTAGCTGTTTAATCAAAGGCTTTTACAATTTTTTCTTCTAAGAAGTTTTAGTTCATTCATTTCGTTGGATCTTCAATAGGCAATTAGATATGAACATATTTAAATAATCAATGATTTAAGCCAACCTGACACGTAACAATTTATTACCCCAAAATTGGTAAAATTCAGAAGATTTTAAGTGCCAGAATCAACATTGTGAGTAGTAAATAAACTACTAAGAAAGGTAATTATATTTTCAAAATATTTTTTATTACTTGATATTGTTATAAAAGATTAAGATAGTTTGAAAATAAATGCACATTTGTGTATTTGCATTAAAAAATAACTAAATTTTACTAATAATGTTCAATTTTACCACTTCTTTTTATGCTCTTCAATTTTATTGTTAAATTTTGCTAAAACTTAAATTAAACCTAATTTTTCTTATATTATCTTACACCTTCCGATATCTTCCAGCAGTACAGATAAGTTGTAACTTTTCTTGAGCATACACTTGATTTTTATCTTTTTGGCTGACCACTTTTGAACTTTTCATTAATTAAATAATGTTCTCAGTGAATAAAATTGGAAGTTATCAATTTTAATTTAACTCATTGGGATTTTACAAGTACACTTGGAAAATGTTTTTCTTAGATATTCTGTTTTTGCACTTAAGCACTGACAGTCATAGGACTGTGACTGTGATATTTGTTTATTGCTGTATAGACAACAATAAATAAATATCACATCTGACAAATATATATTGTACTCTTGAATTTGAGTTACTTGTGTGAAGAAAAATTCAGAATAGTCAGCTCTGATCGAGTTACAGAGATTAATTTTATTACTTACCTCATCACAAATTCCATCTACAATATTACAGATATTGTAGTCGGCATTTAAAAACAAAAAAGAAATTTATCAAATAAATACTGGGAAATATCAGATGACGAAATCTACTACACAACATTAATTTTTAAACAATCACCAAAATTTAAAGCTTCCGGCGCCGTCCACTTGATTGGAATCTGCTTCATGCCGTCAGATACAATGTACTCTTCCTCTTCCCTCGACATTCCAAAGTCTGATATCTTCACGATGTTAGCGTAACCTAAAAATGATAAATGTTGAAACAAAGTCAGAGAGAGAGAGAGAAATTTTGATGCTCTCGTAAATATCAAGATCAAGTATATCAAGTAAGATTTAGTTATAAAATGGTGAATGATTTAAGCAGCACAACCCAAGAAAACTATTGTATGTCTGTATGTCATTCTGTTTCATCTGATATGAATATAATCTCATTCAAGTTCCCTGATCTTCACTTTCATACAAAATTAACATGGAAATCACATATATAATGAAGTTCACATTTTTACTTTGTGTATAGATTCCGGAACAAAGTTTAATTGGACATTTACAAAACATGCATTTTGGATTAGTCGATTCAATTTTATGGTTTAATATTATAGGGTAGTGTAGCAGAACAAAAAGTCGGTCTGTAGAAAAAATGCATGGTGAATGACATGTTATTACAAACAACTATTTATAACATAGACCTGTCAAAACATCTACTTGTGTACATATTCTTCATGTTGGAGCAAATGACTAATATAATAATATAATAATAATAATTATTATTATACACACCAACGAGACAATTACGTGCTGCTAGATCTCGATGAATGCAATTCTTGGATTCCAAATATCTCATTCCAGCTGCCGCATCGAGACACATTTTCATAAGCTGACTTTCCGTTAAAGTGCCAGCTTTCTTCCTCAAGAATGTAAGAAGTGAACCACCTAGAAATACAATCATCTTGACACAACAATATGGTGTTTGTTCATTTCTTCGTCAGACTGAACTTTTATGGATTTTCATGAATAAAAATGTAATTATTCCTGTATATATACAGGGTCCATTATGAAAGTAATGCGCATGATCGTATTGTGATGCGACTATCCAATACTCCGATTGGTTGGAAAATGTGGAGGGGGGCTTGTCCGTTCCAACGTGCTTGGTTTTGTTTTGCTCCGAGCATTGAGAGCGGAAGGACGTGTTTTTGCGTGGAGCTTGTTTTTCGCCTTTGTAACATAGCGTGATGGAGGGTTCGCTTGAACAGCGGTACGCCATCAAGTTTTACGTGCGGCTTGGAAAGAATGCTACCGAAACAATCCAGATGCTTCAAGAGGCCTTTAGAGACAAGTGCATCTCGAAATCACAATCCAGGAGGTGGCACAAGGCGTTCAAAGAAGGCCGCATCAAATCCATGCTCATTGTCTTCTTTGACGTCTGAGGAATCGTCCATTTGGAATTCGTACCGCAAGGACAAACCGTCAACGCAGTCTTCTACTTGGAGGTGCTCAAAAGATTGAAACGCTGAGTCGCGCGCGTGAGGGCTGACATCCAAGCGGTCCAACTCCACAACGACAATGCCCCCAGCCACTCGGCCTTCATCGTGACCACCTTCCTAGCCCGGAGCAACACCCCAGTGGTCCCCCGGCCCCTTACAGTCCCAATTTAGCTCCCTGTGACTTTTTCTTGTTCCCCCGACTGAAAGGGAAGCATTGGGAGACAGTGGAGAACATCCTAACGCATGTCACGAGGTTCTTGAAAGCAATTCCTGTGGAGGAGTTTCAGGGTACCTTCCAGGCATGGCAAACACGTCTACGTAAATGTATTGATGCAGGAGGGAACTATTTTGAAGATTTTTAAGCATTTTCACAAATAAAATCAATCGATCTATTTTTCTCATAAAATGCGCATTACTTTTATAATGGACCCTGTATATGTATTTATTACTCACCTGGAACCAATTCCATTACGATCATAATAGGCTGCTTTTGAACACAGATCCCTATGAGCTTAACGATATTGGGATGATCGTATTGCTTGAGAATCCTACCCTCTTGAAGAAATTTTTTCTTGTGCTCGTCTGGTAACGTGACCCGGCAGGTCTTAACCGCGACTTCTTGATTGGTGCTTTTCAGTTGGGCCTTGTACACATCGCCGAAGTTTCCCTGTATAATCATATATTACATTAATATAAATGAAGATTTTCCCAAAAAACTCACCCGCCCGATTTTGTCAAGCAGTGCCACATCGTCGTTGTTCAATTCCCAGCGTTCTCTTGGTATTGGCTTGTGCAAGATGGCGCCCGATCGACTTGTGACGGGCAGTCCGCTGCTGAACTGGTAAAGTATTAGTTCCCGAATGCTAGGAAATGCAGGTCCTTCAAATCGGAAATGCCCCTGAAACGTAAGAGTTAAAACTACTTCAGAATTGATGTCTGTACGTACTTCAGCCGTCGTTTGAACGATGAAGTGTTTGTGTCCGCCCCAACAGACGGACAAAACTGTTTGGCATTCGTCATTCCTGGTCGTTTCTCGCACGAGGAAATCGCCATCTTGCGTGAGCAAGCGAACCACTTCTTCTCGAGGTAGAACCCCGTGGAACCATTCCTCATCGACTAAGGGCTTGTTGGTGCTCATCGATACCTAATTAAAACGCATGTTCATTTGTAACAAACAAAGCACTGATGATAGCAAAGTTTTGGGTAAGTTTGAAAGCACATTTCATTGTGATGAGTTTGATTTTGCAATACTCACATTCTTGTGTTTAATAAGCAATATTATTTTGATAATGCAAATTAATGTAATAATTAGGAAACAGGAGATTTTGATTATATGTCATCTATAAATGTAGCAAACTGAATTTAATTTTCATAAGAACATGATGTTATTCTTGCATTAGATTTTCCACATAAATTGAAAACAGATAAATTGCAATGACGTGCAGGGCTGGTCCTGACAGAACCTTTAAACGTTCTGTTAATTAAAGCATGTTGTTCATTGGCAGCATTAGCAAGCATTAGTAATAAATCAAATCGCAAACACAAGACCTACAGGGTCTGCGCCTTCACTTCTGGTCGTTGAGTCCCTACGTCCTTTGGTACGTGGAGGCGCAACAGGCGAAGAAGGTGCAGACTTTCTGCGGAAGGGCTTTCGCAGCACGTTCATTATTTTTTGATGGCCAAAAAGGCGTTTGTGAGACAGAGTGGACTGAGACCCGTCACCCTATGGAGACACATCATCCCATTTACCACGAATTTGCTCAGTGTGGAAATACTGTGAAGTCAGTCGCTCACGCTAATTCCTTGTCTGTCAATCAACCCGATGTCAAATAAAGTATTTGGCATTTAAAGCGTGTACAAAGAAGTTAAATAAACATAAAAGATTAACAAAAATGCAGGTGAACTTTTAACCTCACATGTACAGTTTAGGAAAATCGTGAAAAACTGAAAACCGCCACCTTTAAATTAGTGCTGCGTAAATACCTGTTCACTGGAGTTACTAATAAATGTCTGATTATCTATGGAGATGTCCAATCCGGACGGTACTTCTTCACACCCCAATTCGTTTAACGCACTCTTGATTAGTTCAGTTTGCTTGAGCATCTTCCTTTCCATGCATTTTAATTCGTTTATCTCTTTCTTATTTGGTTCGACGGCATTCGATAACCTACAATGAGTAATAAATGTGTGAAAGAGTCGAGGCTTAGTCAAATTTTCTTTTACCTATTGTTTACTTCGTTACTAGGGGTCACCTTCCCGTTGGGTATACTGTCACCAGTCGGCGTCAACAACGCCCTCTTCTCCTGGTTTTCCTTAATACTGGCCTCGAGGTCGGAGAGTTTCGTCCGTAACCATTCGACAGTCAAATTGTCCACTGTCAGCTGGTTGGGTAACAGTTTTCCGGCAGATTCCTCGACCAGGCTTTCGTCGAAGGTGAACTTGACCGGTTCTGTCGGAGTGGTTCTGAAAAATATTATTATCATTATTAAAACGAAGCAAAATGAAGAAGCGGGAATCGAAAAAAAAAGAATCGCAAATACACTAATACGACTAAACATATACAAAAAAAGAAGGGGTTTGACTAAAATTTAGCACTGGTTCAATATTTAACAATAGAAGTCAACCAATTAATAAAGGAATTCAAGGCAGAATTATGGGCGTTGAAGGATACCAACACGACGATCAAAACCAGAATCAGGAAACGAAGAATGAATTAAAAGGATGAACAGTTGGAACGGTTATACAAAGATAAAAGAGCAAATAATATAGTAATAACCGGAGAGGGCATACAAACTTAATCAGATCCAAGTTAAAATGGAAAAAGAAATTAAAATTGATTAGAAGATAGAAATGAGAAAACAGGAGTTATGCGGACCATGTGGAACAAAAATTTGAATACAGAATATCAATTATTGCACACCAGTAGAAAGAGAAATGCATAACCACATAAGACAGCAAGCGAGCACGCAGAGGGAAATACAGAACAAACTAGATATAAGTTACCGGAAACTTACTATAGGTGGAGAAATATGGAAAACGTTTAAGTAGAATGAGCACAAGTAAGCTATTGAGAAACAATAAAAGTCATAGAACAATGGAATTGAAGGTGGATGAGAGGGGGGAAGGAGAAACAGGTCTACAAAAACACAGGAAAAAACTATGGTACCCAAACATATTGATACGATAATTGAAAGATAAAACAGAAAATCGAGTTACGAGAGGATTTGAAATAAATAATGACCGTTATCTACTGGTAGCAAAAATAAAGATAACAGCAGAATTATTAATGGGACGGCTGAGGAGAAGGATAGAATTAAGTTTGGGAGCATAAACAATAAACAAACAGCGGGAAAATGTGTAAAAACTATACACAGAAAATTGGAGGAACCCAATTAGAGAAGCATGAAAGAGATATAGGAAATATTCAAACAAGGAATTTTAAGCTCGGCAAGAGTCGTATGTGGTACATTTAGACAAACTGCTTGTGCAACAAAGATAAAAAGATATTCAAAATCAAGAAGATTGCATGACAAAAATAACAAAACAGTAGCAAACTATGAGTAGCACAAGAAACAAAGAGAAAATGTAAAAAAACATTGTACTGAATTCTAACGAAAATCATGGATTGTTTAGATACTCTTACAAAGTGTTAAAAAGGTTGATACATTCGTAATTAAATGAAATATTAATGAAAGACAAAAGAATATTGGCAAGACGGAAGGAATATTTCCACGATGTATTGGCCGGCAATTGCAACAGTCGAATTGGGAAAAAATATTCAAGAAGAAAACCAAGATGAGATAGAATGAGAAGAGTTAGATGCAACGAAAAGTTCAATAACATATGGCGAGGCCCTAGGTTACAATAGAATAACGAAATGGATAAAAACATGGGAGCAAGGGGAAATCTGATACTATTGGAAATTTACAATAAGGCATTTAGTGAAGAAATAAGAAATAATCACAAGCATATCTGGGATTGATAAGACCTTCAAAAAGCCTTGAACAGTGTTCGGAGAAGCAGGATATGGAAATCCATTCGGAAAAAGAATGTATACAGAAAACTATTCAAAAGCCTTGATAAAGAAACATTAACAAGATTAAAGACCTATCTTTATACTGGGTGAGTGTCTCAAACTTTGATGGCCCAAAATATGCCGAAAAGTCTTAATGAACGTGGGTACGCAAATGGGCGATTTCGGAGAATTTTTCTTCAGAATCCAGACATCAGGTACGTATTTTATTGAACATTTGGGTGGGTATTTTAGGCGACAGGTTACTAAGCCCGATTGTTTTACCAAATCGATTGACAGGCGCTGCTTATCTGAACTTTCTGCAGAACACACTGGGTAATCTTTTAGATGAGATTCCTTTGAACAAAAGGCAAGAAATGTCGCTCCAGCACAATGGTGCTCCGGCGCATTTTTCGATTGCCGTTAGAGCAACGTTTGGACGAAGATGTGTAGAAAGGGTCGTATCCTGTAGGCCTGTATCATGGCCTGCAAGATCGCCCGATTTAAACCTGCTTGATTTTTTTAGTGGTAGCCTGTAAATGATCTCTCTGAGCTGCAGCATGATATCAAGGATACCACCGAATCCGACCCACTGTGGGTCTTTTCAAAAGATTTCGAAGGTGCTGCATGCTATGGAAATGTCGTGCCTGCCTTGAACTGGAGGGAGGGCACTTTGAACATCTCATTTGACTTTTTGCCTTTATTGTTTGTTCATAAATTACATTGATTGTTCGTACATAACATACAGAGGTGTATAGTATCTCCAAAACCGTAGAAGGCAATGTATATATACAATGTAGATTTCGATTCTTTATTTTATTAATTAGTCAATTAGCCTAGGCTCCTTGTTAAAAGAGGCAGTCGAAAAGATGCAGAAAGATTTCGGTGACGATAGTACAATTAGAAATTGGTTCGCTCAATTCAGAACATTAATTAACGATGACCTGGTGACACAGCTTTGTCGTGCATGCCCGGATCACCCAGTAGGAGGTAGCTTCGACACTAAGCTTAAATTAGACAACGGTTTGCAAAGCATTGAAATGTTTGGATATGGTTTGGCTATCACGAACAAACGCGTAACATGGGGTCGCATTTCAAAGTGGGCATCGCTATTGAGTTAGTATGAATTTTCCCATTTATTACCGTTTTTTGACAAACATATTAACTACGACAATCCATCTATCCGAGGCGCCTATGTGATGTGTCTGATAACAGCCACCTAACAAATGTAAACGATCTTTTAGTAACAGAAAATTACTGATTTGTATGTTCTGGGGTTGTCGTGGCATAATTTACCTTCATATAATCAAATGCTTACTTGCCCAGCATTGACAACGTGGTGTGAGAAATTATTGAGCAACTTTTACCACTTACCTGTTTCGGTTGTTACAAAACCATCTTAGCGGTAAAAACATTTCTAACTTATTTTAAGAAGGGTATTGGAAAGTTGTCTCAGTGATAATAATAATAATACTAATACTTCATCTGTTTACATTGATTGGTTTATCATGCTTTATCATGCTTGCAAATACCTTTCGTCCCTTGTCTATTCTTTCTATCTTTATAGGTAAAATTTATTAGGATACTTTATACCTCTCCAATTCGCACAGTTTTGCGAATCGCACTTGGCATCTTGCTTAAAATGCTTTCGTCCCCTTTTGTTCAGTTCAAATTTGTTGATTAAGTGGTAGTATCTCTGTTGACGTGTGCCATTTTCAGTATGTCCGCTGTGCTCATATTGCTTTTCTTTTTTCATTCGGGAATATCTATCTTTAGTAATAGCTGTATATTTTCGGTATTTTGTTCATCTATGCAAACGTATCTTTTTATATGGCTTATCGTTACAATGTTTACTTGCTGCCGTTTGTGATTAATGTACTATGTACTATGTATTTTCTTTCACTTTCCTTCTTTTGATTCCTTTACTACACCTTGTGTGTTCTTTCTGAATTTTTCATTTGCTAATTTCATTTTTGCTGTTTAGACTTTTGTCTTTGGCATTATTTCCACTACTCTATTTCCACCATCTATTTACACTAATAGACTTGAAATGTTTCTACCGTAAACGCAATTTTACTTACTTGTGTTTCTCGGTAAAGTCGTTGTACTCGTCAGACGGCTTGATTGCCTCCAAGCTGTGTTCGATCTTCTTTTGGATCTGACGGAATTTTTCCGACGTGAAGTCCGAATACTGGGCCACTTCTTGCAGCACCAGCCTCCTAAAGACAAACATTTCTGTTACAATATAATATTTCAATAATGCTTTCAGTTATATATTTTTTCGTTTAAATTTCAGCGTTGCACCTCAATATGCTGAATACAACTAGACAGTATGTTCACTGGATTGTATCCATGATTACTCCAGTATTCAGTATAACAGTATAAAGGACACAGGAAAACGTGAAAATCTTATCTGGATCTAGACAATTCAAAATTAAATTATTATAAATTATTTATAACGAATATTTGGCATTCATATACCTAGAAAAAATTGATAAAATTGATATACAATGGATATACATTTAGAAAAATCAGAATCTGGATCATATAACATACATATAGAAGGGTGAACTCCAGCCGAAATGAAGTAGTTGAGGGATGTCAGAGGTATGACAAGAGAAGATAGGATAAAAAAACAAACAAACACGTGAAGAACAAGGCATATATGTTGTGCAAAAACAGATGAGCTGGTGTGGACAGATTTGAGAAAGGAAAAGCAAGTAATGCAAGTATGTGAAGCAATAATATATATATATATATATATATATATATATATATATATATATATATATACATATACATATATATATATATATATATATATATATATATACACGCAGTGACATATAAACTGCACCACTTAGAAGGGGTGGGAACATTGGACTAGTCTAAGGTAACAATTGATTAAAATTTGATAAAGAAAACACTTCATCTTTTTGATTTTTCTTTAATAATGTGTTGGTCCGCCCCTATTTCTGATACACTCATTGATCCGCCTTGGCATTGATTCCAGCAGGTGATCAATGTCTTCTTGGGGTATGGCATCCCAAGCAGCCTGTACTTCATGCCGTAGAGCTTGTATTGTCAACGGTGGGTTCGGTAGATTCCTCAATCTTCTACCCATCATGTCCCACACGTGCTCAATGGGCGACAAATAGGGAGATCTTGGCGGCCAAGGGAAAAGATTAACATTGGCCTCTTCAAAGAAGTCAAGAGAAACCCTTGCTACGTGAGGTCGTGCATTATCTTGCTGGAAAAGTGGGTCTTCCAGCCCTCGAAGATATGGAAGAACATGTGGTTCTACCACTTCGTCAATGTAACGTCGGGCGGTCATACTGCCCCGACTGAAGAGCAAGGGTGACCTACTGCCGTAAGCAATAGCACCCCACACCATCAACCCCACAGTTCGGTGAACATGCCTCGCAATCGAAAAATCAGGATTGCGCCTTTCTCCACGTCTTCGTCTAAGAGTCATCCGACCATCATGCATTCCTAAACAAAATCGCGATTCGTCACAAGACAACTCGATGCCACTCCAACTTCCATTGAAGTTTTTCCGTGGACCAGGCCAAACGTTCCTGGCGATGTTGAGCAGTGAGGGGTAGCACAAGATGTGGGTGGTAAGACAGCAAGCCAAAGGTTCTTATTCGACGATAAACTGTTCGCAAGCCTATCGGACGACCTTGTTCACCTAACAACAATCCGCCCTCGGTCAAAGTCACTCAACTGCTGGTAAACTTGAGGTCTCCTTCCTCTAGGCATCATTAAACACTTGAAACACTTTAAACTAAAGAACGGGATCCGAAAAAGTGGAACAAATTCAAAAAATGACTCGACAATTGCTTGTCTATCACCACCTCTAAAAAATGACACAAACGTCAAAAATTCCATGACTACTTGATGATTGGGTTTCAAATTTTAATCAACTATTTCCCTGGACTAGTCCACTATTCCTGCCAAATTTGGTCCAAAAATTCCCACCCCTTCTAGGTGGTGCAGTTTATATGTCACTGAGTATATATACAGGGTCCGCCACCACTCTGTAATTGTTCGATAGCGCCGAAATTATCCAAGGTAGGAGAAAAAGGTTCAGACATGAATTATTGGAAAACAAATGTTTTATAACCTAAAATTATTTTCAAATATATAGGTGTTCCATATGACCCTGGCCCCAACTTACTTTGTTATTTTAATTAGAACACCCTATATATTGTTGCATTTTCAAATTCTACGTGAAATTCTAATTAACATTCGTATAAACTACTATAGCTCTAATGCGCACGGTTTTGTAGTTATCCGCAATTATGTAAAAAAATGACATCTGAAGATGAATTTGGAAAAATCTGTATCAGTGGTATTTTATCATGCTGGAGTGTAAAATTTTGGGACCGCGATCTACAAATAGTCCTTTATATTATGATGACCGAAAAGAAAAAAAACATCATACAGGGTGTGTGTAAAATGGGGCTCATTTCATGTACCTTAGAATTAAAATAGCTCAACATTTTCAAATGCAACACCCTATATATTATTTAATTTTTGAGTTCGGCATTAAATTTCTTATAGAAAATCATATTTATGCTATCGGCTTAAAATTTATAGTTTTTGAGTTATTGATAATTAAAAAAAATTGACAGAAATTCACAAAAAAAATTCACCAACCGCAAGTATTTAGACATATTTCATTGTGAATTTGTTATATTATTCACACATAGTATTAGAAGAAAATTTCATTTGAAATTTGTTAAACAGCGTCACCCCGATTAATTTGTCTAGGTGGTAAATTAAAATCTTGTGGGATGTGCCATGATAATTGTTCTATTATCACTGTCAAATTGGTTTTGACACTTCAACAATCACTGTTCTCCTTTGTTGTACGTCAAAACATTTAAACAGTAATTGTTCAAACAAAAAAAATGAATTATTCTGAAAATGAACTTGCCGATATGGTCCTTATTATGGGCGAGTGTTTAAAAAATAGTCTCTTAGCGTCGCGTGTGTATAAGGAGAGATACCCACAGAGACAAGCTCCACAACCGAGAGCTTTTATTAGACTGCTTGAAAGATTTTCGACTACCAAGTTACGTGTTAAGTATAAGAAAATTGTCAAACCTAAGCCTATTTTAACGGAATATAATGAATTGCAAATTATGGCTGCAGTAGTGGAAAACCCGCGCAGAAGCTTAAAAGATTTAAGCTCGATAATAAACATCAGTGAGACATCGGTGAGGAGAGTATTAAAAATATAAATTTCATCCCTATCGTATACATCTGCATCAACATTTAAATGCAGATGAATTTCAAATAAGAAGAAAATTTTGTGAGTGGGCTGTGGAAAGAATAGATGCGAATCCATTTTTTTTAATATGGTGTTGTTTTCCGACGAATCGACATTTCATAAAAGTGGACATGTGAATCGACATAATATGTATTACTATTCGGACGAAAACTCACATATCATGAGACAAGTAGATGCACAACATCGGTGGAGCGTCAATGTATGGGCTGGTATATTAGGCGAAAGAATTATTGACCCATATTTCTTCGAAGGCTCATTGACTGGTGTCGTGTATCTAAATTTCCTACAAAATGATTTGTCGGAACTATTGGAGAATGTGCCATTGCATACGAGGAGAAATATCTGGATTCAACACGACGGTGCCCCTCCCCATTTCTGTGTACCTGTCAAAGATTTTTTAAATCAGCATTATCCCAATAGGTGGATTGGTCGTGGAGGGCCCATTCCTTGGCCGGCGAGATCACCAGATTTAACAAAACCGGACTATTTTCTTTGGGGATTCGTAAAAAACATTGTGTAAAGTACACTGCCAACGACCAGAGAAGATATGATTCAATTTTTCTTTTAATTACCAATAACT